>CM054933.1:795656-1158782 GCA_029168755.2 Tillandsia fasciculata | reverse complement strand
ATGCTTGTTCCAAACTACCCACTAAACTAGAGGCAACTATCATCCTACGGTACATTCCCTTCATCCAGGTATGAAAAACGAGATAGCCACCAATGACTTGTAGTGTTACTAAACCGCATAGCAGCCTAGTGTTATATGATATAGATATATATATAGAGAAGAGAGAGAAAGGAGAGAGAGAGAGAAGGGAGAATGTTCAGCTACTATGCTTGTAAAAGTACAAGCAATTTATGTTTGTAAGTTTTCTACCGTTAAATTATCCCTTTGACAAATTTCAACCTTTTGATTATGTTATTCCACCAATCACTTACTAAACCCAAGGGGCTCACTATCATTCTAATCAAATATTTTTTCATCCAAGGGCTAAAATCTACAAGCACTAATGACTTAATATTTTTAAATACATAGGAGCACAATTATATATATATATATTATATATATATATATATATATATATATATATATTATATATATATATATATATATGTAAAAGAGAGAGAGAGAGAGAGAGAAAGCGAGAGAGTTGAGTTGGAATGCTATCGGTAGCAAACGGATTCCGTTGCTACTAATTTATTTTCAATGATAGAGTCTTCGAATCAACAATCGTCACCGTTGAACATGATTTACACTATTGAAAGCATACATCAAATTTTAAATTTTTTCGATGTCATTGGCATTATGATCAAATGATTGTAAAATTTATAATTTTAATAATATATATAAGATGTTTGCTCATTTAAAAGTGTAAAAAAATCTAACTCAATTGAATTTTGATTATAAAATGTTTTTTAAACTATTTAAACTACGATCTATAGTCTTGATTTCAATTACAATAATTTTATCATAATTTTTTAAAGAATATTTATTTTTAGCCGTTTATTTTTGCATCTACTTGATGCATAAGAGAACAGTATCAAAAAAATATAAAATTTAATTTCTATATATTTTCAATGGTTTAGATCCTATTCAACGATGTCGATCGCCGAATTGGAGTCTCCATCATCAAAAACAATAAAATCAGTTTGCTACAGATAATATTTCAGCTCAGTCCTCTCTCTCTCTCTCTCTCTCTCTCTCTAGAGAGAGAGAGAGAGAGAGAGAGAGAGAGAGAGAGCCCGGCTACTATACTATCGATAGTACCAAATATTTGGTGCTATCAAGTTTTCTACTCTTAGATCAATCATTTTAATCATTTTCATCCGTAAGATTTTATTGTTTGTTTTTCCAACCGCCTATTAAACCCAAGGAGCCCACTATCATCTCAAACCACACATCTGTTAATCCAAAAATTAAAAACTTAATAGCACCAATAACTTGGTACTATTAATCAGTATTACCAGTCTGCGTGCTCTCTCTCTCTCTCTCTTATATATATATATATAATATATATATATATATATATATATATATATATATATATATATATATGCAATAACATTTTCGAATGCAAATCACATGTAATTCTTATAAAGTGATCCTAAATTATTGGCTATCCACATCTGAACATGTACTCGATATATTAATTTTTTTTTTTTTTTTTAAAAAAAAAAACTTGTTTGTAGGCCCCTACTCCTATAACCATTTTCAAGTCATCAAAAGCGCAAGGAAGGATCGGGTCTCTTTCCTTCCAAATATATATTGCAAGAAGTAAACTAGTTTAGCGTTTATCTAATTTAACTCCTGAACAAAAATTAATGCACAAGAAATTAAGATATATAGTGAAATAATCATTAGTTTCAAAAATATAATTTAACACTTCTTTTTACTTCTCGATATTTTGTTTAAAGATCGAAAATATGAGCTGCATTAGATGTTTTAGTGCAATTTGAATTTGAATTTTCTAATCTAATTTGATACAAAAAAAAAAAAAAAAAAAAAAAAAAAGTATTATCTTAAGCTTGAATGTTTTGGCACAATGTAAGAGAGAGATAGAGAGAGAGACTCTATTCCGATCCGCTTTCGAATGAAACAATAAATAAAAATTAAAAATAAAAAATAAAAATATACTCTAAATTTGTACTGTAGAAAAATAAAAAAATATAATTATTCTTTTCATATATTGTAATCTATTAAAAATTATCTCAATCCGCCTCCGAATGAAATGCTAAGTAAAAATAAAAATAAAAAATAATTATTTTAATATGTCAAAGATAAATAAAATAAAAATTAAAGTCATTTGAAACGCTAAATAAAGATAAAAATTAATTCGTTTCTGATCCGCCAAAACAAACAAAAGAAACGAAAGATGAAAGCCACCTCCCGAATCCGTCCTGTCTGCATCGAAAGCCCCTGCCCAACTCTAACTTTATGTGAAACAAAAAAAAAAAAAAAAAAAAAAAAAGAGAAAAAAGTCTCACTTTATTTTGTTGCATGGGGGATTCTCCTCTCCTCTCTCATGGTTTTAAAGCTCTTTCCACCGCCACGTCCCATCCACCTCCCCCACCTTTCCTGGAAGAATCGTTTCACTTATTAAATAAATAAATAAATAAATAAATAAATAAATATATATATATATATATATATATATATATATATATATATATATATATATATGGTCGATACACTTCTCACGTAGATCTTTTTATTTGCAGCTTAGCATTCAGGAATGTCAATCTACCTCGAATTAATTTATATTCGAATCCAAATAAGTTTGAGATTGTTAAATATGACTTTAAAATTAAAAATTATTTTAATATTATAATTTTGATTTATTCAAGATTTCGGTGCGATAATAAATTTTATGAATGTTTGTGGTGAAAGCGGAAGGCTCGGATCGCTAGGCAGGCTCGAGCACGAAGTCCATCATTGACATCGGACGGGATGCGGGGCGGAGTTCTTCGCGGTACGGATCAGATCCGCTAAGAAAAAATTCGTTAAAATTTAAAAAAAAAAAATTTGTTCTAGAAAAATCGAGCGATTGAACAATCATCTAAACTTTGTATTCTCTTAATTTGTTCCGACATAGTAAAATTTTTCTCTTTCGCCCGTAATTTTTATTCTGTAAAAAATTTTTTACGTAAATCTGTGTGTTCTATTTTGTTTTCATATTTTTTAGATTTACTTTTGTTTGGTGGTCGCATATTAATTTTGTGTTTAGTTTGTGCGCTCGTTGCTAACAGAGATCAAATTGTTCGCTTAGTAAATAAATCAAAATTTTTAACTCATTTTTTAAATAAGTCGAACATGAACTGAATTTTTCAGCTTGATATATATTTTAATGAGCGTGTTCGGTTCGTTGACACCTCTACTTATATTATTATTCGTCGTGTATGTTTTAGAGCGTGTTTGGTTCGATTCGATATAAAATTATAAAAAATAAATTTTATAAAAAAGTTTTGTATCTTTTAGTGTTTGATTCATTAAAAAAAAAAAAGTTTTTATCCATATTTGTTTGGTTGTATATATTTTTTTTCATTGAGTGAAAAAAATAAAATTACATAGTTTGAATTTTTATTTTCTGTCGAAAATCACAAAAAATAAAAACACTTCATTTTTGATAAATTCGTAAAAATAGTTTTTTGTAAAAAATTTTACAACTAAATAAACATAAAAAATAATTATTTAAGTCAAAAAATAATTTTTAGTATATTTTACTATAACCAAACTTCTACTTAGCTCAAAATTTATATGATTTATATAATAGACGACAAATAAAATAATATTATATTAAAGACCGTTTTTCTAAACTTTTATTTGTACATCCTAATATACTTTTACCGAAAAAATCTATTCGTACACTTTATTTCGAAGTGTATGACCTTTTTATTTATTTATTTAATGAATGAGATTTGTTTATTTATCACAATAAGTAAAAAAATATCATTCTTAGCTTTAGATGCATAGACCTCACTAATATTAGATAATTTAATCACCTATAAATATTAAAAAATTTAAAATTATAATTAACATAATTTAAATAAAGTTGTCTAAAAAAACAAAGGGTGAAAGAGAAATATAAAAATTATTAATTAATAATTTAATTATTTTATAAAAATATATATAAAAAATTAGAAAAAAAATTATTAAAATAATTTAAATAAATTAATAAATTAATGAAAGAATGTGATAGTGGAGAAGAACTTGTTATAATTACATCTTATACACCATGTTTCTAAAACCCAATGATAAAATTTTGATGTCAAAATCTAATTAACTCATTGGATGCATTTTACAATATACTAGTGAAGTACCCGCGCGTTGCGGCGGATAGATATTATTGATGTAAAAATTTTCTTAAACATCAAATAAAGACAAACGTATAATATAAGTGTATTGTTTGTACTGTAAATAAGTAAATTATTTTAAAATTTGATAATTAAACTACTGTAAATAATAAATGACTGTAATGATTTTCATGTAGATATGTAGACATCCATATTACCCGTGTCATCTAAATTTTCTACTGCGAATTTAAAAAAAGAATAAAAAATAAAAATTTGAATACAAAAAAAAGAGCTCATGAAATCTTATAGCATGTTATCTCATCAAATTTATATCGCTTATGATTCTACATTGATTCTTTGATTTAATTCAATCCGTCGCCTATTATCAAAAAAAAAGTTTTTAGTTTATTCATTTTCTTTATAGTTTGTTGAATAATAATAATAATAATAATAATAATAATAATAATAATAATAGGATAATATTATAAAGGCAAAGAATAAATTCAAAATTTTTTCTTCGCTGGAGGCACCTTCAACCTCTGCTTGAGGATCCTCCCCTGCCGCTAGATCCACACCACCTTCGGCTACTTTACGAAGCACATGAGGTCTCTCTTCAACGGCAAGGCCCTGGCGATCCCAAATTACTTCGGTCTACTCTCGAACAACGGATTCACAATCTTCTCCTGTAGAATTCGTATCAAAATCACAAAATGTATCATCATCTAGGGCAAGAAAAGAACAAAATACTTATAAATTCTTAAAATAAGATGATAATGTAGACCAATATTGTCTTCTTATTCACCGTGACCGATGCCTTTCCACATCTTTTCGGAACTTGTCAAATTCAAACGCATGGTAACCTATTAAACCCTAAAATACCAAAAATTACCACAAATTAAACAAAAAATAAATATTTTATTTGATAAATTTAAAGAAGCAACGATTTTAAGCGAGAAATTATGAAAAAAATACCTAGATCAATGATTACGGCGCAAAAAGAGATTTAGGGATCGAAGGAGGAGGAGAAGGAGGAGCAGGAGATCGTACCATGATGCCACTTCAAGTAAAGCAAGAGTTTCGAGGGTTACGGAAGATGTGGAGACGAAAAAATTCTCATTATTAAAGAAAAAACAAAAAAAGATGGTAGGAGGAATAGGATGTCGTAGCGCCGCTTTGAATAGAGCAAGGATTTCGGGGGTTACGGGAGATGCGGAGACTAAGAGTTTCAGAAGTTACGGGAGATGCGGAGGCAAAGAGATTTTCATTATTAAAGCCACTTCGAGTAGAGTAAGAGTTTCAGGGGTTACGAAAGATATGGAGACAAAGAGATTCTCATTATTGAAGAAGAAAGAAAAAAAAAAGTAATATATAAGAAAATACGATACGTGGCAAGTTTTATGGGGATTAATATAGAGGTATAGATATCTTACAACCTTTCATATTTAGGCACTATAATTTTTACTACAATAAAATTATATTATAATGATATTTTTAAATATTTTTAAAATTTTAAAAAAAATATCGCTGACAAAAATATCGTTATTTATTATTAGTGTCGTTATATACACAGTCGTTAGGGTGCATAGCGATATATTATTATAATGTGTCCCAAAAATATGTCTCTATAACCTAATTTTGAATATAGATTGATTATAAATAGAAAATTTGTATAAAAGTGTCACAAAAATATGTCCCTATAATCTAATTTTATTATAATAAGGTCATTTAAATAGTGCAGATTGTATTTATATATCTGATCACTACAACAAAACTATACTATAGCGGCACTTTTAAGTATTTCTAAAATTTGAAAAAAGTGACACTAGCAAAAATATCAACACTTATAACTAATATCGCTATATGTGCCGTCGTTAGGTTTTATAGCGATATATTATTGTAATGTGTTCCAAAAATGTGTCGCTATAACCTGATTTTGATATAAATGAAATATAAATAGAACGCTTATACAAAAGTGTCACAAAGATGTGTCCCAATAATCTAATTTTATTATAGTAAATTAAATTTTAATTTTATAATTAATATTAAATATTTAAAAATAGGAGATACATTAATAGATCTGGTACCGACAATAATTTTTTATTTTAGAGATAAAAAAAAAAAAAAGTTGAAGGGACACATAAAGATAGGTAGTTAAACCACTTATGATGCAATTAAATGATAACATTATGAACTTAAATACACAAAGCAATAATGCAATTAATTGACAACATTATGATCTTAAATATATAAAACAATAACAAATAATTACAATACTTTTGGTTCAATATACAAATAATAAAACCAATTATCATGTGCATGTACTTTGTAAAATTATATAAAATAATAGTAATTTTTTAAAAACTTAAGCGAGTAAAAAATAATATTTATATATTTATTTTTTAATAAATTTAAGACGCAAACTTAATCAAATATGAAAAAATTAAATAACATATTTAGTCTGATTAAACTAGAATCTCTCATTTTAATATCATATTAAATAATAAAAAATAATTATTATTTTTAAAAAATTTAATTAATTATTAAATAATAATATTCTGTGCATAAAAATAATAATTAACAATATACCATAGCAAGTGTACGTATCTCGTTTACCTCAATATCGAGCCTATCAACTGAAAAGATCTGTGGACCTGATAATAGTAATAAAAATTAATAATAAGAATATGCACAGATGATTTATTTTCATGCGAAGGGTACGTTATTTTAGATAATTATGAAATTTACATGTAGGGCTCAATATATATAGTATAATGTCCTTATTATTTTTAACACTAATAAATTTTTTTGTATACAGTGTACACCATGATTTTTATTACTAGCACGGCGAAAGGAGAAATAATTGTGCAATAAAAATGCAGGTACTACTTGGGATCTATTCATACCAGTTGTATCAGGATATGCTAAATTAATAAGATCACATAAAATATATTTTCAAACATTTAATAAATAAAAAAGGATAAAAGTTTATTATATAAGTTTTTCTTTTTTATTATAGCAATATGCAAAAGAACCGTGCCAAAGAAAATATATATTATTCTTTTTGTATACAGTGTTCACTTTTTCTTTTTTGTAGATAAATGAACCAAAGAATTTTACCATTATTCTTATTTTAATAAGAGTAGTAATTAATACACTACAATAAAATTATGTTATAGCGATATTTTTAAGTGTTTTTAAAATTTAAAAAAAGTGCCGCTAGTAAAAATACCGACACCTATAATTAGTGTCGCTATATGTGCAGTCGTTAGGATGTATAACGATACATTATTGTAATATGTTTCAAAAATATGTCGCTATAATCTAATTTTGGATATAAATGAAATATAGATAGAACATTTGTACAAAAATGACATAAAGATGTGTCCCTGTAACCTAATTTTATTATAGTGATACTCTATTTATATAAATAGTACTCATTATAAAAAAAAACTCATAATATAAAAACACTTTTTAAACTGAGTCGCAGAAAAGTGTCTCAAAGAGTTCATATAATATAGCAAATACCCATACTTAAAAAAGTATCATCATGTGAACTCTTTATTATTTCAAACCAATTTATTAAATAATAGACTATTATGACAAAAGCGGAAAAGATGTAGTTCGTTGGACGCGAAAATATCAAAAGATAATGGAGAAAGAGAGAAGAAAGATAAAACACACAATATTTACGTGATTCGGCCACTGACCTACGTCACGAGCGAAAATGGAGCGGAGACTTTCATTATAATCAAAATTGTGTATAAAATATGCCTTTCTCATAAAACCCTAATCTCAAAATACACTCATACTCATTCTCATCCGCCATACTAAATGAATTGAATAATAGTATATTTATAATAGTGGCTAAATCCTAATACAATTAGAAATACAAATCCACTAAGATTAGGCATAATCCAAATTTAACTTAATAGGATAACCAAAACAGAATAGAATTAGAAAACCTTCCGTTCCTAGAATTCGAGACATATCTAACAATCTCCACCTTGGCTTAAATTCTTTGTCTTCTCCACCAAAACCCTAAAAGTTTTTGAAAGTGCTGTTGCACATGTAAACCAAATATATGGAATTCTTGAATTTGGTCGCCTGACTTAATGAGCAAAATCGTGGGGTTCTCTGAAGTGTCAATCTTCTCATTCTCCAATTACACCTTTTGCAATTTCTGCTGCATCAGAACGACAACTTGTCGTAGAGTGAAACTGCTGGAGCGATCAAACTTCTCGATCTCAAATTTCGTTTATGTCTTAAAGACCTAGTTCGATGGGCGCGAAAATATTAAAAGATAATCGAGAAAGAGAGAAAAAAGATAAGACACACAATATTTACGTAGTTCGGTCACTGACCTACGTCTTACTTTTAAGTATCATTAAATATTATTTTTTTATAGTGATAAAATTATGTAATAGGACAAATAAATTTAAAAGTGAATTAAGCTATTTAAATAAAATGGGCCTTAAATTGCAATATTTTATTTTTTTGCATTTGGCTAAATTACACTTTTGGTTATTAAATTATAAGGTTTTGACACTTTAATTAGTCGTCAAATTTTAATTTATTATAATTTCTGACTCTGTTAAACTATTACAAGTAATTCTCACAATAAAATTTAGCTTGATTAAATATTTGTGTATCAGTAATACAAAAGTGGATGACATTATAATAACTAAGATGTGATATTAATTTTATATTAATAATATGTCAATAATTAGTAGACTAAATTAGACCTCCAGATTTGATTATATTAATTTAAAATTTTATATTAAAAATTATAATAAATTAAAGTATGAGAACTAAACTATCATGCGCTAGAAAATCAAAAGTGTAATTTGGCCTTTCCATTTTATGCTGTTCCAAATGTTTCAACTTAAAATATTTTCATAAAATATAAATTTTAAAATAAAATTGAAATTACAAGATGTTAAGATACTTCATCTTAATACCCGCTCTTAAAATAAAATTTTATTTTATATTAATTTTGTATATAATATTAAAACAGAAAATACCGAATTTTAAGTTCGAAAAATTTACCTACTATTCTACGATGAGTTAATTGTGATAGTAGTGGTTGAACCATAATTTTTACCCTACTAAATAAGCCAAGGATCAGGCACAAATAAATTTTACCCTTTTTTTTGAATTGTATTTTCACACGATTCGTGTCGTGGATGATTTTATCAGGTTTGGATGCCGTGGAATCCGACAACAACGTCAGACGGATCTGAAAATTAAGATCGACTAGTAATGGGTCCAGCTCACTTAATAGGAACCTTATTGACCAGTCACCATTTGGTGGGTGATTTGGATTGTCAGGAATAAAGTGATTTTTCAACACTCTAGTACTAACTCCCTGTCCACTGTCTGCTGGGTTAAAAATTTAATTTCGGACTGGAGATTGATCGAAGGACTGGCTGGTGGGCGCGATCCCCTTTCTCTTTTTCTGTAACCTTTTCTCTTTTTTTTCTCTTTTTTTTTTTTTCGCGACCGAGTTGTCTCAATCTTATTGCTCAATTCACTTTCCTACTGAATGAAAGCTGGTAGCATGCTACCTTTACCTAAAAAAATAAATAAATAAATAAAATAAGCCAAGGATGTGTAACTAAACTAACAGCTTATAACTCTAAAAGAAAAAAAAAAAAAAAAAAAAAAAAAAAAAAAGAAAAAAAAGAAGGGGAAGTGTACCTAATATAGCAACTTACAACTAAATAACCAAAAAAGGGAAATACTGGATTAATTTTCATTGGATTTTGTTAGTCTTAAAACTTACAACATAAATAGCAACCACTACATAGTTAGTTAGTGAACAACTAGGCAATCTAACTTGTAACTAAAATAACCACCACTTTTGGTGTTTTTTTTTTTACCACTCTTTTTAGGGCATTTTTAGTTTTTGAGGCCCATTTAACGCGATATAAAAATAGCATTTGGGCAAAAATGTCAAGAGACATTTTTCTTTTTTTTTTTTATAGTACCGTAAAAAATATATCGTAATTTATTTATTACAACATGTGAAACACTATGAAAATAAATAAAATATTTTTTTATTATGCTTTTTCACCGCACGCAACACAATCTCTCCGCAATTCTAAACAAAATCTTGAGGCATGTTTGGTTGGAAGTATTGAAGAATTGAAATGGAAATTAAAATGAGTCTTTTTTTTATTGTTTGTGTTTAGTTTGATGTTTAGTTTGATAAATTAACATTTCAAATTTTATTCGAAAAAATTCAGATCTTTTCACAATGACTCCTAATATGAAAGTATGAGTCAATTTTAATTCCGGAGAGGGATTAAAAAAATAACTCATTTTTTTCAATAATAATATTTTAAATTCAATTATACATATAAATTTAAATATAATATTAAATTTAAATTTAAAATATAAATTCCAATTTTATTAATTTTTTAAATTTTAATGTAAGTTTGATATTTGAATTTATATATAGTTTTACATTTTGATTTCGAATTTAAATTTAAATTATAAATTTTAAATTAAAATTAAAATCATAAATTCTAATTTGAATTTAAATTTTGATTATGAATTTAGATAGTGAATTAAAATTTTCTTACCTAAATAATAGTGAAATATTATTCTAATTTTAAATTTTATTGTGAACCAAATAAATCAAAATATTTATCATTTTATTTTTAATTCTGGTTCATTTCAATTCCTATTTTGTTTTCGATATCAATTTCTATTCTAAACCAAATATATGAACAAAAATTTTCTAAACATCACTTCAACATAAAGTTATTTTAATTATTATTTATTTTAATTTGACTATTTAATATTTAATTTTTTTAATTTTATTATTTAATATTTTAATTTATTTAATTTGAACCGACTAATAATTATTAAATTTTAAAATTTAAATATATTATTTATCATTACTAATTTAATTAACATATCTTATATAATTTATATAGCTATAAATTTGATAAAATAAACAATTACCTTAACTTTTGTATCCAAATAGCCATGAAAATAATATAAAACAGATAATTAAATTAAAAGTTTTAAAAATTAAAAAATTGAATTAAATAATTTATAATTCAGATAAATTTTATATATTTTTATTTATATTTTATTATAATTTTAATATCTCACCTGACCGGTCAGTACAATTAATTTAGAATATGTATTATATGGTAAGTTATTATAAAAATAGTTTTTTCTCATCATCAAAAGCCTAAAAATACACTCACCTCTTCCTACTGCATACATTCAAAAATAATTATAAAATTTACATATTTTTATTTAAAATTTATATTTTTCACACACTAATCTTATGATCTTCTTTTCTTTTTCAATGGCAAAAATTTATTAAAATTTAAAATGTATAAAATTTATCTGTTTTACGAAACATTCGAATCTAATTAATATTAAATTGTCTGTTCTTGGATTAAAAAAATTATGAATAATAGTAATGTCAAAATTTTAATAGATAGTCGATAAAATAATATATAATTAAAAAAAAAAATTAAATTATAGAAAATTTTTCCTGTAAAATTTTATTTTTTTATTTTTTTTTCTGACTTTTAAAAATTTATAGTTTGTCCGCTCTTAATTACCGAATTATATATTTATCCTCTACCGTGATCATAGTTAGTTAATTCGGATTCGGCAAAAATTCGGTACGGATATAATACGGATAAAATTCGTATCATAATTTTAAAATTCATTGAAAAATTCGGCTAAAAAACGGGCTCGTCAATTATTCAGATACGTGATTTATACGGAAATAATACGTTCACTAATTAAAAATTCGGGAACAAAAATTCGGCTATTAAATTAAAAAAAAATTAAAAAATTTATACTATTAGTATAAACAATTATAATTTTTTAAAATAATTTAATCAATTTATTTTAGAAATAAATAAAATATTCATTTAGAACAAAAAAAAAATATAATTTTAAATTATTCCCGACAAATAATTTTAATTCGGATTCTCAATAATTCGCGAATAATTCGTTAATAATTCGCGAATAATTCGCGACTTAACTAACTATGCTTGAAAAAGAACGAATTTTTCACCTAAAAATTCGTAATTCGTGAATAATACTTTTTTATTCAAAAATTCGTGAATTATTCTGAATTTTTGGAAAAAGTAGGAAACGACACGTTTAATTCGGATTCTTAATAATTCGTGAATAATTCGCGAATTAACTAACTATGACCGTGATAGTTCCGTAAGCAATTTTGTGATTCTGTGATCATATTTGATGTATTGCGGTATCATTGCTACAGTCATTAGAGCTGGGACTTGCTTATCAATAGTATAAATTCTTCAATCATTTATAAAACGATAACGGTAAAAAAATATGTATATAATTTTGTAGTTATGAAAAAACAATATAAAAATTTTAAAAAGTTAGAAAAAAAAAAAAAAAAAAAAAAAAAACTTTACAGAAAGTTTTCTCTAATTTAACTTCTAAAAAATAATAATAATAAGGTAAGATAACAAAATTTTAATTTTATTATTATCTACCAATTTATTTTTTTCTCTCTCCTAGGTGACCCCTCCATTATATAATCCTTCTCTCTCCCCATCTCCAATCTCTCCTCGGCAATAATCCAATAACTACCTCTTCTTTCATTCTCTCTCTTTCTCTCCCTCTCTCTCTCTCTCTCTTAATTTTGTGATACTCAGTCGCAATTCCCATCCAACTAGTGATTTTGCTTAATCGTCTAATTCTCCATAATTCAAGAATCGAAACCAAAACCAAAACCCAAAAAAGCAAATCGAATCAAATCAACATCAAATTTAGATTCAAATTCGATGCGCCGCGGTCCGGCCCCCGATCCCCGGGCCGGCCCCCGCGTCGTCGTCGTCGGCGGCGGTGGCGGTGGCGGTAGCGGTGGCGGCGGAAGTAGCCCCCGAGCTTCCCAACAGCGGCGCCGGCCCCGGCCAGACCTGACCCTCCCCCTCCCGCAGCGCGACCTCTCCTCGCTAGCCGTCCCGCTCCCCCTCCCGCCGCCGCCTCCGGCATCGGCACCCGCGTCGTCCATGGCGACGCCGTCGTTGTTTTCGTCGTCGTCGGCCCCGTCGCCGGCGTCGTTCCCGCCGGCGCCGCCGCCGCTGTCGGAGCTGGAGCGGGTGAGGCGCATCGGCAGCGGGAACGGGGGGACGGTGTGGCTGGTGCGACACCGGCCGACGGCTCAGGCGTACGCGCTGAAGGTGATATACGGCAACCACGAGGAGGCCGTCCGGCGGCAGATCTGCCGCGAGGTGGAGATCCTTCAGCGGGCGGACCACCCGCACGTGGTGCGCTGTCTGGGGCTGTACGACCACGCGGGGGAGATCCAGGTGCTGCTGGAGTACATGTCCGGCGGCTCACTGGAGTCGCGGCGCGTGGGGACGGAGCAGCAGCTGTCTTCCCTGGCGGCGCAGGTGCTCCGCGGTCTGGCCTACCTCCACCGCCTGCGCATCGTCCACCGCGACATCAAGCCGTCGAACCTCCTGACCGACGCCGCCCGCCGCGTCGTCAAGATCGCCGACTTCGGGGTGTCGCGCATCCTCGCGCAGACCATGGACCCCTGCAACTCCTCCGTGGGCACCATCGCCTACATGAGCCCTGAGCGCATCAACACCGACCTCAGCCGCGGGGGCGCCTACGATGGCTACGCGGGCGACATCTGGAGCTTCGGCGTCAGCGTGCTCGAGTTCTACCTCGGCCGCTTCCCCTTCGGCGACCGACTCGGCCGCCATGGCGACTGGGCCGCGCTCATGTGCGCCATCTGCTATAACGATCCCCCGCAGGCGCCCCCCGCAGCCTCCCCCGAGTTCCGCTCCTTCGTCTCCGCTTGCCTGCAGAAGGACCCCACGCGCCGCCCCCCCGCCGCGCAGCTCCTCTACCACCCCTTCATCACCATCCACTCCTCACCCCCTTTTCCTCCTCCCCCATTCTCCTCCTCCTCCTCCTCTTCCTTCTCCTCCTCCTCCTCCTCCATGCTCTCGTCCTCGTCCTCGTCCTCGTCGTCGTCCTCAATTTTGCCCTAAAAGCCAGGAAAAAAGGTGTGTTTCGCATGATCAATCGATCGATCGATCGATCTCTTTCTTTGTTTGTTCCTTTTTTACCCACCCTTTTTTTTTTTTTTGGAGTTCTTCGCGATGAAGATCGATAGATGTAGTGATTGGGATTTTTTTTTTCTTTTTCTTTTTTTTGGGGTTTTGGGGTGGTTAGAGGAGTAGAGGAAGATGATGATGATTTACATCTGGAGTGCAGTAGTAGTGCTCTGTAATTGCGATGCGATTAGATTGAGAAATCGGAATCAATTCCCCCTTAATTTTTTTTTGTTCGTTCTTTTTTTCCTTTTCTGGCAATTTTTGGTACTATTTCCGTGTGCATTGATTGGCTTTAGGGTACAATACAATCCTCCTCCCCGCCGTTCTTGTTGGTGTCGTCGTCGTCGTCGTCGTCGTCGTCCCCCATCGAGAAAAGGTGAGTTCGTACAATCTCATCTGTTTGTTCTTTTTTGAGTTCCTGATGATCATGCCATCTATTTTGAAACCCTAGATGCAGAGATTTTTTTTTTTTTTCTTCTCTTTTTTGTGTTTTTTTTTTTTTTTTTTTGGTTTGGATCGAATCTCGCGTAGGTAAGTATAAGTAGAGAAAGAAGAAGAAGCAACAGGTATTTATGAAGGGATTTGGTGGGCAGATGCTATTGAGCTGCTACTGCTACTGCAGCTGCAGCTGCAGCAGCAGCAGAAGCAGCGGCAGTAGTAGTAGTGCTCTGTAATTGCTGAGCGATTACATTGAAATCGGAACCAATCCCCTCTTTTTTAAAAAAAAAAAATTTCTTTTTTCGATTTCTTCATTTCTTTATTTTATAGTGATTTTTGCTGCTACTATTTTCATGTGCTCTGGCTTTGGGTTTTGGTGGTGGCCGTATAGATAGATTGGTTTTAGATTTTGGTGTTGTGGGCTTGCTTGGAATGGTACATTGGGAGGAGAAAACCTGTCCTCACTGGAGAGGGACATATGCATGGAAGTGGATAATTTACAACAGAGGAAGAGGCTGATACACAGAAAGAGGGAGAGGGCAACATCCATTAATGGGATGCATGTGATAGGAGAGAGAGAGAGAGAGAGAGAGAGAGAGAGAGAGAGAGTGTGTACAATTTGAGGGAAGAGTGGAGGGCACTGTATCATATGTCAGAGAGTTGGGCATTAGAGATTGAGTGTATGAATACATAGCCAAAGAATCTGATGTGCCTCTGCATAGAAAGGACCTGGCATTGATGAGTGTGTGTGTGTGGCATAGTGTAAATGATCCAAAACTGGGAAGTTATTGAGGCTTTTGCTTTGAGCTTCATTAGGCAAACAGATTGATCCACTGTTGATGAACAAATCTAGGATGGGGCAGCTCTGACATTTGAACTGAGGATAGTTGTAGTGAAGATTAGTAGATCATAGGTAAAGGACCCCCTTGTTTCTAGAGAGATTGCATTATAAATAATACTCCCCCATTTTGGAAATGTTTGAGATCTTTTCCGCTTAGATCTGTAAGCTGGTGCTTTCATTTTTTCGCGGGATCGATCAGCTTTGAGATCTGCATAGCCACCCACATGCATTTGTCAAGATTTTCACGCCTGTGCAGATCTCAAAGCTGGACTAGACACCATGATGAAAAGTTACAAGTGCTGTTTTGTCGGCGGCTTTCGAATAGCTTTTCCAATGTGTAGATTTTCTTTTACGAATAATGTAAATGCTGGAACCCCTATCATATGTTCTGCAACATTGATGCTCTATTTGCTTTTTTCTGTGAAAGCTTGATGAATGGACAAGAGCTCTCTAGTATGACAATATGTATGTACCCTGCATACAGATCAGTTTTCAAGTGGAACTAAGGGGGCCATTAGGATAAAAGACTAATGGAATTGTTAGGCCCCACAATAGCCTCTACCCTCCCTTACAGTTTCTTATTAAAGCATAAACTAATGCTTCAAATCGAAACTTCTGCTCGACGGCCGAGAGGTTTAATTACTTCAGAAGCTTCAGATCATGTTTGTTAATTATTTTAATTACATGCCATTAGTCTGAAAGGTCTTGAATGTTGTGACATATAAAAAAGATAGAAAAAAAATAATATTAATGGGTCTGGAAGGTAAGCATTAGTAGGGTACATTGTGAACATCTCATCTCTGCTGCTGAGTGAGTTGTCATAGTACAAAAAGCCATCAAAAGCTTCATGCAACCTGCCATGGGAGATCTGTTCCCATCAGAGATAGTCATGAGACAGGTGCAGAAACATAATTTATTTGCTTTTAACATTCATGGGAGAGTGATTGCATGCATGATGCAGCTGTTGCCCTTCTTATGATTAACATGATACCCTGGCTACATCATCTGTACAATAATGACATTTCAGATATGATTGATGAGTCAGTATTAACTTGAATTTTACGATCTTTTTGTTGATATATAGAATTACTACCTCATGAATAATATATATTAATGAATCCTCTGGAGGGGGATTTTTGGTATCACCTGTAATTGGGTCTTAGTGTACATACATTTTAAGCCTATCTTTAATGTGGAAAATTGACTTGGGCAAGTAGAAACTGTTTGACTAACAACTCTCCTTAGTTCAATAAATGCGAGAGAGCTTGCTTGTGTCATTTTGTGGTGGCGGCGACTCTTCAACACTCACTCCTTCTCAACACCTTCCCCTCTCTCTATCCCACCTTTGCTTTTTGGGCTCTTCTGATTGTTCTCTTCATGTCACACCCCACCTTAAGGAGTTTAAAAAAAAAAAAGAAGAAGAAGAAGAAGAAAACAAGTTTCATGTGATGATATATTTGGGCCGACTTTTTAATTCTCTTCTAATCACCTGCTTCGTCGAAGCAGCATATGATTGGTTCTTTTTTGGAAAGCTAACCAATTTACCTTTTCGCCAATCAATGGAAAAGGGTGTACACCAACCATTAACGATAACGCCTAATTTGTGTCCATCAAATCACGTTTTGCGTAACTGTGATTTCTAGTTGTAAAAGCTTCCTTTCCTTTCTCTTGTGGTTCTTTAGCCGCCCTGAAAAAAAAAAATTCTAAAAATCATAAAGTGATATCATTAAGCCCCCCCGCCCCCCTTTTTTTTTTTTTTTGGAGGAACTTTAAAGAGAGGAGTATGAATCGACCGTTTATGGAGGAGATTGGAGCGAATTTTTTCAGAACAGACGAATCTTAGATCCTGAACAACTAACCACTCTCTTTAGCATGGATGAGATTAAAAAAATAATTTTTCAATTAGAAAGTGACAAAGCACCTAGTCTTGAAGGTTTCCTACTGAGTTTTTATTAGAGAGATGCTGGATGTACATCCCTTTAAGGGTATACATCTTACATCCCATCCCATTTTAGGATGAGTATTATTTTACTCGTCATATGGAGTGACGAGTGGAATTCACCCCACCCCAAAATGGTGTGGGGTGTAAGATATACACCCCTAAAGGGGTGTATACTTATATATACCCTTTTTATTAATATTTTTTTATAACGTCATCAAGAAGGACACGTTTAACATCTTCCTTGAGCTATACGAAGAAAAGATCTTCACATGTCCTATCAACTATTCTTATATATGTCTGATTCCCAAATTGAAAGGTGCGCTACAAGCCAATGATTTTCGACCAATTAACTTTCCTTAAAGGTAGACGGGAAGAAGTTATACAATATCTTATTTTCAAGTCTCAATAAGTTTTTTTTATAGGTAGACTACTGTCATATGCCTTTGTCACGGCGAGTGAACTAATGGGGTGTAAAGAAAATATTGAGGGGGTTGAGATGAAGGTAGATTTTGAAAAGACTTACGATAAAGTTAACTGAGTTTTTTTATTATAGAATTGTGGGGCTTTAATGCAAAATGGTGCCCATGAGAACATGAATGTGTATGTAATGTGAAGGTGGCCGTGATAGTGAATGGTGTAACCTCTAAGTAGATTAAAACAAAAAAGAGAGTGACGCAGAGTGACTCTTTATCACCATACCTTTTCTTACTTGTTGCTGAATGCCTAACTAGGATGTCGAAAGTGGCAAACAATCATGATTTGGTTAAAAGCATTGGAAAATTTGTGGATAGCCTCGTGACAATTATAAAGTATGCGGACGATAGCCTCTTTTTTTGTGAGGCAAAGAAAAAATATATGAAAAGTCTTTAGTTCATGTGGGGTTTATTTAGTGGCATCATGTGTAATAGTAAATAAGGAAAAAACAATTGTTCTACCTAGAGTGTAAAGCTTGGGAAGGAATATAATCTTGTCATGTATCTGGGGTGCAAGATAGGTAAATTTTCATCTAAATATTTAGGGTTACCACTCAGCTAACAAGACTCTATGCAAAGAGGATTGGACAGGTATAATTCATAAGGTTCAAGGAAGGATCGATGGCTGACAAACTAAACTTCTATCAAAAGGAGGTATATTAACTTTGATGAATTTCGTTCTTACTAATTTGCCATTATATTTTTTTTCCATCTACAAAACTCCGAAATGGGTGATTAAAAAGATCAAGACACTAAGGCAGGACTTTTGTTGGAAAAGGGGGTAGATGTTAAGGGAGACATACAAATAGTGGCATAGAAATGCATATGCAAAGACAAAAGGGATGGTAGACTAAGGGTGAGAGATCTCGCCTTGATGAATGATACTTTACTATCTAAATGGTGGTGGCGTTTTTTCACTAAACGAGATCTCTTATGGGGTAACCTCATTAGGACTTTACACTATAACAAGAGAAAACCTTTGGGGAAAGAAAGGATATTTAGACCTGCTTTACAATAGTGGAAAAGTGTGCTAGTTATTAAGGAGATTTTTAAAAGGTGTATGTGCTTTGCTTTTGGAGATGGGTGGTCTATCGATTTATAGTCGGATAGGTGGTGTGGTGATACTTCACTGAAAACACTCTTTCTTGATATTTACAATAAAATAGTACAGAAAGGAGTTTCAATCAAAGAGTGTTACTCTACTCGAGGTTGGAGATTGAGAAAAATTTTGAGAGGAGTTGGGGTTAGAATTTCAGGAGGCGATAGCAGAATTACTTCTGCGTTGTTGATAAGACTGACGAAATCCGTTGTGAAACTGTTTTTTACTGTTAAGTCTGTATACAATTTGATCATAGATGAAGGTGTCCGGGATGATCTTTTGCTGAAAGTCTGGAATTTAAAAATACCATATAAAATTAAGATCTTTATTTGGTTAGTCCTTAGAAAACGTCTACTAATAACTGATAACTTGCTCAAAAGAGGATGGTCGGAGAACCAACAGTGCGTTATGTGTGATAGCAAAGTTGAGACCATCGATCATTTGCTGGTGAGATGTGTATTTAGTAAATTTTTTATATTCAACGTTCTAGAAGATCGACACATTCTAGATTCTGCGGCAAAAGTCAGGAGTGTATGGGAGATTCTATTGAGAAACAACACCAAGATAACTAGTAACAAAGGATATGACTTTGACTACTGCATGTTGGTGTCACCTTTCAGTGAAAATAATAATGGGATTTTTAAAAAGTAATCTTTTGACCCCTTAGTAACCGTCAGACGAATTCAGGATATGAAAAAAAAATTGATAAAATTTTACAATTGGAAGTGACGGATTTTAAATTCCAATTGTAATCTCTCCCTTTTATTTTATATTTTTTGTTTTTATTTTTATTTTATTTTTTGAGATCCCGATATCTTAATTCCTGTAACTAAATTTATTTACCCAATAAATAAAGCGGATAAAATGCTACTTTTATCTCAAAGAAAAAGAAAAAAGAAAAAAGAAAAAAACCCTTTTTTGTCAGTACAGAATGATTTTTTTTTAATCTGGTCAAATTCAATCAGTGAAGCACTACTGAGTTCGATACATCTTTCCGCAAGTGGTAGAGCATCTACTCTCTCAATAACAGCACACTGAAAACATAGACCCGCAGCAGAAACACCTGCAATTGAAGGTGTCTTTTTCTGCAGCAGAACTTTACCTAACATCAACTGCTAATCAACATCTCTCTCCAGTGGGAGATGTACTATAATAATGACACAAACCTGCATGAACCAAGAAACTTTTTTTAATTCTTTAGGGTCATTGTTAACAGTTCTTTATTGGAATGGAAAATTGTGTAGATCTTAAAATGCTTTACCAACAAATACTGTGGTTGAGGCATCTTTAATTTCCTCTTATGTAACATCAGATCTCCTTCCTGCTATTGATGATCCACTTGAGTGGGCTCTTGAGCTATATCCAGATTGGTGTAGTAGGGGGTCACTCATCACATCCTAACAAGGAAACAAAAAAAAAAAAAAAAACCATATAGTTCGGCACAATGACAAACTAGTACTCTGTAAAAGTCGTTTCTAGTCATGTATCTCAACGTGAGACTGAATAATCAACCGTTTACCGAGTAATCAGCACTAATCTTAAAGCAACGTGAACAGCATATCACAGTCTCACGTGGGCAACCGTCCTAGGTAATTTCAGTTTGGTCCTAACCAACTCACCTGTGAAAGCTGACTGTGAAAGGGCGAGCTATGCACGCTGCTGCCGGCAGCCATCCCGCCGAACTGCAGCATGCTCTCCTCGGCGACTGCCCGCAGACTGTCGAGCTCCGGCAGCACGACGGTGGCAAGATCGGGCCGGTCCTTCCGCCTCAGCTCTGCGCACCGCAGCCCCACCTCGGCCATCCTCCGTGCCTCCTCCATTGGCCACTCCCCCGCCGCCTTGTCCAGCACCTCCGCGAGCCTCCCCGCCTCCACCGCCTGCTCCACGTGGTGCGCCAGCCCCATCGGCGGCTTCGCCGTGAGGATTTGCAGTATCATGATACCCAGCGAGTAGACGTCCGACTTCACGCCGAGCATTCCGGTCTGCTGGTACTCCGGGTCGATGTAGCAGAACGTGCCGGCGGCCGCGGTGATGCGGTACTGTGTGACTGCGTCGGCCATGGGCGGGGGGACGAGGCGCGCGAGCCCGACGTCGCCGATCTTCGACACGAGGTGGCGGTCGAGCAGCACGTTGGCGGGCTTGAGGTCGCGGTGGACAAGCGGCTCTGGCTTCGTCTGGTGGAGGAACACAAGCGCCATCGCGATCTCTGCCGCAATGCGGAACCGGTGCGGCCAGAGAAGAGGCGGAGTGGGAGGGCCGGCGGAGCTGCTGCTGCTGCGGCGGAACAGGCGGTCCTCGAGGCTGCCGTTCGACATGTGCTCGTAGACGAGGCAGCCATACTCCGGGCAGGCCCCGAGGAGGAGCACCATGTTTGGGTGCCGGATGCAGCTCAGTATCTCCACCTGCGAATTTTAGGACGTCAGAATAACTTATTCAGTGATAACTAATGCGCTAAAAAGATTTGTTTTTTTGAGAGAAAGGTAGCATGCTACCCGCTTCGTTTATTTTTTAAATAAACTTAGCTAGAAATATGAAGCAACTAGGCTTCGAACTCGGGTCACGGGTATCAACCACCAAGCCTTTTGCCACTTGCACTAAGGACGGTTGATAATGCGCTAAAAAGATTTGACATTTGAAATTTAGCAACTTTTTCCCGCAGTTTTCTTACCTCCTGCTGAAACTGAGCTCTCCCTTGAGCCGCGTCAGGCCGTAGAACTTTTACAGCAACCGGCGTGTGATCCAAATAACACTTGAACACCGGCCCGTAGCCGCCCTCCCCGATCTTTCGGTCCTCGGAGAAGTAGTCCGTGGCCAATTCAATCTCCTCAATCGTATATTTGCGATACCGCACCGTGTGCGAAAAGGCATCGAATGCTCTCCTGTTCTGCTCAGCTTCTTTTATTGCATTCATCTCTGCATTGATCCTTTTCTGCGCTTCTAGCTCCGCAATCCTCTGAGAGGCTTCGGCTGCTTCTATGGCTTCTTTACACCTGGCTTTCTCCTTCTCTGCTAGTGCTAGAGCAGTTCCCTCAGCGACACGAGCTTCTTCCAATCTTTGCTCTTCTCCCGCCTTCCATCTATGGAGCTCCATCGCCTGCGCCAAAAAGGATTGGTCAAGAAGATTCAGCATTATCTGAAGTATCTACCGTTTCTGAAAACTGAAATTCACGATCTTTCCATGTGATTTGTTTAGATAGCACACTTCAATGTGTATATCAAGATTAATGACTCTGACAAGATTGTCCGATTTGTGTAGTTCTATTTCAAAAAAAAAAGTGTGATTTTTGTTTCTGAAAACTTCAAATACTTTACATAATAGTTAACAGAGTAAACCGTCGAGTTGAGATTACCAGAGGAATTTATTTATTTTTTTACCTTTTGTTTGGCCATGAGAGCTTCTTTGCATGCTGTACTGTACATATCCATTGTTTGCTTGAGCTCAAGCCTCAGCTTCCTCATCTCTGTTTCCGCATCCTCCTGCAAGAGCTTCCATAAGATGACTTCAGTGCATTAGCATGGTGAAACTACTTTGTGACTTTTACGAAGAATTACGATTTGCAACTTGTGCTGGATTCCACTTGACTCCATCTGAATAATCACTTTCATCTGACATCATATTCGTATTTAAGATTGTGTCTGTAAACCTCTTTATATAAATAGACTTACAATTGCCTGTGAGGACCACGAAGTTCCGCTGCTGCTCTGCGAGAACGGAGAGTAGTCGTTCCTCGTCGAGTATGAATCCACCGACGGCGTCTGTGGCGTCCGGGCTGTCTCAAAGCTGCGATCGAGCCTTTCTGATCCGCCGGACAACCTTGGAGGGTATGGATAGCAATCGACACTCGGCCTTCCTGAGCTGACGAATGATATGTCGGAGGAAGAATCCATAGATGCAAAGTCCGAATAAGACTTTGTCGTTGAGCCTCGCGGTCCTCTCATAAATGGTGACCTGTTCCGATAGTAGCATGCTGCTTGTTCTCAATGCGACAAATGGATAATAAGCCAAGTAAGCTAACCAATGCATTAGTTAGTCCTGTTGGCTATTTATTTATGGGTTAAAAATATGTCCAACTCCTGCCCGTGACAATAGGCCCAGGAGACTAATAAGTTGAGTTGGGTGAGCCCAATAAGTTGAGTGGGGCTGCGGTCCACAATAGACCTAACGGCAAGAGGCCCAACAATAGACCTAACGTCCAGATGGGTTGAGTCCGGTCGAGACCCGTGGGCGCTGTGTCTGTACGCTTTAGGTGAATTGGTTGCGTATTTCTAATAGCTCGAGCTTTTGGGATTAATGGTTAGCGCCAACGATCCGACAAGTGGTATCAGAGACAGTGGCACGGGTTCGATTCCCACACAGTGCAGGTGTTGGGGGGGGGATTGTTGGCTATTTATTTATGGGTTAAAAATATGTCCAACTCCTGCCCGTGACAATAGGCCCAGGAGACTAATAAGTTGAGTTGTGTAAGCCCAATAAGTTGAGTGGGGCTGAGGTCCACAATAGACCTAACGGCAAGAGGCCCAACAATAGACCTAACGTCCAGGTGGGTTGAGTCCGGTCGAGACCCGTGGGCGCTGTGTCTGTACGCTTTAGGTGAATTGGTTGCGTATTTCTAATAGCTCGAGCTTTTGGGATTAATGGTTAGCGCCAACGATCCGACAAGTCCTTCATAATGTAACCTGTTACCGTAATGAGGAGTTGTAGATAATAAACTCATGAACTCACAAAACTAAGAAACTTTAGACTCGCCTCTATTGTCGTATTGCTCAAAAGATCGACCTGATAGAAAAATGGCTAAAAATAGTCTTAAGACATACGGATCACATCTTGCGCAACGAGGATTACATGCAACTTACTTGATCGAATCTTTTTGCTGAAGGAGTGGAGTGTTGCAAGCAGAATCAGCTGGCATTAGAGCATAAAAACCATTATAGAACTTCGTTGGATAATACTTTTTGAGGAATGGAAAGAAACTCACCTTTGGGACCTCTCATGTTTTGGATGGTAAGGTTGGGTTGGAGAGTGGACTGGGGCTGGATTTGCGCTCGGAGTGGGGAGACGGTTGGAGCAGGACGAATCGCCTTCCGAACAGAGTACACTTTCGATTTCGAGATTACGTACACAGTGCAGAAATCTGGTGCACCTTTGGATATATGTGTTGGGATGTCTGTGTTCTTGAATCTTCTGAGAGAAAATTTACTACATTAAGATGTTGATTGTGGTATGGTTAGGCTCGTGAGTTGGAAGATCAGTACCTAATGAATCCCCCCTTCGATGGGGCAGCAACGACGAGCTTTTCAATTGCAGCATGAGCAGCGAATTCAATTATGGCTTTTGCGATGTCGGTGTCTTCTAGAACTACATCCTTGCATTGTATCTGTGGGTAAAAAATAAATAAATAAAAGAGAAAATGTTTAGATCATTACTTGGACCTAGAATTTGAAGGTATATACTGAAAACTTGTGTCCTAAGGTCGCTATCTCGATTTTTCATATGAACATTTCTGTCGGCCTGATTATAGTTTTGTCTGCGATCTTGAATGACTCATTTCGCGCGGTTCATCTTTTTCGGATTTTCGTGGGATGTTATTCATGATTCAGATAAATATTTATATGTGGGTGAGAATATGGGTATCAGGTATTGCGGATCCATAACTTCCAATAGACGCAAGCATTTTTTGTTAATTACCCCTGTGAGATTATGGCACATTCAATTAAGAGACCTTTGTAAGAAAAATAGAATAAGTCGTATCCTAATGATATGCTAAATCCTAAGTATATGCGTTAGGATTCAACTAGATTTGAAGTTGACTAGGTCCCGAGTATATGGGTTGAGAACTAGTCGGTATTAAACTCTAAGTATATGTATTAGAGTTTAATTAGATTCAATTGGCTCTAAGTATATGTTTTAGAGTCCAATTATATTTGATTTCATATTTGGCGTATGTTCCAAAGTGAAGATATGACCAAACCCTAAGGATATGTATTGAGGTGGGTCGAATTTGATACTACTCTAAAGTAGAAAGTGGCTAAGTCCTGTATGTATCAGGATTGGCCGAATTTGATAGATTTTTCACTCTAATTATATGTGTTAGAGTGGAAATTTGACTAAACCCTAAGTATGTATATTAGGATTCGTCAAATTTGATTCAACTTTCACTCTAAGGATGTGTTTTAGAGCAAAAGATTGACTCACCATTTAAGTATATGTATTAGGATTAGTCGGGTTGATTTGGTTTCCACTCTAGATATATGTACTAGAGCAAAAGATTGACTAGACCCTGAGTATATGTATTAGACTATTAGGATTAGTCGGGTTGATTTGAGTGAACTCTAAGTATATGTATTAGAGCTCGATTGAATTTGATTTAACTAAATTCTAAATATATGATTTATAATCTAGTCGGTTTTGATATATTTTTGCCTTAATTATATGTGTTAAGGCGATAGGATTGAATAGGTTTTGGGTTTTATTTGTGGGTCAAATGAGTTTTGGGGTTATATTTGTGGGTTGGATTCAGGGTCTGTCTGTGGACTAGGCCTATATTATATGTGGACTGGATTCGGAGCCGTATGTGGACTGGGCCTTATTTTCATATGGATAAATTTGAGACCTGTATATGGAGTGAGCCTTATTTAACAAATAATTGAATTCATTTATTATGCCTCTTTGAATTGGACTTGGGCTCAAGTTGATTAGGGCTCATTTGAATTTTGTTTGGAATTGATTCTGGATTCAAAGAAATTTTTATTTATTTCGAAGAAATTTTGATTTGGGGTCCGAAGAAAATCCCTTATCTTATCTTAGGGTCTGAAGAAATTTTAGTTATTTTATTTTACAATAATTTGGGGTCCGAATAAATTTCCTTCTGACTGAATCTAAATCCTAAATATGGGTGTTCGAAGATATCACCCAAACCGGCTTAGAACGAGCCTAAATCCGGGTGTCCGAAGAAATCACCTGAATCGGCTTAATTAAACTTCTTTTTTT
The DNA here is from genome assembly GCA_029168755.2 of Tillandsia fasciculata. NCBI lineage: Eukaryota > Viridiplantae > Streptophyta > Magnoliopsida > Poales > Bromeliaceae > Tillandsia > Tillandsia fasciculata. The sequence continues at coordinate 1,132,756 of CM054933.1, read as the reverse complement.
GATTTGGGGTTCGAAGAAATCCCATTTTTTAAATAATTTGGGCTCCGAAGAAATTATATTTTTTAAAATAATTTGGGGTCCGAACAAATTTCTGTTATTTTATCTTGGTTTTGGGATCCGAAAAAATCGCCTTTTTAAAAATAATTTGGGGTCCCAAAAAATCTTCGTTATTTTATTTTGATTTAGGGTCCGAAGAAATCCCCATTTTGATTAAACTAAAATCCGGGTGTCTGAAGAAATCACCGGAAGAAATCACCCGAACCGGCCTGGAACGAGCCTAAATCCTGGTGTCCGAAAAAATCATCCAAATTGGCTTAGAACGAGCCTAAATCTGGGTGTTCAAAAAAATCACCCGAACCGGCTTAGAACGAACCTAAATCCGAGTGTTCGAAAAAATCGCCCGAACCGGCTTAGAACGAGCCTAAATCCGAGTGTCCGAAGAAATCACCCGAATCGACTTTATTAAACTCGGAAATGATTTTTTTTTTATTTTCTTTTTTTTATATATATATTTTTAAAAAATTTTGGTGCCGTGGTGGCTCCATTAATTAGCGACTTCGAATATTATGGAGAGGTCCGAAAAAACGGAGGATCATTGATCCTCCTCCCCTCTTCTATCGAAGAAATCCCCTCTTCCATAAGGACGTTAATATAGGAGTTGGCGATGTTGATGTGGCGATGTTGATGAGATCCCTAGCTGTGGCAATTGTGGTAATTGACGGCTTCGAATGGGGTGGAGAGATCCGAAAAAACGGAGGATCAATAATCCTCCTCCCCTCTTCCATCGAAGACGTAAACATAGGGTTGGGTAGTTGCGTGGTGATCGACAGCTTCGAATAGGGTAGAGAGGTACGATCGGAGGTAGTGAGAAAGTCGAAGATGTGGGAATTGGTATCCTCAGCGGTGGCGAGAAAGTCAAAGATGTGGGAATTGGAAATGTGGAATTGGAGACGTTATGTTTTTTTTTGTGGTGGGATGTCACGTTGTTCATGTCTCGTGGGGTTTGTTGGGATTAGTTAAGGGATTAGCGTGTGCAAATGTGGTTTCGTTAAGAAAATGTGGGATTGACATGCGCGGATTTGGGATCAGTTGAGAGAGTATGGGTTCGTTGATGTGGGATTAACGTGCGCGGATTTGAGATCAGTTGAGAGAGTGTGGGTTAGTTGAGAGTGTTGGCTATTTATTTATAGGTTAAAAATAGGTCCAACTTCCTGCCCGTGACAATAGGTTAAGAAGACTAATAAGTTGAGTTGGGTGAGCCCAATAAGTTTAGTGGGACTGCGGTCCACAATAGATCTAACGGCAAGATGCCCAACAATAAACCCAACGTCCAGGTGGGTTGAGTCCGGTCGAGACCCGTGGGCGTTGTGTCTGTACGCTTTAAGTGAATTGATTGCGTATTTCTAAAAGCTCGAGCTTTTGAGATTAATGGTTAGCACCAATGATCCTACAGAGAAAATGTGGGGTTGACAAGGTTTAAATTTGAATGAATAGGTTGAGGGAATTGTTATATTCAAATTTTAAATTTTAAATTTCAAAATTGAATATATTCAAATTTTAAAATTAAACGATTATGTTCAATTTTCAAAATTAATATGCTGAGGGAATGTGGTTATATTCAAATTTTAAAATTGAATATGTTATTATGTACCAATTTTAAAATTGACTATGTTGTGATTATGTTCAGATTTCAAAATTCAAATTTCGAAATTGAGTAGGATTAACGAACGAGTGAATTTGCTTGGATTCAAAAATTCAAAGTTGGATTCCAAATTAATAAGATATGGGTAAGCTTGGGTAAATCGGTTGAAAGATATTTTGAAATTTGGTTGAAAATTTAAATTTCGAATGAAATATGAGTTTAGATAAGTCGGTTGAGAGATACTTTAAAATTTGATTGGGAATTTGAATTTTGAATGAAATATGAGTTTGAAATTTGGAATTTGGTTAGGATTTGAATTTCGAATGAAATATGAATTTCGATAAGTGGGTTTGAGATAATTTTTCTTTAATAAGGATGGAGAAATTTCGGTTGAATTCAAAATTCAAATTTGGATATAAGTGACGTTTGAAAGATATTTTGATTGAGAAATTTTAGTTGAATTCAAAATTTAGTTTTGAGTATAGGTGGCGTTTGAGAGATATTTTAAAATTTGGTTGAAAATTTGAATTTCGAATGAAATATGAGTTTGGATAAGTCGGTTGAAAGATATTTTGAAATTTGGTTGAAAATTCAAAATTCAAAATCTAAAATTCAAAATTTAATTTGAATATAATTTTTGAAATTAAATCTTTAAATAAAAAGTTGACTATAGTGTAAGGCCCGCTGAGCATAAAAATAAAATCCCACTGATATGGTAGACTAAAAAAAATTGACGGTAATTTGATGAGATCTATAAGCTTGTATTCAGAAATGGTCTATTAAGGAAAGCTTGAATTTGCAGTAAAATTTATTGGAACCAAATTATTAATATATTAAAAATTTTAGACTTATATAATGTTTATTAGAAATCAATATTACGGATCAATCATAATCTTTTCTTTTATTTTTTTTTATTATAATTTTTTTTTTACCCCAACAAGTTTGATCATGTTTGGATCAGATTCTAGTCTAAACTCGAGCACAAATCGACTTTTTGTCAAAGTTTAGATCAAAATTCTGGTCCAAACACAGTTAGGGCCCACCGGTGAAGATCAAAACCTGATCCAAGTTCAAACTTTATCTAGGCTGATAGAAAGGTCCTTACAGGAAACTATAAATCTATAATACCAATCCAAGAGCACCTATGTAATACAAACAAAATCGCAAGGCAAAATGAAGGAAATTGTTGGCTAGAGAAGGCCTAAAACTATCATAATTGTGTGTTCTCAAATTGTAACTTCCAGGAGTAAAATAACGAGGGGAGGGATTAGTGAGACCCACATCTTTACGCGTGCAGTAACAGCGAAAGGGAAGGAAGATCTCCTTTGTATGAGGGTCGGTCGGCTGTTTAAATCCACCAGGATCATCTTCTTGGCTCCTACCTGCATAAGAAATCAACATCAAATAATAAGCAAACAACAACAACCATCATTAAACAATGTTAATGAATAGCTAATTCATACAAAATTTAGAGAGAGAGAGAGAGAGAGAGAGAGAGAGAGAGAGAGAGAGATTTACATGATGTGACTTTTGTGTTGACATGGACAAGGACAAGAGTTTGGCCCTTTGAGAGGAGATTATCAATAGCCCATTTCAAGGCATTTTGGCTTCCTTTGTCTTTATCAATGGCTAGTGCCACCAAGGGAAATCCTGCCTCCCCCTCCATCACATCTGGATTATACTTCCCCATTTTTTGAAAAAAAAAATTAACCTTCTTTTTAAGTTTGATCTCAAACTATATGTTACATCCAAGATAAAACCCTTACTCTTCTTCCCCTTCCTCTCTCTCTCTCTCTCCTCCTTTTAACTTTTTCTCCTATGAGAGGAAGAGGAGCCCTCTTATTCCCTCCCCCCTCTCTTTAATAAACCAACCCTTGATTAGTGGCCACTAACCACTTTTCTATTTAAGGGTTCATGATATAGGAACCATTGGAATCTAAGGCAAAGGCTAAATTTGAAGAGGATTCTTTTGAAGGATACTTCTAACATCACAAGGTTGAGAGATGGTATTGATAATTATCTAAGTTTCAATGGTTTTATAATGACATGAAACTTCACCTCAGAGATTCGAACCTCCGCGCGCGCGCGAGAGCATGTGTTTATATTTCAGGGTCAAACTCTCAACTTCAGAGATAGGGTACATTTACATGATCTTACCAATAAAGAGAATGAAACTGTTAGCTAATTAGTACAAAGTATACGCGAACTGAAACAAGAAATTTAGATGAGATCACCAGAAATATCCGAAAATGCACAATTAACCGTCTCAGAAAATGATTGTAATTTACAATCGGACCAAAATAATGTACAACATGTTTACTTACACACAAAATTGGACAGTGTAGCAGCTATCAATTTACATTCATTAATCCGCCACAAAGGTGGGATTCGGAAACCCTAAAATTTTTATGAAGTTTGCAAAATTAATCACTGGATCAAATGAGAAAATTATCGATCATATGGCAGATCACATCCACTCCGTCGGAATTCAACCAGTAGCTCTTGACCTGAAAACTTTCTTGATGAGTCAGTAGGATTATCAACCAAGGGCATTGGAGGAAATTCATAAGTTGGTGCTCTAAATGTGAATTATGTGCTAGTGTCAAAGCATATGCCGCAATGTAATAATGTGTATAAAAAATGAGTGAGGGGGTTCCCTCTCACCTTTTACGCTAGTAGGTGCCACAATATTTACATTCAGCAAGATAAGGAAAAGCATCAGTGAAGTATACAAACTTTATAAGATGCGTATGTTCATCGGATGACAAAGATTAGGCATTGGTTTCCCAATAAGGCTCACGTATTAAGACCTTCCGTGTCAATCTTAAATCTTGCCAATTATAAGAGAACATTCAATATAAAGAAGGTTCATTATGACACAGTCTCTCTCTCTCTGTTGTCGCAAAGGGACTAGTGCTTAACATACTCTTCAGCAATATGCAAGTTCCTGACTAAAATCTTTTTCTTTTTTTTTTTTTGGTTGATATATGCTTCTAATTTAAGAAGTGCTCATCAAAGCAGGATGGCCTAATTTCATTGGAAAATCCAAATTCACCCTGGACTCTACCAAAGAAAAACTTAGACCTGGTGAGCGAGTTCATTATGTTTGAGGAGAAACACTTCTCAACGGAAATAAGGGGAAGCATGTATTACTAGTTCGAACTTGTTTAAGAAACAATGACCAGCTAGTTAGCTTAATAACAAGATGCTATGAGAGATATATCAAGAACAAGCATAAACTTCTTGAATGATATATACAACACAAGAACGAATCAACAATAAATATCAACTATCCAGAACGTGAACATGTCAGCTCACACAATGCATAAAATTAGTAGCAAAACTCTTACCTGGATGGTATTATGGGCAACGTATCTTTGCCTACTTTTTTGGAAGCTTACATCTACACGTTCCCAAGATACTTGCGTAAGACCTCTAATCATCAGCTCTGGATTTCGGAGGAAAAAAAAAAGACAATTTGTTAAGCCTGCCGATAGAGCTTAGGAGAAACAATATTGATGATCTTGGTTGTGATTTGACACAACATTTCTTCAATGCTTAAGTTCCTTAGAAAAGATATCTCGGGATTAACAGGTTGTGTGAGATATGGTGTGACAGTAATGCAGTTCCAATCACATCTTGGGAGCTAGATAACGGCAATCGATACTAAAATATAACTCTTGATATGTTGTTTCTACACACACAGAAGACGAAGATGGTTAACAAATAAATACATGTCTCAGCTGTAACACGTGGTTCTGTTTATCTACTAGAATTCAGTACGGTATTTAAGGGCGGTTAAATATAAAAATGGGATTCTAAAAAGCTGTTTTGAACCAAGTTCTAGCTGTTTGGCAGCAGGATTGTAAAAGAAGACCAAACCAAGTTGCCCATCGAACTCAAGAAACTGTCAAAAAAAACCTTGTCTAACATGTCGCTAACTTAACTGCAAACTACCCCCGCCATTTCTGTAAAAGGTATCATTCATATAATAATGATTCTTTAGAAGAAATTGCAGGATCTCTCCTGAATGAATAAATTATGCACCAAACTGTTCAATATTACCTTCCAGGTCATGTGTTTGAGCTTTGACATCCGCAAGTACTTCTTTGAGATTGTTCTCTGCATTTCCTCTATCAACGTGAACAATGTGTGGATACTTCTCATCATGTACAAGAAGCCGATGCTGGTGAAATAGATAAAGAAAAGACCACAATTAATGAGGACAAGAAAAAGGAAATCAGAACAAGATTATATGAGTGCCCAAACAGATCAGAAGAGCTATGCTTATACATACTTTGGGTAATTCATGTTGACGCCGGATTGATGACGTTCTCCATCCCACCATATCTTTTAGCCAGTTAAAGGAAAATGGTCTAACCTACCATAAGGTCTAAAAGTGTAATGATATAGTGTATCTAAAAGTATTATAGAAGAAGGAACGACAACAGGATACGATCAAAATTTGCATTTGCATAGGCAACACGGCGCCTGAAAGAGCGCAAGGCTGACCTGCATAAACGAACCAAAGTAACGAGCATCATTTGTTACAGATAAGACTTCTGAGCAGAACACTAGCAGTAGAACTAGGGAAAGGAAACCAAAAGAAAAATCAACCTAAATTTTATATCATCACAGTCATCAACCATTCGAACGAGTAGCGGTGGCCTCCCATCATCACTATCTGTGAGAAATAGATGATTTCCTGTTTTCCCAACTATTAAATGCGCAGTTTCCAATGCCCTTCGCTCCAAGAAAGGAAGACCGCAAAGAAAAGGAAGCTGGAGGAACAAGACATGCAAATAACTAAATACAAGGCAATGGTAACTTAAGAAGAATGCCAAATAACCCTTATGAACAGGGAAAGAAAGATAACTGGCTTACCTGAAAATAATATAGAGCAGAAGAAATATAAAGTGTTAATTGAACCATTGAATCATCCTTGCTCAATATAAAGAAAACAATGGAGGAAAAAATCAATAACACAGGAGAAGTTGTGATTACTACTGTGGCTCTCCAATCTATAGCTCGGCAAAGGTGACGGTTGTAAATCCCACGAGTCCAAAAAGTGAGTAATGATATATAAATTACAAATTTACAACTGCATTTGTGTACACATTATGACCTTCTTAGTAAAAGAAACGTCCTTAAACAGTACAAAGGTAGCAGGGTAGAAAAATCTAGTGGCTAGTGATGCTGACCAATCCTAATTATGCTTTTATTAACAGATAGATTGTCACATTTTACATATTTACAATACCTACCTCTCTAGTAACAACTAGAATGGCCCCAATCTGACTACTAATTAATTCAAAATATTGAACCAAACAACGTAATGAGTATAAAAAAAATCATCAGTCTTACCTGCTTATTCCCCCTTGAGCCAAGATGAGGTGAGGCAAATGTTATAAAATTCATAGGTACCAAGCCAGCTATTCGACCTTCCAAACACTTATCTTCATCTAAATGCTTGTCGGCACAAGGAGGAGATTCTCTTTTGCTGATAGGTTCATAAAGCCTTCCCACAGCATATCTGGCTACCAAGCCCCCCAATGAGTGGGCCACAAATGAGATCTTCCGCACACCTCTTCTTTGCTCAATAACTGACCGAACCTGTAACAACAGATTAAATAAACACTCACATCATGAAATTACAAGCCCTACAAAATGTATAATCGAAAAAACAGGCGAAACTAAAATCTCATCACTCATCCAATCAAGACAAAAGTTGTAATGAGGAGACCTTCAGTAAGAAAAAAAAAGAATAAAAAAGAGCTATTCAAAAGAATTACCTCTTGAGCCAGCCTCTCGCCCATCATATCAACTCCATCAAATGTCAGTCTAGAAGAATTGCACTCACTGCCTGCTTAAGAAGGTTGTATAAGAGTTGAGACTAACAAGATCGAAAGAGGAATAGCATGGCACAGCTGAATGGTCTCACAAACTCAGGAGTCAAATTATACAAGGGAATAATAAATGATTTTCCATTCTTTTATCCAAATTGATTGACAATTGACTCATTCTGGGACAGAAAACAATCAAATACGGCATACGAAAGCAAAAAAAATGTTGACAAAATCCTTTTCAACTCATTTATGCGGATGCATTCCCTTTCGACCACAAACATTAGAATCTTTATAGCAGCAGCACATGGGTCATGTAATCTACTATAACAATGCATGCAGATCTGATAGGGTTTAGATGCAACCAGGTAACCATCTAAAAACGTTTAGTAAAAGTACACATAAAGCTAATAAAAACACAAAATATTCAATCCCAATGCCAGTGAGCGATTATTATATCCATTGACAGTAGCAAATAAATATCAAATCAACGGCTCATGCAACGCCTTTTCCCCCAATTTTCTCCTAATTTCTTTAACACTGAAGCACTTCCCAAATACAGCTAATTGCTAGTTCAAACTTCAAGCCGAAACATAAACAAACTGCTAACTCGCAAATTTCCACATTGAATTTATAGTGTTACTAAATTGGGCTATTGGGGATTCACAAATTTCAAGCTCAAATTGTGCAGTTAATCTACTTCTCAACGCCAAATCGAATAATTGACCTTTGCTTTTGAGAGAGTTTAAGATATGGGAACAGTAAACTCACGATGCACGATTACTTTATTCGGAAGCCTCTTCACAAACTGCTCTGCAGCAAATTTCCAATCCTCTGCACTGTAATCCACCATAGTAAAGAACATATTGGTATCTGTTTATCAGAAATCGTAATAATACTACAACGACACCACAATCCAAGGAGAGAACGATCTCTACCTCCCCACCAAGCCATTGACCATGATGATGAGGTGCTCCGGGAACCCTCCCCGCTCCACCTCCGCCGCCGCGCTCCATATGTCCTCCCCGCCACCGCGCGACTCTTCCACCTCCACCTGCTTCGCCCTCGGCGCCGCCGCCGACGCCACCGGCGACGTCGCCGACGACGATGACGACGTCGCTGCCGCCGACGCCGACGCCCCGAAGCACCCCGCCCACCGCGCCCGCGCCTGCGTCCTCGGGGGGTGCGCCGAGCTCGGGGGGTGAAACCCTAGCTTGAAGCGCGCCATCCCCCGCGGCCACCAGCTCCGGCGATGGCCGGAGGGGATCCTGGCGCCGGCAGTCGCCGTGCGGCTTATCACCCCGGCTGCGAGCATTCGTCGGCGTCGGCGTCGGCGTCGGCGACGGCGAGCGTAAACCCTAGACGACGAATCCGCCTCCCCTAAACCTCGTTGGGAAAAATTAGGGTTTTTTATAGTAGGAACGGGGGAAGTTTCTTGGTACCTTTTGGAGCCGCTTTTTTTTGGACGATAACGTCTACGTATCGAAGGTCGAAGCATAACAACAGTAGCATAGAAAGAGGGATATAAGCGTACCCGCAAATGCCCCCCAAAATGGATTCTTGCCACGGGAAAGCACTTGTTTGGCTAAACTCATGCCATTCATTAGCTATTTTTTTAAATTTAATATTTAACTGTGTCGCATTAAAAAATTATTAATTTTACAATTCTACATATCTAAACCAATTTTTTAAATTTTATAATTTTACTCGAAAAATCTAATACTAGTGCTACCAGATTTTCTAAATTCGTAAGACACTCGCGCTCCACTAACAATTGTTGAAATTATGCAACGTTCGATATATTTAAATATTTATTCTAATAATTAAAATTCAACTACAAATCTAATAAAATCCTAACAACATATTTAATTATTTTTTAAAAAAAATTAATTTTTTTTTTAAAAAAATGATCAAATTGTGGCTCAAAATATTTTTTTTTTTTAAAAAAAAATAATATCTTGTCCGCTTTATTCAAAAAAAAAAAAAAAAAAAAAAAAAAAAACGAAGCAATAGAAATGAGACAGTAAAGTCTCGAAACACAAGAGAGAAAATAAAATAAAATAAAATAACGTAACAGTTTCGACTGATTCCCGAAATCAGCCGAATCCTTCTTGCTATTGCTCAACCTATTCTTATTACTTTGCTAAATTTATAGCCCAATTAACAACAACAACAAAAAAAAATAATATTTATTTATTGAAAGACTTATTTTATTTTTAATTATTCAGTGCACAAATTATTATTAGAATATTACTTTATTTTTAATTATTCAGAATATTTATTAGGTAGCTGATAAATTAATTAGGTTCTTAAACGCAATTGATTGCTCGTTTCATATCATCCAACTTTTCTAAATGCGTCTACTATCAACATTGAAACCTTCGTACCCTCAAAAATCCATTCCCACTATAAATTGTGAGTAAAACGCATCTCACAAGGAGGTGGTCCCTTGCTTCGAGCTCAAAACTACATAGCACACACAATATTTTTTATCAACATATTCTGTGCATAGCAACAGGGATTAAGAAGCAGTTGCGCAGCTATAATATAAAAATTCTGTATACCAAAAAAAAAAATAATAAATAAATAAATAAATAAATTCAGATCTTTTGTTATTAAAAAATAACTTCTGACGGTAAACATGTATACACTTATAATAAATTTAGTAAATTTTATGACAATACTAGATGTACACCCTTTTTGAGGTATATATTTTACATCTTATCTCATTATGAGATGAATGTATCTTTTTCTCGTCACATCAAGTGACGAGTGAAATTTATTCTATCTTATAATGAAATGGGATGTAAGATATACACTTCAAAAAGAGTGTGTATTTATATATACCCTTTTATTTAGAGACGAGAACAAGGGAGTCTCAATCATGTATACTGTAACTCTAGAAACTTAATCAGATATTTAATCATTTGACACAGATGTTTTTGGAGTCATCCGCGACGCAATATCAATAGTGTGTAGTCAACGACGACTTCGTTATAAATCGTGCAATACCAACACAGGACTTTATCCATGATTTTTTAGTGCTCTGAATTTACTATAAATAAATATGTAATCAATATGGAATAAATGATTAATTTTATATAACTCTCCGTAAAAATTTATATATATATTTTAAATAAAATAATTTTTTATTTTTTATTTTTTTAAATATTATACTTAATTATAAATATATTTTTAATAATTAAAATTTATATTTTTTATATTCGGTTAAAAAATAAATAGTAAATTAATAGTAACAAATCAAAAAAAATACATATAAATAATTTAAAATTTTTGAATAAATAAATATAAAAATTAAATTTTATAGAATTATATCTATTATTCGATATGTTTATAAAAGCTATATAAAATTAATCCTAAAATAAATTATTTGATATAATATGTCTTATCTATTTTTAATTTATTTAAATCAACTCTATATAAGAGAATTGATACTGCCAAAAAAGTGTCCGAGTTATTTTAAATATAAATTTATTAATATTTAGATAATTTTATTAGTTACAAGTGAATTCGTGATATTTATAAATCAAATCAAATCAAATTAAAATTAATTTTTTTCAAACCTTTTTCAAATTGTTAACACCACTTTCCTCCATAATTAATCTTACTGTTGAAATAAAAATTCACACCCAAAATCAAATTCGAAATAATTAGCTGTCTTTACTATATTTCAAAATATATTATATTAAAATTTAAATTTTTAAAATATAAATTCAAATATAATATTAAATATTCATGTATATTATATAATGAAATATCAATTCTGATTTATATCGGGTTCTAATTCGGATTAAATATTGATGTATCCGTATCCGTTAAAATCCCTAGTCGTCGTAACGGATTCCGTTTTAGGCTTATTCAAACCCGTTCCGTTCAACTCACACGTGTAACTTATAACGGCTCTTACTCCCCGCTCTTTTTTCCTTACAATTCTCTCCACTCCCTCCATTTCATTGTAACTCATTCACTCTCTAATCTAAAAGGGAAAACAAAAATTTTCTAATTTGATCATAATGGGTAGATCATAAGATCATCATATTGATTCATTGATTTCAAATTTGTTCATCAAGTTATAGTTGTTTTGCTCATAAGATACTGCAGGGAAGTATGGGGAGAGAGTTGATGGATAGATTGGAGGCCGCGGTGGCGCGGCTCGAGGCGCTCTCCGCGGGCCGATGCCCGCCAACGGTATCGTCGATTCCGGTGCTCGATGCTTCGGCGGTGGACCCGTCGATATCGGCATTGGATGAATTGGTGGAGAGCTCGCTCGGTCGGGTCTTGTCGACTGCGTCGGCGATCGGAGGGGAGGTTTACGCGGCAACAAAGATTCTTGAGGAGGCATTTGTGGTTCAGAGGGAACTACTCATCAAGGCCAAACAAACCAAGGTGAATTCTACTCATCAAGTGTTAGTATTATTATATATTTGAACTTTGAAAATAGGAGTTGAGCTGGAATGCTATAAGTAGCTTTCAAATCGACGGTCCATCGGCATCGTTGGACATGATCTATGCAGCTGGAAGTATCTAGAAATTAGTAATTTTAATGATAGATATGAGGTGTTAGTTTGTTTAACGGTGTAAAAAAATTAAATCAATTGAATTTTAGTTTAAATAGTTTAGATTATATTTAACGGTGTCGATTGTTGATTTAGAAGCTTTATCAACAAAAATAAATAAGTGGCAATAGAGCCCGTTTGCTATTGATAGCATTCCAGCTCAACTCTTGAAAATAGTTTACAGTGGTACGCTCGATTATAGCGATTTTTATGTAAGTGCAGTCATTGATATACTGTGCTACAGAAACCGAGCCACGAAGGCATGGCGGAGTTTGTAAGGCCGCTGAACGAAGCAATCCTGAAAGCAAATGCTCTGACGGAAGGGGCGAGATCAGACTGCTTCAACCATTTGAAGGCAGTTGCTGACAGCCTGACCGCTTTGGCGTGGATTGGTTACTACGGAAAGGATTGCGGTCGGTGTCGATCGTATTTCTTTTTATTACTGTCTTACAGTTTTCTGACTTTCAGATTCTTTTTTTTTTTAATCTGAAGGCATGAGTCTGCCGACTGCACACGTCGAAGAAAGTTGGCAGATGTCTGAATTTTATAACAATAAGGTATGTATGCAGGTCTTTGTAAACATTTGCAGTGTATCCTGTTAGAAGAAACTTAAGGGATCAATTTGAGTAGCTCAAATTATCCGAATGCAGATACTTGTTGAGTACAAAAATAAGGAGTCTAACCATGTAGATTGGGCTAAGTCTCTGAAAGATCTCTATTCTCCTGGTCTGCGGGATTACGTCAAGAGATATTATCCCTTGGGTCCCGAATGGGGCCAACCTGGAAGTGCGAATGTTTCTGCTCGGCCTTCTTCGACGACAGTAGTACAAGTTCCTGCTGAAAAAGCCCAGTCTGCACCATCACAACCCAAAACAGGGATGTCTGCTGTGTTTCAGGAAATTAGTTCAGGAAAGTCTGTTACTGCAGGTGCAGACACGAACTTATCGCCTTTGGAAGCTCATCGCTATGTTTCTGATTTACGCGCTAGGAGTAATTACAATGCGGAATCATGATCTTCAGGTCTCAGAAAGGTGACGGACGACATGAAGAGCAAGAATAGAAGCGACAAAGCTGGCGTCGTGAGTGCGTCTGAAAAAGAAACCGTTTCCGGTCGTTCTTCCTTCTCAAAAAGAAGCCCACCAAAATTCGAGCTTCAAATGGGTCGCAAGTAAGAAAAATTCGCCTTCTTAAACTGTGCTTAAATTGTTGGTAAATAATTGCGTAACTGTCTGTTTTATATGTAACTCGGCAGATGGGCAGTTGAGAATCAGATTGGAGACAAGAACTTGGTTATTGATGATTGCGACGCAAAACAATCTGTATATGTTTATGGATGCAAGGATAGTGTACTGCAAGTCAAGGGTAATTTTATCGCTTTACGATTACCATTCTTTGATAGCTAGAATTTCATTAAGCATATGCATGTTCATATTATACGCAGGAAAGGTGAACAACATAACCGTAGATAAATGCACTAAAATGGGGATCCTGTTTAAGGTAAGTGCGTGATCGCTACGGTGTTTACGCATCGAATCTCACTTACATTTTCCCGCAAGATGAGATTCTAATGTATTGTGAACTCAGGATGTAGTAGCAGCTTGTGAAATTGTGAACTGCAACAGTGTTGAGGTGCAATGTGAGGTATGCAAGTTTTGTATTCAATTAATTCTAAATTAAATCTCCAATATCATCATCATAACATTTTGAGGTTTATTCTCCCTTGAATCTCAGGGCTCGGCTCCGACGATATCAATAGACAACACATCAGGTTGCCAACTTTTTCTGAGCAAAGATTCATTGGAGACTTCTATAACAACTGCTAAATCAAGTGAAGTTAATGTTCTGGTTCCTGGTGCAGGCCCTGATGCTGATTGGGTAAGTATATTTGTCATAATACTTTTGTTAATCTTAGTCTAATTTTAAGTGAGCAAAACAGGACATAAACAAAACAAAATTTGAGAATGCTTTGTTAGATTAAGCACATATTTAGTCGCATATTCAATCGCAAGTAAGAGACATTATAAGCGATCCTTCATCTATGTCGCTAATTTATACCGAGTATTTAGTGATTCGAGTAACGAACACGATTGATTCTCTTTTTGGTAGACAAATTATAGTCTGATTCTGCTCAATTTTATTTTCTAAACTAATTGCAGGCTGAGCATTCACTGCCGCAACAGTTTGTTCATACTTTCAAAAATGGACAATTCACGACTTCACCGGTCTCCCACTCCGGCGGGTAATCGATTTCACTACACATCTCGATTCCTGCAACATCTCATCAGAATTTTTAGAACATCATTGCACACTAGCTAATGATTTTTTTTCGAGTTTTTCTGATTTGGTTGATGTACTGTTTGGTAAAGTAAACTGACATGTTTCGACAGTATTTTCAGTACAGCACATGGTGCAATTTGCTTGATCTATCAATTTGATGCATGTCAAATTCTCGCCGGCGAAGAATGATTGATAAATTGATTCCAAATTTCGGTTGGTACCGACATGCACGATCGAATTCGAACTCACGATCTCTCTGATACCATAATAAACAATAATTTATCTCTAAAACTTTAATATGTCGAAGAACAGGGACAAAAAGCTGAGTCCTAATAACAGAAACCAAACCCTAAACTATGTTGTACAAATACAAAAATAGTTTATTATATAGATATATACAGATAGATAGATAGATAGATAGATAGAGAGAGAGAATTAGGCTGGAATACTATCGATAGCACCAAGTTATTGGTGCTATTAAGTTTTTAATCATTGGATTAAAGAATATGCGGTTAGGATGATAGTGGTCCCCTAGGGTTTAGTGGATAGTTGGTTGAATAGTAAAAATTTTACGGGACCATTATAATTTCAACCGCACATACTTTCATCCAAATGCTAAAAATTTGGTGCCACCAATTATTTAGTGCTATCTATAGTATTTCAGCCGGTTTATATATATATAGAGAGAGAGAGAGAGAGAGAGAGAGAGAGAGAGAGTAGAGCTTATATATTTTTAAAATTACAAGTTCATCCATGCTTCTGAATTTTTTATCATTGAATTTATATTGAAATTTGTGTTTTTATAAAATCAACTAAAGAGAGAGAAAGATAAAGTAAAAACCACAAATTTCAATATAAATTTAATAGTAAAAAATTTATAAACGAGAATAGATTTGCGCTTTTAAAAGTATATATAAGCTCTACTCTCTCTCTCTCTCTCTATATATATATATATATTAAACTATATAAATTTTTAATATTTTTTTGCCACGTGGTAAATTTTTCTACACTCTCATAAACCTCATGGGTTTTTATTTTTCCCTCATATTTTCCTTCTCTTTTCCTAATGTTTCCTTATCTCTCTTTTTTCTTTCCTATAGTACTTCCCCTTATCTTCCCCTCTTTTCTTTCCTACCGAACATCCCGTAATCTCCCCACACCTATTTTCTCCATCTAAAACAAATTAATTAAATATTTTATTAATTGTAATTGAGGAATAGAAGTGATGGTTTAGAAATTTAGAATGTATAAGTTACGCGAGGCAACGCACAAGAATATTATCCATGGTTGGATTTTTATCTTATTAATTTTTTATCAATTTTATTAAATTTAATTGATTTAACAATATCTATTGCTGCATTACGCGGTATCTTCACTAGTTATGTATATTATATATATAGTATAAGTATAAATCATTTCGTACATATAAGCTATTTTCAATAATAAAACTTTCATATCTACGATTTATATTTTCGACCCTTTTCTTTTCTCAAAAAAAGGGAAAAATAAGGGGCTGCACAAGATGTTATCATTCTCCGAAGTGCTCGAACAGATACTTGCATTCTACCACCTGAAGCACTCCAATTGCTGCCTTTTTGTCTTCCCTCTTGTAGGGGGAATTAGTTGGTCTAAGAGATTAAATATTACCTAGAATATTTTAAAATTCTAAAAAAAAATAATAAATTTTGTTAAAATTTTATAAAATTAAAGGTCAAAATTGAACGACAACCTAAAAATATAGAATCAAATGTTTTAATTTAAAATCAAAATTATAAATATCTATCTAAATAGTAA
This sequence comes from Tillandsia fasciculata, assembly GCA_029168755.2. Classification (NCBI taxonomy): domain Eukaryota; kingdom Viridiplantae; phylum Streptophyta; class Magnoliopsida; order Poales; family Bromeliaceae; genus Tillandsia; species Tillandsia fasciculata. Next base: position 1,116,623 of record CM054933.1, on the reverse strand, counting down.
TAAATTTTTTATAAAAAATTAATTTATTTTGAATCTTTTACACCATTAAACTAGCAAATATTTTATATCGAACATTAAAAATTATTAATTTTAAAAAATTTAATTATAAAATAAATAATATTAAAAAATTTTAAAATTTAATTTTAAATTTTTTTTCAAATTTTAAATTATATTTAACGATATGATTTATGACTACGATTTGATTTCGTGACAAAAATTATCTGTGCGTCGTGAATCAGACGCCACGGCAACGTGCCAGGTAGGTGCCAGCAACTAAACAAATTAAGTGGGAGAAAATAAAAGAGAACAAAAATTTCACTTTAGAAGTTGCCACGTGGCGCAATTTCTCCCACACACTTGCGCACAGGACGCGGAACCCTCAACGACCAATCCTGTTTTTAAATTTCTATTATTAAATTACAGAATTTAGAAATTATTATCAAATTTAGTGTTATTAAATTTTAATTTTTGATAAAAAAAAATGATTAGAATAATAACTGTTCTTAAAATTTAGTAGATGATTAAAAAAATAATATAATTTATAAAATAAAAATAATTAAAAAAATAAATATGACGGTGAAAATTTTGATAACACTAAGGCATCGTTTGGGAAGGGTATAAAGGGGGGATATCCCCCCTTTATACCCAAACGGTTTGGGGATATTCCCGTTGGGGATATCCCAGCCAAACGGGGATATCCCCAAAACCCACCCGGGGATATCCCACCCCAACCCTCCCACCCAGGTATAACCCACTCTCTCTCTCCTCCCTCTCCCCCTCTCTCTCTCTCTCTCTCTCTCTCTCTCTCTCGGTCCCTTCCCAAGGCAGTGCCTTGGGAAGGGCTTTTCCTTTTTTTTTTTTTTTTTTTTTTTTTTTTTTTCGTTTTTTTTTCTTTTAGCTTCAGGATTTTTATTTTTTATTTTTAATAAAAAATTTTTAATTATAAAAAATATTTAAATTTTATATTTAAATTTTAAATATTATAAATTTAAATTTTTTTAATTTTATTTTAATAAATCTAAAAATTTTATTTTATTTTTAAAAATTATTAATTTTAAAATTATACAATATTTTTATAATTTTTTTAAATTTATATACATTTATAAATTAAAATTTTTACTCCTACATAAAATATTTAAATTTTAATTAGAATATTTAAATTTTACTTAATTTTTTTTAATTAGAATATTTAAATTTTAAAAAATATTTAAATTATAAAATTATAAATTATTTAAAATTAATTTTTTATATTTTATAAATTTATATATATTTATATTTAATTATATTATATATATTTATAAATTTATAATTTTAAAAAATAATATTAATTTTAAAATTGTAAATTTATATAAATTTTTTTATAATTTTATAAAATTTATATAAATTTAAAAATTAAAATTTTTACTCCTACTTAAAATATTCTAATACATTCTTTAATTATCAAATTTATAATATACATAAAAGTAAAGGTCACATCGTCATTAAAACAAAAAGTCAACTTTATACCTCTTTTTCTAAAACCCCAATCCAAACACCTATTTTCTTACACCAGGTTTAAACCAGGTTTATCCCTCATTTCCAACCAAACACAATTTAGGTTTAAACCAGGTTTATCCCTTAGCTTATCCCTATACCTGGTATAACTCATTCCGGTATAAGCCACATCCAATCGATAGCATAGTAGTCGAACTCAGAATTTAGTATTATTTTGAAAAAATACTAGCAAATAAATAATATAATTAAATTATAATAATAATTTATAAAATTTGAGTAACAAAAGAAAAATAAATTAAATGATTAATTTCATAGAGCTCGAACAGTAAGTATATTTTTACAAAGTACAACATTTCGTATTTATATCTTCAAAAATCGTTTATATATTTTTTTTCTATTTTATTATCATTAGTTGATTATGTATATTTTAACCGAATATAAATAAAACAATAATTTTATTCTTATAAATGATTTTTCAAAAAAAAATATTTTCCAAAAATGATTTCAATCATTTTTTTTATTTTTAAAAAATAATCTATTATTATTATCTATCTCTTCTCTCACTTTTTTTTTTCTCTTTTATTAATATAATATTTAATTTTTTATTAATTTTTTTTTTATAAATTCCAACGAATATTTTGCATTTTACGTGAGTGAAAAATCGATGTATTCTACTTCTGTCCTTGGCAATCAAATTTTTAAATTTTCAATGCTAAAATTTTGATAAAAAAATAAAATAAAAAAAAATTAATATTAATTATTTAATTTATAATTAATTATATTTTTTTAATGATTATTTAATATATATATTATATATATATATATTATATATATATATATATATATATATATATATATATAAAGAGTATATATAAGTATACACCCTTTAGGGATATATATACCTCATCTTGGGATGGGGTGAATTCCATTCGTCAGTAGATGTGATGAGTGGAATAATATCCATCTCAGAATAGAGTGAAGTATAGGATATACATTCCTAAAAAAATGTACACCTAGCATCCCTGATATATAAATTATAAATATAAAAAATTAAATTTACAGTGAACAGTAAATAAAATTAAGATATGAAAACTGACTAATGGCAAAAGTGTAATCGGTGGGGTGGAGGTAGCTGTTCACGTGAAGTGGCTTAGATAGCTGAAGCGCGGGCACACCGAACGGCCCGAGAATACCAAACCGAATAGGTCGTCCAGTATATAATAAGGGGCACTCCCCCGCACTCACTCCGCCGCCCCCTCAGCTCCTGCGTCGTCTTCGATCCACCCCAGAAAAGAAAAAGCCCTAAACCAGAAATGGGCTCAGCCTCCGACGACCACGGGCGCCGCCGCCCCCACGTCGCGCTCGTGGCCTTCCCCTTCGGCACCCACGCAGCGCCGCTCCTCGCCCTCGCCGGCGCCCTCGCCCGCGCGTCCTCCGCCTCACCCAATTTCTCCTTCCTCAGCACGGCAAGCTCCCTCGCCTCCCTCCGCGGAGGCGGCGGCGGAGGGGCCGAGATCCGGAACCTCCGCCTCGTGGCCATCCCCGACGGTGGGGAGGGGGAGGAGGAGGGGATCGGGAGGTTCGCGGAGGCGGGGGGGATACGGGAGGGGCTGAGAGCGGCGGCGGCGGCGGCGGCGGAGGAGGTGAGCTGCGTGGTGAGCGACGCCTTCGTTTGGGCGGCGGGGGAGGCGGCGGAGGAGATGGGGGTTCCGTGGGTGCCGCTCTGGACGGGCGGGCCCCACAGCCTCCTCGTCCACCTCCGCACGGATCTCCTTCGGAGTACCATCGGCGTCGGCGCCCAAGGTACCCCACTCACCTCTCCGCTTCCACATATTAAATATATAATTTAATAGCACGTTGCAATTAAGTTTTGTTTCCTTTTAGTCCTTACATAAAGTCGATAAAGAAATATGCCATTGAAATGCTACCTGTACAGTGTACAGGCTACACCCCACTCGGGGTGACATTTCACCCGTCTACGGGTGAAATGTAACCTCACTCCAAAATGGGATGGGATGTAGCCTGTATACTCCAAAAAAGTGTAAAAATAATTTTTTTCTTGAAATAATGATGAGATTTTAAAATTTAATTGATGAAATAATTAATATAATAATATAATTTAGTAAATAAAACTAATTTAAAAATTAGAACTAGCATTTGGAGAGAGAGAGAGAGTGAGAGAGAGAGAGAGAGAGAGAGGTCTAATAATGTGGGCAGTGTGCACGGTCCATATGTTTCGGGCCCTGCTTCGAGCTTGTACTTAACATTTATTTTTATTTTTTTTAAATATATAAAATAATAAATTAATTTTATTTAAATTTATATTTTGATAATAAATTTTAAATTTTGTAAAATTAATTATAAAATAATAAATTTTAAAATTTTTTAAAAATAATTTAAAAATTTTTATTTTATTTTTTTTTTTTTAAAAAAAAATATTGAGTAAGAATTATGCTCTACCCGTTAGATCAAAATCACTCCCCTCAAGTTCTGAGGCTGCAGATCTTGGGAGGAGAGCTCCTTGAGAGAAGGGCCTCCTCAGGAGCTCATACCTCAAGGACCAACTTAGGTTCGGGTCGTGCTGCCCGGCTGGCACTGCTCAAGCAGGTCGTGCCGACCTGCCGTGCCTGCAGGCCTCTTTTAGGCTCTTGGATGAAAGGACGACCAATCTTTTATATATATATATATATAAATTTTTATATTTTTAAAAATATCAAGTTATTGATGTCTGTAAATTTTTAATTTTTGAACGAAAGAATGTGTGGTTAGGATGATTGTGAGCCCATTAGGTTTAGTGTGTGGTTGGTGGAATAGTATGATTTAAAAAGTAAAATTAGTCAAAAAAATAAATCTAACGGTAAAAAATTTACAAATAATAATAATTTGGTATTTATAAAAATAGCCAATTGGAGTTTTTTGAGGCCCATTTGTGCATTTGTCAAGTGGCGCATATTTTAAAAAATTATTGAATTAAAAAAAAAATAATATATATATGCATTGATACATAGGCATAAATTTACATCCCAAGCATCTTATAAGCTTCACAAAATTATTTTAAATTCTTAGTTAACCAAATATTAATATAAACAATAAGATATATTGTGTGTATAGTAATTTAGTTAACGTATATTTTTTACTGTTTTATTAATAAGCAGAGCTGTATATTCAATATTATATACTTTCACCAAATTATATTTTGCCTAATCTCCCTCGACTTATCTGATCATTACTACTGTGTGACGCAGTTGATTGGTATTTCAGTTGTCGACCCAGAAATATGTGGAATTGTGGATTTGAGCTTACAAATTTGTTGAAAAAATAAAATTTATATATGGGAGAAGTTAGATATTTTTGATGTAGTTTGATTCAACCAAAATGGTAGATGCGTAAAGTCAATGATAGTTTATTTTTAGTTTTTTTCCTTAATTATTTTTTGAGTGGTTAGATTAAGAGAGTGTTTAATTGTACTGAGCATAAACGTTAAGGAAAATATTAAAATATTTTTAAAAATAAAATCTTATCGGAATCTAACTCAAAACCAACCTCGCACTATAATAATGATATTTTATTTTCTTCTAATTTTGTAATACTTTTGAGTTACAATTTGTACTAGCTAGTAAGTGTTAGTAGTACTGTTCCATTGATTTCCTCAGCAATGGAAGCTCACGGCGACGACGCTCTCGGCTTCGTCGCGGGCCTCTCCGGCCACCACCGTGTGCGCGACCTCCCCGAGGGGATCGTCTCCGGTCCCCTCGACGCCCCGCTCGCCGTGATCCTCCACCGCATGGCCCACTGCCTTCTCCTACGCCGCCCTGCTGCCCTCGTCGTCAACACGTTCCTCGGCTTCGACCCCACCGCCGACGCCGCCTTCACCTCCGAATTCGATCACTACCTCCCCGTCGGCCCCTTCCACCTCCTCGCTGATCCCCTGCCCCTCCTCGCCGATCCCGACCCCAGCAACTGCCTCTCCTGGCTCGACCAACACACCCCTGCCTCCGTCGCCTACGTTGGATTCGGCACCGTCGCGACGCCTCCCCCCGCAGAGCTCGCCGCCCTCGCCAACGGCTTAGAATCGAGCCGAGCTCCGTTTGTGTGGTCACTGAAGGAGAGTGCGCAGGAGCTTCTGCCTCCCGGGTTTTCGGACCGGGTGCGGGCGAATCGGACAGGGCTGGTGGTGAGCTGGGCCCCGCAGAGGGCGGTGCTGGGGCACGCGGCGGTCGGAGCGTTCGTGAGCCACTGCGGGTGGAACTCGGTGCTCGAGAGCGCCGCCGCGGGGGTGCCGATGGTGTGCCGGCCCTTCTTCGGGGACCAACGGATGAACGCGAGGGCGGTGGAGAGCGTGTGGGGAATCGGAGTCGTTCTGAGCGGCGGCGTCGCGGCCGAGGAGGCGGTGGTGGAGGCGTTGGACGTGGTTTTGAGGGGGGACGAGGGGAGGAGGATGAGGGACCGGGCCCAGGAGATCAAGGCAAAGGCCGCGGCGGCGACGGAGATCGGAGGGAGCTCGTCGGAGAATTTTAAGAAATTGTTGAAAATTGTTTGTGGTTAGAGTTAGAGTTAGGGTTAAGGTGAAAGCATATATATATATATATATATATATATATATATATTCTATGCATGCATGGCTTATAACATTACTACGTACTTACGTATGATTTGGCAACTACTTTGATCAATAATAAATATTTATATTAATAAAGAGAATGTATTCTTAGTTCTACTGTGGCCATGTGTCCGCTTTTCGGGTATTGGAATGCTGACGTGTCGGCTTCTCAGGTATGTTGTTCTTATTTTCGCTCGCTCGCCCCTTGCGTGTCTTCTCTGCGCACATAGTTTTGTCTCCGCTCTTTTGGTGTTTACCATTTTCTCCCTGTGCACATGGGTTTAGCCACTCTCATTCTCTCTCCGCGCAGAGGGTTTCTCCCCTCTTCTTTCCCCGGATTCTCGCCTTCCCTCTTTACTGTTTTTGTCCCTGCACCTGCACATGGGTTTTTCCTTCTCCATTTTTCTCTCCCCTCTTCTACAGGGGTTTATCCTCTCTGTCTGCTCCCTTCTAGAGGGCGGGTCGGATCACAGGATGACAACACCTTGGTACGGGTATGGCCCACTGTACGGAGGAGGGGGCAGCCCGCGCGGGCCGTGGGGGGTGTCGCGATCCTCTCTGAGGGAAATTCTTAGTGTCCGTACGTCGGCCATGTAGCATGACGCATGTGTTACGGCCCCCCCCCCCCCCCCCCCCCCCCCCCCCGCGGGCCAATGATGGCGCTCTACTGCTCATCTTCATTCGCGCTCATAGTTTGGAGGTGCTCTTCTTCGTCGAAGCCCGTTGGTGCCTCCTGTGTGCCCATTGGCTATCTCCTATCTCCTACAATAATCATAATGATGGTTTGGTACCTTCTCCTCTCTCCTTTCTCTCCCTCTTTTCTCTACATTCTCTTGATTTGCTCTACGAAGGGTTGCCTATAAATAGTGGCTAATGTGGAGCTTTGTGTGGGTTGATTTTGTGTGTGTGGGTTGGTTTTCTCAGAGGTTCCAGTACTCTGTGTGGGTGGATTCTGTGTATGGCTTGGTTATTTCTTGCTTTTTTGGAGGACAGCTCTCTTCTATAATTTTACTGCCTGCTTCTTTACTTGGTAAGATCATATCCCTAAATAGGTTTCCTTCGATTTCTGGCAAAATGTGCTTAGTTACTGGGAGTTTTAAAAAATTTTCGTAGAAAGTTTGCCATTCTCTGATTATGGTTGATTTTTGTATAAAATATGTTGATGTTTCTTTAAGAAATTATGATTTGTTTTTTGTGGTTCTCTTTAATATATATATATATTATATTAGCCTGTGCTTTACCAATACAGTGTAAATATGAAATATTACCATGAATTTTAGTTGATGTTTAGATAATATTTTGATTATAAATTTTTGTGTTGTATTATTTTTTTACATTACTAAAAAAAAATTATAAAAAATATCTGCAGCGAAGCGCAGGCACTTCACTATATTGTATGAAAGAGATTAAAATGCATGTAATGCAGAATAATAATGATTTCATTATATCTACAGTTACTAATAAATATATATATATAAGGTAAAAATGTATGGCAACATGTAATTTTATCAAATTTAATAACTCTGTCAATTATATGTTAATGATTAATTAATTGGTCTAGTTTTGCCTGCTAATTAAAAAGGTAATTAAAATCATTAAATTTAGTAAAATTAATTGTTTGTGAATAATTTGCTAAATTTTCTCCATACTATTTTTGACTAAAATTGCTTGATTCCAAAATGTCAAAGAGTTGAGCAGGTCAGAGGTCCAGATACAATGGTACCTAAATATTATAGACTTTGTATAAATTTTGAATATGTTGACATGGTCTCAGGCCTAATTTGAGCCCATTTGAGATCTACAAGCCCAAAAGAGCCCATAATGAATCCTCATGAATGGTAAAACTTTTAAGTATCTTGGAGCATGCAAAGTGTGTGCAATGATCCACTCATTGATTTGTATACAAAACCAAATGGAATAATCTCATCATGACCAAATTAAGAACAACAAGAACTTAACTAGCCACAGTGGATCTCATAACTTACTCTCAATTCGAAAACTATATTAATTCTATAGAGAATATTCTACAAGAGAGGGGAACAAAAAAGAAACACCTCATGGAAGTTGAGGGAGACAAAGAATAATCCAAATTAAAGCTAGATTAATACATTATAGTATCATTATATATGCACATAAGAACAACACATATATCGATTCAACTTGGCGCGTTGAATAATTAAGCTTGCACATCATCAAAATCTGAAGTCTCAGCTTCGTCGATCGACGCCTAATACGTAGTCATGAAACATCGAGTCGGGGTGGTGAGCCGAAGCAGAACCCCAAGAATTCGAAGCCGATGTTGATACATCGTTGAAGCCGTTCGCGCCCCACCAATTCGCATTCGCATTCGCATTTTCTCCGATGACCATCTCTTTAAACCACCCGAGTGCAGTCGACCGATGCTCCCCTTGCGCTTCAAAGCAACCGCTCTTCTTGCCGTAGAGCAACTCGTGAAGCTCCCTCTGAAGCTGCACGGCTGCGGAGCTCAAGTTCGAGCTCGAGTTCTCCGCACCGACAGAATCGTTACTTGCTGGGGAAGGAATAAGCCCAAATTCAGAGCTATCCATTCTCTCTTGCATACTTGCACCAGTAGTGCTACATGGTATGCCATGTTTATGTTCCAAAACATTCTGTACATTGGATTCTAAGACTCCTTCCACTGAAGGAAGCTGCTTCTGCCACAGTAAAGGATTGTTGTAGAAGGGGATCAAGGGGTTGTAGAGGCCTTGGAGCTGCATGTGGAGTTGCATTCTTTCGACGGTCGACGCGCTTAGTATTTGCGAATTCACCCCATTGATCACTGTGTACTCATTGTGATCTCGGTTATTTCTTACGCAACCACTGCGAGATGATTCTCTATGCTTTCCCAACAACTTCTTCCTTAGTCTTGTGTTCCAGTAGTTCTTGATATCGTTATCTGTTCTCCCAGGCAACTGAGCCGCAATTATTGACCACCTAATGAAGTATATGATAATTGAGCTCAAGAAACTTCTCAAAAAGAGAAAAAAAGAAAGATTGAGCTTAATTGAGATGCTAAGGTTTTGAGGAGAGAAATATTGAAAGGGGATTTGTACACACTTAATTACGTACCTGCTCCCAATACTTATGTAGAGGTTGCATATGATTTGGTCCTCTTCTTCTGAGAAATCTCCATGTTTAAGATTGGGCCTCAAGTAGTTGAGCCATCTCAACCTGCAACTCTTGCCACACCTCTTCAGACCTGCAAATGTACAATTAGTTACAATTAATACTACCATGCATGCATTTCTTAACAAAAAAGGTTCATGTTATCTTGTTTTCTTTTTCTTATTCTCTTCAAAGTAGAGACACCATGTTTGAACCTAAGACTTTTTCACAAGAAAGCGAGTTGATAACAACCACTAGGCTAAGATCTGCTTGGTTAGTTACATAAGAAAATCTCTTCTCAAAATCTCTCTTGTTGTAAAAGTTCATTTCTCTTCATTGAAACTGGTGCTTGATATCAGCCGTTCACAGTGCAAATGGCGAAGGCCTTGGTGGTTGATATCCGAGACCCGAGTTTGAAGCCTAGTTGCTTCACATTTCCAGCTAAGTTTATTTCAAAAATAAACGAAGCGGTCTATCTTTCTCTCTCAAAAAAAAAAAAAAGAAACTGGTGCTTGATATGTGGAGAACTCCATAAATCCTTCATCTAACCTCATGTTCCATGATGAATTAGAGAGAGAAAAGCCATGCCCCTAATTCCATTTGAGTTGCATGACATATCTCTCTCCCTCTCTCTTTGCCTACTAGAGAGAGAGAGAGAGAGAGAGAGAGAGAGAGAGAGAGAGAGAGAGTAATTAACTCACCAATCTTATGTGGCAGTGCAATCCAGTTACCACCAGTGCCATGCTCCTCAATATAAGCCTTAAGCTTGGCATCTTCTTCAGGTGACCAAGGCCCCTTCTTCACATTGGCTTTATCACAACAAGGCGCCCTACCCATCTCTACACACACTCTATATATATGTATCTCTTCTCTCTATCTCTCACTAATCACTCTTCTTAGCTATATATTGCTCATATCCAATTAAGAAGGGAGAGAGAGAGAGAGAGAGAGAGAGAGAGAGAGAGAGACTTGTAATTAACATGAACTATAGCCACCTGAGAGGACTTAAGAACAAAAGAAAGGTGTGGTGGAGCTTTATAGGAGAAACACTGAACATCAGGAGAGGAAAATAAACATATGATGGCCAATTAAATTGATCCTTTGATGTGATGCTTACTATAGGACAAAAGTGCTGGTGAACTGACTTGGGTTTTTCGACTATTTTTTCTCTGGGCCAACTTTAATTTTGAACACTTTTCTAGGTGAGGTATTAATATCGGTTCCTTAACTTTTAATTAATTATAGGCAAAAACATAGATAAATTATCTAAACTATAAATTATTTTTAGCCGAATATTTAATTTTTCAAAATTTTAATTTTATAATTCACCTTTTTAATTTATTTAATTTAAACCCGCCAACGATACTTTAATTTTAAAATTTAAACTAGTTATTTATTTTAATAAATTTATAGTTGTCAGAATTATATAAAATATAATAACTAAATCTGTAAAGATAAATAACACATATATTCAAATTTTAAAATTAAAATATCATTGACTAACTCAAATTAACTAATTTAAAAAATTAAATATTTGGATAGTCGATTCAAAACTGTTCCTAGTTCAACATGTTTTGACTGTAGTTATAATTTGATCCTACACTGTACTTAATAAGTGACAAATCAAGGACCAATTTTAGTCCGTAAAAAGTTGAGGTACTATCCACATAACCAAGTTAAGTTAAGAAATTTTGATAGGCAGTAAACTTGAATTACACGAATCTAGAGTAATTCAAGCTGAGGATTTCGACTATGATATATACCATACTAAACAATTTGAAACCAACTCTTTTCTTCAAAAAATTAAGCGGTCAGAAATTAAATATTCCTTTTAATATATTTTATATTGAAAATTTTTAATGCATGCATGACTTTTCTTGGTTAATTTGTTTGTCTTTTTACTGCTTGTGTGTGTATATGTGTATAATTAGATTTCACATTGACAAAGTTCACCTTGCTATGCTTACCGACATAGTGCTCAAAGTCATATATATATATATATATATATATATATATATATATATATATATATATATATATATATAAAGTCATTGATACTACTATTTTTTTAACCTTTGGATTAAGGAATGTGCGGTTATGATGATAGTGGTCCCCTAGGGTTTAATGGGTGGTTGGTTGAATAGTAAAAATTTTAGAAAATTACTATAATCCCAACCGCATATTATTTCATCCAAAGACTAAAACTTGATTGTATCAATTGCTTGGTGCTATCGATAATATTTCAGCTGAACTCTCTCTCTCTCTCTCTCTCTCTCTCTCTCTCTCTATATATATATATATATATATACACACACACACACACACACACACACACTTTCATCTAAAGGCTGAAAACTTGATACCAATTACTTGGTGCTATCGATAGTATACCAACCAGACTCATATATATATAAAGAGAGAGAGAGAGAGAGTAGAGCTTAATTATATGCTTTTAAAAGTACAAGCCTATTTATGCTTGTGAATTTTATACCATTGAATTTGTATTGAGATTTGTATTTTTTACTTTATATTTCTCTCTCTTTATTTTATTTTATAAAAACACAAATCCAAATACAAATACAATGGTAAAAATTGGCTTGTATTTTTAAAAATATATATAAGCTCTCTCTCTCTCTCTCTCTCTATATATATATATATATATATATATATATATATATATATATAATGTAAGGCTAATATATATAAGCTCTACTCTCTCTCTCTCTCTCTCTCTCTCTCTCTCTCTCTCTCTCTCTCTCTCTCTATATATATATATATATATATATATATAATGTAAGGCTACTATACTCTTATGAGTATAAACTTTTTTGTACATATAACTTTTTCATACCTGGATGAAAAAAATATGCGGTTAGGATGATAGTGGTCCCTTAGGGTTTACTAGGTTGTTGGAAAAATAGTAAAAATTTTATAAACTAATATAATCCTAATCGCACATTCCTTCATCCAAGGGATAAAATTTATGAATATAAAAAATTTTTACTATAAGAGTATAGTAGTCGGATCCATATATATATATATATATATATATATATATATATATATATATATATATATATATATATATATATATATATAGCTTAAGGCGAGATCAAGCCCCCTGGACATCGATCATGGATTATATAATCTGCAAAAAAAGATAACTATTATATTATATATGAAAAATATTAATTGTATATTTTTTGTGGCGTGTATATCTCACACACTATTCATTCAATGAATGAGATGTGGTAAAAAATTATTTCATAATTTATAAAGTAATCCTTCATTATTAGATGGATGAATATAAAATATACACACCCTTTTGGGTGTGCAGATGTAGCATGTTGCTTAAATGACCGAACAGATCGCACTACGTTTACCAAAAAAGTGTGACTTGGGCTACGTACACAGGCTTTAAAAAAAAATGTACCTGCTGTCATTGACATGCTCACATGCACATATAGTCAATTACTGTTCAACATATATACAGTTACTTGAGTCCTGAATACATTAATTTCTAAAAAAACAACAATATTACTTATCGGAACAGTATCAATACTATAGAAAAATATTTGTTACTAAATTTTTTATAATTAAATGTCTAAAATTTAGTAGAAAATGGTAGAATAGTTATAAACCAAGGGTGAAAAAGTTAATAATAAATACTATTTATATAGATCGAATTTCAAATGAACTTCTATTCCTACATTTTTTTATTAAAGGGTTGAAAATTCGATAGCATCAATAATTTAGTGCTATTAATAGTATCTTAGCCTAGTTCTAAATATATATATATATACTTTCAAAAGCACAAATTCAACTATATATATTTGTGATTTTTTTATCATTGAATTTGTATTAGAATTCATACTATTGTAAAGTCAACTAAAAAGAGGAAGAGAAAGTATAATAGCACAAATCTCAATACAAATTTAATGATAAGAAATTCACAAGTATAGTTAGACTTGTGCTTAATTTTAAAAGTATATAAGCTCTACTATATATATATATATATAATTTTGGTGCTATTAGATTTTTCATCTTTGGATTAAAAAATGTGTGATTAGGATGATAGTGTATTCCTTGAGTTTAGTGGGTGGTTGAAAAAATAGTATGATCAAAGATGTGAAAATGATCGCAGGGGTAGATCTAATGGCGGAAAACTTGATAAGCACAAGCTCATCCATGCCTGTAAATTTTTTACCATTGAATTTGTATTGGGATTTGTGCTCTTGTAAAGTCAACTAAAGAGAGAAATATAAAGTAAAAAACACAAATCCCAATACAAATCCAATAATAAAAAATTCACAAATATGAATGAGCTTGTGCTTTTAAAAACATATAAGCTTATATATATATATATATATATATATATATATATATATATATATATATATATATATATATAGCATCAATCATTTGGTGTTATCAAATTTTTTATTATTAGATGTATCCCTTCGATCATTTTTATCAATTAGATCATACTTTTTCACCAACTATCTATTATTAAATTTTCGATCCTTAGATGAAGAGATATGCGCTTAGGATGATAGTTATTCTCTAGGATTTAGTAAATAGTTGGTGGAATAAAATAATTTAAAAGATAAAAATAATCAAAAAAATAAATCTGATGGTAAAAAATCTAATAGTACTAAATATTTAATATATTGATAGTATTATAGTCGAACTCATATATATATATATATATATATATATATATATATATATATATATATATATATAAAACCTAAAGAGAAACTCAAATATATAAAGGCTAAAGAGAAACTCAAATGTTTTGGCAACCTACATTTTGACATTCATGCATTTAATGTTTAACCACTTTGTTTGGCTTTGAGAGACCACATTAAAGCATGAGTGCTTTGGAGAATAGTTGCTCCAGGCATGTTGAAAATGGTGCCCTTTTCGTAACATATAGTCACTAGACAAAGTAAGTGTTGCGTCTCTCTTACTCACTCTTCTCAAAGGAAATGTCACAAAAGCTTAACAAAAAGATTTGATGCAAAAGAAAATTTTCTTTTTGAAAGATCTCATTCACCCAGAGAAATTGACTGCTTAACTTTTCTATATTGAAAGTAGAGGTATCAATGCACTTTTGGCATTAGAAATGTGGGTCTCAATAATTGGATCTTTGTAGCTTTTTTTTTTTTTCTTTCTTTTTGTTTTTTAAAAGAAGAGAAATGTGGGTGTTAATTAATAATTGGATCTTTGTAGCTTTTTTTTATTATTTTTTATTAATTTTTTTTTTTAAAAAAAATAGTAGTATGCTATCTAATTCCTTCATTCTTTTAAAACAAAACGAATTTAGTTAGAAATATAAAACAATTAGATTTTAAACTCAAAATTTGAAGTATCAATTGTACTTAATGTAGTTGGCTAAGGGTTTGGAGGTTGGTAAATTTAGTTGCTTCACATTTTTGAATGATTCACTTAATAACATTTCATTTTTTTTTTTATTGATTTGTAGTTACTGATCAGTTTTCAAAAATTTTTTTATAAAAGCCCTGCTAGAGTCTAGAGCAAACAATTTAGATAATTAGCTTGTGTTTAATTTGGCTCATTAGCAAAATTGCATGGAAGTTTATAATCAATAGAATTCAAATGTCTCTAATTTTCTTTTAAAATTAGAACATAATCAACTATTTATTATGGTGGTAATTAATGCTGTGATGATAGTAATTTGCATGTTTCAATAAAAAGCAGTTGATGGTGGTGGCCAACATTAGATGACCAAAGATGATGGACTGAGTAAACTAATTTATCTCCAACAAATAATAATCCACAATAATATTATTGTACCCAAATAACCAATTATTGTGTGACCAAGCAAATGTAGCATCGTATATGCTTTGGCGATCGGCTCGCTAGCGATAATTATTCGTTAAGTTCAAATCATCGATTCAAAATATTTAAATTTAGTTATTATTATTAGCGTGTGCGGTCTCATATATTTTAATTAGAATATCCTTTCCATTCCATCCGATATGGGACTATTGGATGTTTGCATATTTTTTCTATTTAGATCCTGACGTTCTCGTCAGGTTGAAACCAAATCACAAAAAATAGATAAGAATTATTGGACGATATGAGATTCTAAATGTGTCTCCTGCGGATTCAAGAGGTGGCTCCCACTAAATATGTGGTGTAGTATTTTATTCTACATAGCACTTAGCTTTTACATTTTTGAGATATTCGTCTATAATATAATTTGTAACGACCCAACTTATTAACAATAATAACTCGTTGAGTTCAAACCATCGGTCCAAAATATTTAAGCTTAGTTATTATTACTCTAATACGTAGTCTCATATATTATATATTTCAATCTAAATTTTTTTTTTCTATCTGATATGAGGTTATTGGAGTGCTACATAAGCAAGATCAAGTATCTCCCTTATCATTATTTTTTTTTAATTAGGTAGAAATTAAATGCTTCCTTTTGTAGCTTAATGTGAAACAATTGACCAATATGGTGATTAAGTAAAGAGGTAAGACACTTCCTCTTGTTCTAGGCACCAATGCCACCTTTTTTTTTTTTTTTTTTTTTTTTGTGTGTGTGCTTTTAAAACATAAGTCAACAAGGAACTAACCCTTTTCACAGTGAACATGATCATTATCCCCATTTGTCAACCATCTAGGAGTTAAATTTAAATAATTATTTATTTCCAAGTAATCTTCTGCTTTACTATCGTACGAAATAATTATTTATTGTTAAAAAATTAAATTACTAAAAAAAAAAAGACTATTTTTACTATTTACTTATTAGTGTCAATAACAGAGTATAATCAACATATTTAGATCTCATTTGGTATAGTTGTCCTTTTTGTTTTTTCACTTTTTTAAATACTAATTGTATATAATTTGTTTGGTTGTTATAATCGATTAACTTATAATGATAATTTATTAAAATAATATTGAAAGCAAAAAAAAAATATTTTCAAATTGTTATTTTTTGTGATAAAGTAAAAACTTTAGATACATTGATACAACCCACCTTTTCATATATAAAATTTTATTTTTTCAAAAAAATAAAAATAAACATGATGTCCAGCAAGGTCTTAGTTTGTTGCAAAAGGAAAGAAAAGAAGAAGAAAACCCTAAAAAGTATCAGGATTGATGTGAAAACCTGACATTGACCTCATTTGTGCCTTGATTTAATTAAAGAAAGAAGAAGGTCACATAAAAAAGCACCACCACCTTTCCAAAAAAATTAAAAAATAAAAATAAAGAAAATAACCAAAAAGGAAGACTCACTTACACAGAGATAGTATTAATTACATAAAGTAAGTAGACTTAGTTATAAACAAGCAAGGCAAAAGGGAGGAGATGTGGGTGTTTTTCTCCTTGTCCTTATTAAAACATTAGGAATCTCATGTGAAAGGGGATATGTACAAGGGATCACAAAAGAAGAAAAAGAGGAGGGGAAAAAAAAAACAAAAAAAAAAAAGGAAAAAGAAGTGGGGATCAATGAGGGAGGCATTAATAGACTAAATTTGGATTTAGGGTTTGATTTGGATTTCCATTCATAAAAAGAAGAGGCCACTTGGATTGTGAACACCATAATGAATGACTTTCTGCCAAAAGCAGGTGAAAATGATGATGAGATGAATAGAGAAAGTTCTTTTCTGTGCAGGAGATTGCATGCAGAATTAGTAAGAATTTAATAAGTACATTATGATTAACTAATCTGGTAAAATAATATTATAGTGTTTCAACTTTGAGATACCTTACCACTAAACCAATAGTAATTTAGTTAAAAAAGTTGAACAAAAATTGAAGCCCTTCCACTTAAAACCAATTTAATAACTTCATGTCATGCCTAAGAGATCCTACCTCTCTCACATTCCAAGAAATGTTGACACTCCCCTTAATCCCACTTTTGAAGCTTCTTTTCAACTTTTTTTGGCACTAAAATGTGTTAAGTGTAAGGCTAAGTCTTCATGCTTAGAAGGAGTCCAAGATTTACTACCTTGTGTCTACATTACTACATTTCAAAAGCTACTTAAAAGTTGTCTCAAAACTCAAAAAGGGAGGAAAAATTTATTAAAAAACAAATGAAAAGAAGCATAATAGAGATAACTGCTTTATTTCACTGGAGCAATGAAACTCAGTGGCAAAAAACACACACTTCATGCTAAATTTCTTATTAGGACATATGCTCCCTAGATTTTCTGGTTTATTATGATTGAGTAAAACAGAGAAAGCAAACATTATATGATTAGTTTAAGTTCACTGTGTGGGTTGGTGAGCTAGTAAACTATATCATGCTGCATCGTCAATCACTATATACTTACTAGAGAAACATGTTCCATGCATCATGATCAATCAATTATTTGTGGTCCTGAATCAATTTGATGTATATAATATCTTGATATTTATTGTTTAGTAGTTAAACATGAAAGCAAAATTCTATCTACCAAATATCCCTGAAAAGAGAACAAAGCAAATGAACAAAAATTTCTCATTATTAATCCTAAATTTAACAAGACGAAAACATTGACCCGGTTCTGTCAAACAAGGATTTTTAGTCATTTGTTGCCAAATTATCTTCAGTGGAAGGAAAAGAGAAACAAATAAGCGCAGGCAACAAGTATAAAACAATGTTAACTCTCCAAGTATTCGTTTACTTTACACCAACATGGCCCAAAACTGCAGAGACTTCTCATTACAAGTGATCATATAATAACTAAATCACGCATATATTAACAAGGTGAGTAAAGCACTAATTGTCCTTGTTTAGTTGACCAGTTATTTCTACAAACATAGTGTCAACCACTAATTGGAGTCAACTTGGAGCATGTCATCACTAAAGGATTGATGCAAAAGTAAATCAAAATCTAATTAGACAAAAGGGTAAGAAAAAAAAAAAAAAACAAAAACAAAAATGAATGAAAGTATACCTGTCAGGTGATATGGGAATAAGATGTAGGAATCCTCCAAAGAGAATGCTAGAAGTTTCTTACTTCATGGAGCAGAGTCACCTAAACAACTTGCCCACTCAAATTGCCTCCAAAGTTGGCACACTCTGCCAAAACAAGCAGATGCAAAGCATTGTTCTTTTCTCATGGATAAGAAGAGTTGACTTATCCCAACCTTAATATTATCCAAGTGTTCTTGTTGGGTCTTTTAAATATATGAAGCTCCTTAGTGTTGGAGAGTTGTTGAAGGAGAGTATCTTCTTTTATCATTTTAGGAGTGCTTTGTAATTTAGATGTGGTTAGCTACAGATACAATTGATGGCATCAGCAACATATGATTGTTATTCCTACTAAGTATGCGCGTGCAAATGTCAAAGCCTGGCATAATGTTTCAGATGTCAAATGTGCTACTTATGTTAGCCTGACATGTGAGATCATTTAAGATCTTAATATCAAATTACTGAATCAGTAAAAAGAGAACAAAGATATATACACCAACAATATATTTGCATTTACTGAGTCACGACATACAGATTAAGATAATCTATGCATGATAAAAGGAACTGAAATGAAAAGGCAGGTAATAATGCATGTCAGCTATTGGATGTATCATACATAAAAGACAATATTCTTCTCAAATTCTATACAAATGGATAACAGGAGATATCTATATTTGATTTATTTACGGTCCAACATAGAGGTTCATCCTCACTTGCTAATATGGCAAAATTGCGATAAAGTTCTCAAATCGAAGTATAAAGCACCGTCCCTTCATAAGGGCAGAAGATTGTGCAACTCAAAATTTATTTACATTAGTACATACCAACTCCCACCGAGAAGAAAAAGACTATAATATACCAGTGCCAGATAACAGCCAAAGATTCTTGATGCTCTGCTATAATTCCTGAATATGAGAAGGTAGATGTTAAATAATGTAACAGCTTTCCGATATGAAAAAGAATAATAAAAGCTAAAGAAATTCAACTTACATTTTTAATCAAACCTTCACGCACTTCAATAGGAAAGCAATTACTGTACAAATATGATAAAATGGTAGTTGCACTACATGAAGAATAAATGCCATGTATAACAACAGAGAACTTAAGATATATCTAAGAAGAAAACTCTCTCATCAAAAGCCAGCAAGATCTATAGGACACTATAGTCTTAAGATCGAAGCGTCTTGTGATCACTTCTTGAAAATGAGTTTAAGCTCTTCAGCACGGATCGTCAATACTTTCACTTCACATTAATTGCAGCGGCCATTTTCCTCAACTTTTGAGAAATTTCAGAGAATGATGGCCTCTCGGCAGGATCAGAGGCCCAACAACTTTCCATCAGAGATTTCCATTCAGGATCGCACCAGGTCGGGATTTGAGGACGTAAAGAGTTATTCACAATCCCCCCTATAAAAAGCATAATGACGAAAGTTTGCTCACTAACAGCTTGTCAGAAATTTAAATGAACACAATATAAATAAGATTAGAATACTTTGAAATCTCTTCATAAATTTATGAAGTTATCAGAAAACATGCAGGATGTAATCATGCTTGGTCTACGAGCCATCAAAACATAACTCATTTGCATTTCGTTGCACAAACAGCTTGATTTGTTTCCCCCTTTCGTAGAGCATAGTCCGCATATTTCATGTTGCATATATATAACTTCTGTATTTATCATTTGACGTAATGTGTTTCATTCAAAAAATTATAGCTATAGTAATGGCAAGAGCCAAGACCTCAAAAATATCAAAGATAAGCTCTAAAATCACCTTAAACAATAACTGAAGATACAAAAGAAAACCAGGCGTCAAATTCATTACTCCTCTAAAGTTGTTTAAGACCACAAAATTAAATTCCAGAACCATGAGGTTTTAGTTATTAGCAATCCAAAGTAAGTAGCTTGAATTAAATTGAATGATGTAATCCTACCAATTATGGAAGCACATCGCATATCAGCATACGGCTCATCCCCAGTAAGCAGCTCCCACATGACAATCCCGAAGGAGTAAACATCGATCTAACAACAAAAAGAATACAATAAGAAAAAATAATGTATTCTTCATATGTAAGGCACTAAAATGCTACTTTGACTTAGTAATTAAGAGCCTGGACAAGTATCCTAATAAACGATGAAAGCAACGCATCCATTGCCATGATTAATCTTACTTTTTCTGATACCATATTACTTTTCCCACTTAAAAGCTCAGGCGCCATCCATGGTAAAGTTCCACGAACACCACCCGACACCAAAGTATGTTGCTTCACCTTTGATAGACCTAGATCACCAATCTGAAAAAGGGGCAATTGACATAACCAATCCATGATTATTGTTATAACTCTTGCTTATATATAAAACAAAAATCTATATACAGATGTATATATATGCATGCATATACATGCATAACACACAACAGTCCCTAAGATTAATCAAAGTATAAATTGCTCTGATATCCATAAAAAGCTACATACTAAAGGAGTCTTGAGTTGAAGCACACCCCAGAAGACGGATTAATACAGACCAAATACATAAATTCTGAATTCAAGAACGACAAAAAACTTAAGTTGATCATACCTTGCAGACAGGTCGATGTGGATCTCGCATATTTACTAGTAAATTTTCACATTTTAGGTCAAAATGAACTATGTTCTTCCCATGCAAATACTCCATCCCAAATGCTGCATCCATGGCTAGAATTAATCTTTTTCTTCGATCAATTGTTCTGAAGACCAAAATTAGCAACAGGAATAATGTCAGAGCAGCAATTTTTGAAAAGATGATTAAATATCCCCCATACATTTGTATGCAGTGAGCAGAGAAAGGTGGTACCTGTCCTTTTTCTGCAGAAATTGCTTAAGAGATCCATTCACCATAAACTCTGTAACAGTTGCTAGACTTCCATCAGGCCCATCGCGAACTACACCATAGAAAGAAACTACATTTGGATGATGCAGTGAACTGAGAATCAGAGCCTCCTTCCAGAAGTCCGCAATCTATAGGCCATTGTTATATAGACATCAGAATCATTTTACTAGAGAAGCAAATTAGGAAACTCTGTAAAACCAAATATTTATAAAGATGAAGTCTCTGCGAGCAAAAAGCACAGAATAATGAGTGATGCTCGACAATCTACTTACATAGTCATTAACCAAGAAAGAAGTGACAGAAATAGAGAAAGAAAGGCATTTCCTGAGTTACTATAACGGTCTAGCAGAGAATCAAATATTGATAATGGGGAAGGCAAATCAAATAGCAGGAGAACAATACAACGTGATATCTAACAATTCAACTTTGATCACTTTCTATAACTTTAATGCGTTTGTTCCTCGATCAACATCTGAAAGAAGCTACTTGTGAGCAGCTCAACTTCATTTTAAAAGGAAATGCAGCAATTCAAATGGCTCAATTATGAATTAGCTGAGCTAGCACCTAGCATTTCTCACTCAAACTCGGTCTATTTACACCGCTTTTTGAGTCTAGCACAAGAAAAGAAAAACATATCATCATATGTACAGAGTGATACTTTTGGCACATTTATACAAATGATAGTTCGAGAAATTAAAAAGTTTCAGAAATAATTACTTCACTTCTCTTTAAAAAGCTCTCCCTACATTGTATGTTACGACAGATGCAAAAATTTCCCCCCCATTGCAGCAACGCAGTTAGGTTACAAGATAACTTTGAAAGTGTCTTGCAAGTACCAAATGCCAATTAGAAGTACACTGCAGTACTCTTTCACGGTTAGCAAAATCATATCACATATGAGCGTGCAATATGCACAAAATTTCAGCAGCATTAAAGCAAGTAATACAAACAAACCTGCGCTGTTCTGAAAATGTTTCATTAAGCTAGCTACAAGCCTACAAGATTTTTCTTAACCTCTACTGTAAGGAAAAATCTCTGAGATTGTACACTATAATTAAGCCCCTGAGTGCATGATTTTCTCACTCATAAAAGACAACAATATCATGAGCCATGCCTCCCTAGTTACTGAACACCAAATTTTTCGTATAGAAGAGTCCCTACAGCAGCCCAATCAACCAAAAAAGTCAAGAACCATAAGCTTAATCAATTTGACTTGGGTATGGCACATTTTCTGCCATTTAATTATGGGCAACTCATCTTCTGAAGTAAAGTATACCATTGACAAATTATTCGAAAGGCTGCTTTGTAACTAGGATTAGACAAACAGGAACAGGACCGAGCCTCTAGTTCAAAACACTAATCTGGAACTGAGACAACAACGAGCTTCAGTATCTTATATACGAACTTATCCCTCCTAAACATCATTGATTTCTGTATGAAGTCACTAACTTCCTACGTGACATGAGGAGGAAAGTGTTGTGATGTATAGAAAGAAAGGAAGGAATGCATCAAGATATATAACAGCAGAGAACATACTCTCATACAAGGAGAAAATACCACTTACTATAAAATATCAAACTGCAGAATGAAATCCAACGAAACAAATATTATAATTTTCACTTCTATCCATTATTTAAAGAAACAACAATTTCATAGACTAAACATTACACTTTCAGTTCTATCCATTATAAATTTCACTTCTTCACAAAATATGGTACGAAAGAGGACTGACAAAGATATGCAAGCACACAAATTCCGGCAGCATTAGCCACATATTGTAAAAACCAGAGAATATATGGAAAATACCAGACGCTCTCTCTCGGATGGCTTCCCAGCGAAGCAGCTAGCTTTTATTCTTTTTATAGCAACATCTGAACCTCTCCATTTGCCATGGAATACAGCGCCATATGTACCCGAACCCAGCTCTCTAACTTCTTCCAAATCATCATTTCTGATTGTCTGCATATACCAACTCACATTCTAAATATATGGCAGAGTGTAAGAATACAATAACCATCGTTATGCAAAATTCGAAAGAAACCTGTAAGCCCTTGGCCAAAGCTTCAAACTCTGCTGTTGTGGGTTCTATCTTGGAAATTTTCTGTTGCTCAGCACTTACATTTTCGTCATTATCTGGTTCTTCATTGGCATTCTGTAGATTAGAAAAAGGAAAAAGCAATGGAATGAGACTAAACAAGTATGGTCGAGGTAAATATTCATCCAAGGTTCAAAGCCTCTACTACTCACTGGAGGCGCCAGTTCCTGTAAAGGCGAGTCCTTTTTATCCGAAACTGGTGGACTGGAATCAGCATTTTCTTGGGCCTTTGTTGGGACCTCCTCAGAGCCCTCCAATGCCGCCTTCTTCACAGAGGCAGTCAACTCAGGCAAGAAGCTCAAAGCTTCATCTGAAGTGTTCTCACGTTCGTTACCAGAACAAGCATCAGCTTCACCGTGTTTGAAATCGTGACCTTCCTCTTCATTAGGCTCCACTGCACTTATATCAATCTCCGACTCTCCCACTTCCTTTGCTGCCTCTGCACTTATTGATTCACACGCTTCTCTAACCAGGTTATTCTCCTCCGAAGCTTGAGGTTTTGAGCCCGAGAGAATCGGAGCAGTAGTTATTGTTTGAGGCGGAACTTCTGGATATACCGGTCCTGATTGGTAATGAACAGAATCCGGAACAGTAATATTCGGCTGCAACCTAGGACCCTGTTGATGAGTAGCTTCTGGGCCGGCCAATCCATCAAAGCCGAGACCTTTTTGTGAAATGCTGTCATTCAACAAAGGCCACTGGTTCTGAACTTGATCTTCAGCAGCATAATGCAACCGAGGACTCCCATCCGGTGTACCTCGTATAATGCTCGAATTGGCTCCGCCATTCGGAGCAGGTATTTGTATATTCCTCCTCAAAGATTGGATCGGTGGCAAATTATGCGGCAGTTGGTAAATGCCTTCTGCGCCATACACGGAAGTTTGACTTTGGAGACCCGAGATATGCGTGTAAGGACCACCGGCTCCGCCTGTCTGTTGGGCATGGAACACATCATTCCCAATGTCGGCACTGGGTCGAAGGTAACGACCATCGTCGTTAATGATGCCATTCGAATGGCCGTCGTAATAATGACCGTGCGCAAAAGGAACATTCACCGGATTGCCATCTGCAAGATAGTGGTCGTTGGCTCTTCCGTTTCCGGACAAGTGCACTCTCGGATCGTCAATTCGATGATTGCTGTAATTATGGTGCATGAAGTATCCTCTGTCGTGACCGTGAACCTCGTTATAGTAACTGTAGTGGGGGTCGCTCGGATCTTGGTTTAACATATACGCCTCTCTACTCCTCGGGTAGCAGTCCACACATGAAATGGGAAAGTGGCCAGGGTACTCATTTTTCCACCGAGAATCGATATACCGGGAATCCGACATAGCACCCTGCCCCCTCTGCATAACTTTGCAGCCATGCTCGCAAGCATTGTTCGCGTCGACTACGCTATGCGGATGGCCCAAATTGGTCGGGAATCCGGCCTTCTCCTGCACCGCCGCTCCGGGGGGGAGCCACACCATGCTATCCATCTGCGGCGGGGGAAGGGGGTGCATTTGCATTGTCGGCGAATCGCCGAATTCCCCCATCCCAATGTGGAGCCTGGCGGAGGAGGGCGAGGGGGGGAAGTCCCTGTACTCATGGGCATGGTGGAAACCCCCGGGAGAGAAGTATGCGGGGCTAAACGGCGAATCGACATCGCCGCCACCGCCGAATCTCTGCGCGGGGGACGGGCGGGGGATGTTCAAATGGCGCAAGTCGACATGATCAGCTCCGCCGCCGCCGCCGCCGCCGCCGTAGAATAGCTCGGGGAGATCGGGCGGCGAGCAGGATCCTGCGGCGGCCGCCTTGGCGTCGGCGAGGCTGTTCAGCGCGTCGACGTACCGCCTTTCGGTCTCGCGATCGTCCGCGGCGTCGAAATGCGCGGAGATCGCCGCCGCCGCCGCCGGATCGAATCCGTCGTTCTGTTGGAGCTGCTGCTGCAGGTGGTGGTGGGAGAAGAGGAAAATTCGGAGGCGGGTGAAGCTCTCGCCGGCGGCGACGAGCTTGTCGTACTCCTCCATCATGTTCTGAACATCGTCATCGTTGACGACGGAAACCAGCGCGTCGAGATCCTCGTCGGGCTGCTGGTATTTGATGGCGTCGACGCCGTCGAACACGTCGCGCAGGCGGAGTATCAGGTCGCCGAAGCAGACGTCGCGGGGGACGGCGACGATGCGCGTCTCTCCGCCCACGTAGCGGAGGCGGCCGTCCAGCGGGCGCGGCAGGACGCTTCCGCCGAAGCTGCAGAGGAACTTCGCCGTGCTCCGCTGCAGATTCTGCAGCTGCTGCAGATGCGGCGGCGGCGACTGCGACCCATCGTCGTCGGCGTCGACCGCAGGAGGAGGAGGAGAAGGAGGAGGAGGAGAAGGAAGACGAGATACCATACAATCAGATAAGATCTGCGAAGGTAAAACAAAGCACAATTTATTCAAAATAGAATTGGAAAACAAGGGAGGAAATTTTAATTTTTCTTCTTTTCCGAGAGATTTGGGATTGGAAAAGGGAGAGGGGGCTAACTTATTCGTATTCTCTTTGGTTTCGCTTCGCTTGTAGTGGATTAAAGGGAGAGAATTATTGAGAGGAGGAATATGTGGGGATTATGCCATTGCGAGAGCAGCGCCATCGTTGGACACCTCCTCCTTTTCTCTCTCTCTCTCTCTCTCTCTCTCTCTCTACGCCCCCCCGAACGGGGGAGAGGGGTGGGGGGAAGGTGCCCTGGGTTCACGCCAGGTTGGTAACACGTGGCGAGAGTCTGTGAGGAGAGAGAAGGGGGATTCCAATTTATCTCTTTCTCTCTCCTCTCTCTCTCTCTTTACTCGTGGCTGTGCACGCTTTTAAGGCACAGCGTGGGGTCCGCGTTATAGTCATTTTTAACTTTTAACTACGATTATTTAGTCGCTGGACCTGCTCTTCCAACTCATCCATGAGCCGACCAAACTCGGGTTAGAACTGCAATCAAATTGGAGGAATGTGTAAACACAGCAAAGGATTAGAATTTATGATGCACCATAATAGCGTGGGACTGGAGTTACCACTCGTTATTACTAACCATAGATATGTATCCATGTTACAACTCCATTGCATGGTCTAGTAGACCAAGTCCAGGGTAGCTTAATTAAAGCGCAGCTTTTCTAGTGCTAGGCAACGCGGCCACTTAGGGCCAAATTTTGGGCCCATTTAAGCTCCGGAGAAAACGTCCGATTACGTATCTGGGCCGGGCCGTTTTGGCTCCGGGGTGACGTGATGTGTGTGATGAATTGAAACCTTTTATACATCCGAGGCGGATATGATGGCACGTGTCCCGATGTCGTCAGGGTCGGGACCATCAGCGTATACGGAAAAATAAGTTTTTCTATTGCAGTTATTTTATATAAATTTTACCGAAAATTTTTTTAAAAAAAATTCACACCTCCGTCCGTTGTTGTCCGTGTCAGGCGCCGTCGTTGTGTCGTGTAGAGCACCAGGGAATGATGAAAGAAGCTCTGAAGCTTAACCTATTTGTGAGAAGGATATGTAGACTCTAATATAGAGCTGTTAGTTGCAAATATCTGTTTTTTTGAGAGAAAGGCAGCATGCTGCCGCTTCATTCAAAGCGAAAGTTGAATTTAGCAGGTGGCCAACGAGAGTAAAAATAAAATTAAAGCTTCCAACTTGAAGGAAAAGGTCAAACACAGGATCTGGACCACAATGAACGGTAAAGTCTGACGTCGGCAAGGATCTCTCGGAGGGAGCGCCTCTTGCTATCGAATATTCTTCTGTTCCTTTCTAACCAGATGAACCACCACGTGGAAGAGAGTAAATATCTGTTGTAAATATCTGTTGTGGACTGTGGAAGAGAGTAAATTGGAGGGAAATTGGTTTGTCATTTGAGCAAACTCAATTTATTTCCATTTATTTACCACTCGCAAAGAGTTTGAGGGTTGGATATAGGACTAGGAGTAGAACGGGCCAGGCAGCCCAAATGCGGCCACAAGCTGGGCCTCGGTTGATGCCCCAACAATGTACGGCCCATTGCTCGACAGTATGGGCCATTCCAAGCCACTGGTCCGTCACACAGCCCATGACACGATGGCACAAGGCTAAATTATACTTTTGGACCTCAAACTATGGCACGATTAACACATTGATCCTTAAACTTGCATTTATTATAATTTTTGGCTCAATTTTTTTTAAAAATTGCTGTAATCAAATCCAAGTCTGGTTTAGTTAACTAATTATTAATTTATCTTTAAAATACCACATCAATATTTAATTAATTAAATTGAATTGTATAGTTTAACTACAACAATTTATAAAGTACAAATCAGAATTATAATAGATTAAAATTTGAAGACCAAAAGTGTCAGTTGAGGACTAAAATTGTAATTTACCGTCAATTTAAATAACAAGAAAAAGAGAAAAAAAAGTAATAGAGGAACCGTAGCAGTGATCGAATGATCAATGGATGAACAAAAAAGACAATGGTTATATGAAAGCTCATTGGCTCGCTAAAACTATGCCTGTTCGTGACTTGCTCCTCCAAATATTTTTAATTACTCTAATGATACAAACAATACACCTAGAGCGCTGCTATTTACATTCTTAAAATAAACAAAAAAGAATATTCCCAAAAAAGGATGATCGATACATGAGGCATCAGAATCTACCTTTGTTAAAAGCACTTACCTCTTTAATCAGTCTAAAAGGTCGGAAGATATTAACAGGCCACGCATTGTTTAATGAAAGCAAGCGATGTCACTCGGAGGGAAAGGGTCCATCGCGTATGTCGAGATCCGAAACAGAAGAGAGCTTCTCTTCCAGGACATTAAGAAGATCGAGGTAGTCCTTGAACGCGTGATGCGACTGCCAAGTTGATGATAATCTATGTTAAGAAGCGCTTAGAATCAAAGAATCTTATAAAGAAGCTGAAGGGTTACAAGTGGTTTGAGACCTGAAGGGTCATGCTGTATGCCTTCCATAGTCGCAAGTCATGCCGAAAGAGATCGACCAAAACCTAAGCAGTTTCAGAAAATGTGAGAAGTGCATCAAAATGAAGAAGTAGGTGCCAGTAATACATATCGCTCCGATGACAATCCGTTATAGTCATTTCGAATTGATTAAAACTAGGCACCCATACCTCTGCTCGCCGCAATAAAGTAGCCAGAACAACAATCCACTCCTTAAATTTAACAGAGCACATGTGCGCTAGAAGGAACTCAGCATCTAGCCGGCTTTGGAGGGTATCCATTTGAAGCTGAAAGCCAAGGCAATTATGCATTAGCAAAATGAAAAATCGGTTGGAGCATAGGAATAGCTGTGCGTGAATGACATGATACAGTTACAGAAAGTGTGTAATTTCATTGAAAGCAAGGACTGCAAAGCCTTCGTTTGAACTGAAATGTAGTACAGTTAAGAAACAAACACCTTTTGCCCAATCAATTCAAGCCCAGATGCAAAATTGTCCAGGCGAGCAGAGCCAAGTCTTTCCCGTTGAAGATATTCCTGAATTAAGTTTAATATCATAAACATAGTTTCGGCGGACATACTTTCCAATAAAGGAATGGGAATATATAGAAAAAACTAATGAGAATCTAACCACAAGATCAAATTGAGTTCCTTTCACAAACGCAACAAGCTTGGACAGTTCTTTTACAGACATTAGGTAGCTAGCATGGTTCTCTAAGATGCTCTTAACAGAAGCAACATGCGGACTGAGCTCTTTGTTCGATGTGCTGTTCCAAGAATAAACTATGGTTAAGGCAATTATTCAGAGTCCTTGTAAGTTCATATTTAAAATGCAAGAAAGAAACCTTTTTAAGTCAGATGATTGCCTTCTGTACGGCGAGCGGAAAAGAAAATAATCCAGAAATCTAGGAGACAGTTTATCAGAGTCAGTTGCGGCATTTTCATACTCTCTCCCGGACCTCAGCAAAAACCGCACCTAAAGGATCAAATGTAAGTGATTATCCTGATCAAAACCTACAATGAATCAGCTCTAACAATACCTAAACATGAACATTACACGAGGATCATACCAATTCTCCGGCAAGCTCATATAATGATTCGTCAAGAGTAGCCTGCAAGTGTGCAAATACCACTCAAATAAGTGAACAACATGCTAATGTTAGATAGGATTGATTAGTAAGACATAATCATTTGGTTCATTACCTGTAATAAACGGAGAGCACAGTACTGACTCACTGCAGGGCCTTCGAGCTTTGCAATGACCTGTATTTCCAGCAATCAACACAAGTTTTGCCCAACTTTTGACAAATAACACAACTTTAAAATCAATTAAATATGCATCAAGTACAAAATTTAACAAATCAGTGGCATACCGCCGAAGTTCAGGATTTAATGATTAAGTAATAATTGGATAATTCGAAGGAGGGTACTTGCCAGATAGTTCATTTAGAAATAAAACAGCCAAAAACAACACAATATAAGAAACTAACCTCTTCTTAAGAAGAGGAGCTCAAGAAGAACATTTTGTGGTTTCAACAAAAGTAAGATCTATATGAGAGATACTAAGCATACCAGTATATAGCAAGCAGCTGTCCTGTACCATCTACGCTGGAAGCATTCTTCGAACAACCTAAATGGCAAACTCACCATTATTTTTTATAAGAGTGAATAGGACAAGACTTTAACAATACTGATTTGATTTTCATGTCTACAATAAACAGTATACAAAACCTGGCAAGAAACAACGATTTTCATAATTAAATTAATTGGAGTTTAATTATGTGTAAGCAGGCAGAATATTTTGTATATGATTGAATCTTTGAAGATTCATTTGACAATAATTCTCAAGCATCACTCCAATTCATCACAATCTCAAGATTCAGCAAACAAGTTCATATGCATGAGCCATAGCTGTGAACAGAGTAACTAAAAATGAACAATAGTAGCCATTGGATTAACAGGGTTATTTAAAGAAATTTAGTAATTAGGTGCACAAAGAATTTCTAAATTCCTGAAATAGCAGAGAACAAACCACAAAGAGAGTAAAACAGAGTGCTGCTGAATAAGAATAATGTAAAATGTCTTCTAGCAGTAAAAGCGTGAACTTGCTCAGCATATTTTAACATTGATCGGAGTGCCGCTAAAGTGAGGCCATAAGCCCTACATGACTGACTCTCAATTTTTTCATCATAGTAAGATACAACATACTCGGTGGATCTTCCAGCAGAAGAGAAAAGATCTGCCCAGTGTCTGCCATCAGTCTTCCTTGCAACGCTAACAACTACGTCCACATATTCAGGAAATTTTTTTATTAAATCGCATGTCTTCTCTAGAAGCGAATTACTTGAGAGCTGATTTCTGCTTGCACTTTGCCTGTAATAAGAAATTCAACAAAACCAAGAATTATGACAGGGTGAGGGAGCATAATGCACAGGAGGCAACGAAATTATTACCAAGTCTGCTAATTGCTTGGGAAATATTAATCTACAGTTGAGAGGCGCTTAATCGTGTAAGCTGCAAGACTCATACGGTGGAAAAAAGAACTCCAAGACTCAAAATAAGCTATATAGAGGATAGGAGATTGGCCTATGGTGAAGATAGTACGAGAAATAAACTATATTATAAATTCAGTTCAACTTCACAGGATCTTTGCAACTGAAATATTTACCAAATTCTCTTCTCGGACATGTTAAGAAGAGTACCTCATTATTTTACATTTGACATTTGGCTAATAGATTTGAGTACATTCTTTTATTAGAAAACTGCAAAATAAAATGCAAAATTTAATACCTTACACCAAGTGATATACAGTAGGATTAATTTCCAATATCTTAGCTCCCTTCTATACAGAAGTGGTTTTTAGTCAAGTATATATATGTCAACAATCAACATGGATGGAATGACTTCCCACTCTACAAGTCTGACACACTTGCAAGACAGATGCTTAAAGAAGCAAAGATAAAAAATGAAATGTATGTTACCAATAGAATCGGAAAAGTAGAGAAGAAAAAGATTAAAAAAGAAAAAAGAAAAAGAAGAGTAGGTTCCCCATAAATATTATTTGCTGAGCAGTGTTGGAGCTAGTAACTCATGGAAAAACATTTTAGTACGTTACGGCAGGGTAAAGCATTATGATCCTCATACTGATGAACTGAAATTATTCTTTGTCATTTCATTTAACAGAAGGTGGTTATTTTTATCGTGTTCTAGGAGTATTATCTGCAGCATTATATGAGGGTACCAATAAGAGATATGAATCACAGATTTAACTCCCAATTGAATTGCACAACGCAAATCGATCAACAAGCTCTATAGTGGATTGGATGATAGGATACCTTGATATCTCAGCATCAAATACAGTAAATAGAAGCCACTCCAAGCAATGTGAAAAGTGAGGTTTCTCTGCTGATAAGCATGCCAGCCGCAATGCCTCTTCCCTTTTGTCCCTCTAATGAAAAGAAAGGAGCACAAGAGAAAAAAAAAAAAAAAAGAGACGCACAATAAGAATCTCAGATAAGAATCTTATTAAACCTATAGGTATCAAACAAAAGAATCATCGAGCAACTGAACAAGTCAATAATGAGCTTATCATGATATTGTGAGATCAAGCAGAATCTACGACAACATGCAATATATTCATATAAATACTTGTCGAGCTTAAAAAGAAAATCAAGTTGTAATTCCCTCAGCAAATTTTAGACAAGGAACATAAAAAAAAATGCTTTACAGTGCCTTTGAACAGATATGATAGTACAAGATGTCCTAAGGTACATCAAACTCACATAGGTTCCATTATGTGGTTGGTTGCTCTATATATACGAGTCCCTTCAGTATCACAATATTGTTTGTTTTTTTTAACTAATTTAAGAACTTCTAACTTTGGTCTCGGCTGGCACCAGGCTTAGAAGCGAGTCCGCAAAGAAAGCCATTAGCACTGTTTTGTTCAACAGATCAGCTATAAATACTTTCCTACACAACATGAACTGCATTCTCTTAAGTATCTATTAGAATGGGGGTAGGGAGGCAATACATCTTATTGGATCAGAACATATCAGCATTTCTATGTCAGGATCAATATTTTGTGAAGAAGTATTTTAACTAAATGCCATCAATCTCTTTCACAAAAGTTACAGAATAATGTAAAATAAAATAAACAATAAACTACTAACTGAAATTAGTTATATTGCAGGCCATTCAGAACTTCCGATCCAGACCAAAAAAGTTAGCATGAAAAAGAGCTATGAAGCTAAAAATACAAATTGATAAATTGTCCAGTACCTGAAGAAGATGTCGCAATAAACAATGCAGTATAGTTTGAGCTTGAGGAGTGGGCTCAAAACATGGAAATTCTGTGGCTGTAAAAGACATTCTCTGAGAAACACCAACAACAACCCCAACATTGGGAAGAAGACCCAGAGGATAAACCTCACGATCAAATTCCAGCTCTGGATCCAACTATAAAGTCAAAACGACAAGCTCTGATTATCTGAAAGTCCAATGGCTTGATAACTCGATTCTCACAATGCAATTAGAAATTAAATGAAAATCTAGAGATTGAATGAACAACTAGTAAACTCAAAAAATACTTGCATGAATAGAAAGAGAAGATTCATTAATCAAGTAAAGAAGCTTGCAAAAGTATACCTTGCAATCAGGATCTTGTAGGTCAAGTTAGTCTATAACTTAACTAGCAAAAGATTCAATTGATTCTTAAGGGGCTGTCAGAGACTGGGAATAATACAAATATCATGGGTTAGTCTATAACTTAACTAGCAAAAGATTCAATTGATTCTTAAGGGGCTTGTCAGAGACTGGGAATAATACAAATATCATGGGGATGCTTTAGGTGGCTAAAGGCTGGGCCGACGGAGCTTGAGATCATGCAAAACATGATTATGAGGTCATTTTCTTAAAATTAAGAACGAGAATTTGTCTGATGTGGTGAGGAGGGTGCACTAGTGTGACAAGACTAGTGTCACTAGTGACACTGCAAAATCTGTTTAGTTTTATTACATCTGAGCAATACCACCAAGGAAATAATTGTTAATATATTGACCTCCAATAATGTCTGGAAGGCTAATGAGCAAAGCTCTATCTAACAATGTGCAACATTTAGATTTGATTATATAGAACAGAAATGACTTGAACAAAAGAGCATGTTGTACATGATCAAATATGGTGTGAAACAAAAGAGCATGTTGTACAAGATCAAATATGTTGTGAATCTGAGGATTGAAAGCAAGATGAAACTACCTGCAAGAAATCTTCTTGTTTAAAAGGATCAACTCCATGGGAAGGATACCAGACCTGCAATGATCAGCTTCCAATTTAAAATTAGATTAGAAAGTAAATAGGTGCAATATCTGTCTTTGTTATCATAAATAAGAATTATACAGATGGCATATTACATATGAGAAGAGGGTACTAAAATTGACAAAATGTAGTGTAATAATGCACTTGCTAACCTGCATTCCACGATAACCATAGTCTAGCCAGGAAACTTCCTCAATAAGATTTGCCTTCTCCTCTGAGTGGCCACAAGTAACCCAGAAAAGCTCGACTGAGTTAGTAAGTACTTGTTCATGCCCATCATCCAAGTCAAGCACTGAAAGCTCCCCATTTGTCCTCAGTATCAAGCATCTGGCAGTTTATACAAGTGCACTCATAAGTAATAATGATCCACACATTACATTGCATATTCGTGGAAAAATGAATATTTACCTAGAAGGCTGTTGAACTATCTTCATAGTCCCTTCAGGTACCAGATTTGGAATGAAACGCATTGATGCAGGAGGACTCTTTGCACTCATAATTGAAAGCTCTCGTACTGTAGAAAGCTGTTTTTCATTTAATTTTTCACAAATATATAAAAACAAATTCCTTGCTAAGCATTGCTCAGAGTGGAAAAGCAGTACCTTGATCAGATTGTTAATCCAATTAGAGGAAAAAAACTAAGCACAGAACCTTTAACATTTACCTGTAAAATGGGAGTACTTGAAGGTGATAATTCGCCCGAAATTTTCACATGAAATATATGAATATCAAATGGACGATAAGCAACAAGTATATAATCTTGGAAGACATCCATGACCATTGGTTTCCCAAGTAGTGTCTTGCGAAGAAGTAAGGAGCTATGATCAAGATGATATCTCGGAAAAAATAACAATTCATACCTACAAGGTATTGTTTAACACTTTAATAGCGAAGCACATAATGTAGAACTTGTAATGCCAAAAGATAAGTAGGTGTAAAAAACAGAATGAAATATTCTCACGTGTCTGATGAATTGATGTAGTTGCATACAACAATAATTTTTCCTAGCCACAACAAGCCTTTGCACTCAATTTTCTGTTCTTGAGTAACATCTCCAAATACACGCCATCTCTTGGAGCGCAAGTCATAGAGGATGAGCCCATGAAGACCTGCGACTGCCAAGTACATACCATCTTTACTAGCCACTACGTGTAAAACTGGCCAATTTTGCGAAATATATGAGACCTGCTTCCACAAAGCCACCATATCAGGAAAGGAGATAATGAATTTATCATTACAGCAATGTTTTTAAGTAGAAAACCTAACCGGAAGATTAAGATGCAACATCTTGAGTTCATCTGTATCATCAGACTGAACTAAGAGAACTCTGTCGTCACCATAAATAATTTGCCGAGCATATGTTGTTCCTGAAAGACCTCTATTAAGACAGCATTTGCCAAATGAGAAGGCAATAATCCTCTCTGATGAGCCTTCTTCAACAGCAAACAGCTTATACCCATATTCATCCCATTGCACCAGCGAGGTTCCACTCATAAGGGGCTCAAATTTCAAATCTGAATTAGGTCTCACCACTGGGAATGAAGCTGAACTCATCCCAATTTGACGTATTGTGCACATTAAACGGCATCCTGAAGCAGACCAAACAGCAAGTCCCCTAAATTTCCAACCAACAGCAAAAGCACAATTGTCGGGTGTCCAAGCAATACAGGTAACAGGCCCAGTATCTTCCATGGAGTACCTATAAGATTTAATAGTAGGCAATCATATACAGTACAACACTAGTAAGAAATAATAACTATCGTAAATTTTTTATTCCAGATATCTGAGGGCCAATAGGAGGAAAAGTGGTAGAAGATAGAGAGTTCACATTTAGAATCGAATATTATCAGCATTGCTTGCTTATTATCACTTAATAAAGCTGAGAATTAAGACTCAGATGATTTGCCCCAAGAGTGTAATACCAAAGCCATCTCATATAAAAGTAACTACAAATTTTCCACAAGTTCCATCGTCCACATTTTATTTACATCTTAAAGCCAGATTCATTTGTGAAACACTGAAACTAACCCTGACTGTTTACCAGAATAATAATAAGGTTGATTTATCAAACTGCCCCGCCACATTCTTCCCCATATATGAAATACTCATAAAGACAGGAAACAATAACAGAAAAGTAACAGGACGTTTATTCACATATTACATGAGGTTAGTGGTTATCAGTTAAAAAAATCAACAGTTCTGAAGAAAAATCTTGCTAAAAAAAATAATTAAAAAAGAAAACTAGTACATCCATGTAGCAATCACAACTTTGAAGTGAATCTGCCAAACTTAGAAACAGAAATAATACATTTATACCATGATCCTAGCTGCTGCACATTTAGCATTACCGATGATACCTAGACCTGGCAATTCCTACCCGTACCCGCAGGTACCCACGGGTTACCCGCAAATTTGTGGGTATGAGTATTAGTTTTTCTTACCCAAAAAATCATGGATAAAACAGGTAGGCACCCATTTAGTTGTGAGCATTTTGGGCAATCGGCGGGTACCCGCATATATTTTTTAAATTAAAAATACATATTATTTTTGTTTACACATTCTTAAAAACCCTGACCCTAACTTTTTCCCATGTTTTTTTTTTCCGTTGTAGCCGCCTCCCCATATCCTTCTGTTCTATGAGAATTAATTATTCAAAATTTTAAATGCAGATGAACATGATGACAACAACCTTATAGTGCCATTGTTGAAAATAGATGAAACTTCAGAATCAAGAGAATCAACTACTAAAACTACAGTTGTGGATTGATTTTTGGTGGTTTATCTTTCTGATATTTGACTTTATAATTATGAAAACTTTATTAATTTTGTATTACAAAAATTTGGGATGATAAAACATTTTTATATCATATAATTTATGTGCTTAAATATTTTATATTGCTTATTGTTTGCTGTAATATTTCAAATAAATTATGTTATGCTTTTAAAAATTATGTATTTTATATTTTACATTTGAAAAGCATAGGAGCAAAAAAAAAAAAAAAAATTCTTGCGGGTAACCCGCATACTTGCCAGCCCGCACGCGGGTGGGTATGGGCAAAGATGTTGGCTACCCAAAAATTTGTGAGTAAATTTTAACCATGCTCATATGACCCGCGAAATACCCAACCTGCCCATTTTCCCGGTCTTATGATACCAGGCTAAAAAACTCTCATGATAATGATAAAAATAATGTCCTTTGCACTACTGTTCTTCAGCCATTATGACTGACTGCAGCACAAAGGCAGCATTAATTACAATTGCCAGTTAGAAACATAAATCTTGCCCGTTTTAAGCATTTAGACCGAAAGGTTTAATCTACTAAGTATAAATTAGGTTATAATAATATCAGCTCAAAATCCAACTAGCCATTTAAGACTTACCCCCAGTCGTACAAAGATATCGTCCGAAGATGCCGTGCATTTTCAGCAAGGTCATACAGTTCAACGGCACCTCTGCTACAACCAACAGCAAGGATCTGCTGATCTGAAGCTATAGAAGCACACATAGCATCATCTGTGTTCAAGAATCTTTCAACTTTAATACTATTTGTTTGCTTTAGACCCTTTTTACTAATCGAGCACAATGCAATCTGACAGCCAGAACACAAAACCACCAGCAACCTCAATTGCATTGATAACTCGAGTTGGATGACAGCAGAACTGTGTGGGCGGCAATGATTAGAAGTCTCAAGCGCTGAAGAATACTGCAATGGATTCACATTCTCAGAGGCACTCGTCTCACAACAAAGATCGAAGCTGCCAAAGAACTGGAAATATAAACAAAATTGGAAAATCATTTACTGTCTTAAATGAATAACTCGAGAAGCAGGAAAAGCTGTTGCACTATATTGAAGTTTCACAATAAAAAGAGTTGGCAAATGTTCCTAAATATACCTCCCCGTTCCAGGACAGAAGCTGTAGCTTCCCATTAGAAAGTCCTATAAGCATGTTTTTGCTGTCACACACAAAGTTGCTCCTGACGAATAAACAGGAAAAGTAGTAAACAGGTTAGAATTTTAACTAACTGATATGATGACCTAGGAAAGTAAGAGAAAAGTCATACGTTACAAAGTTTTCCTCGGAAAAGGGCGCCTTCTCAATTATAACTAGGGAAATATTAGTGAGAAAGAGCCCAGGAAGTTGCTTGCCTCCTATAATCAGTCTCTTTCCAGAGATATGGACTTTGTATATATGGAGATACGATGAAGAAGTCTGCAGCAGAAGAAACAAACTAAGAAACTAGAATGTGACTAATTAAATGAGAAGGGGCATATATGGTTCAGAATTCTTCTAGGAAGGTTCAAATATGTTTTATAACAGAAGATAAGATTAAATTGATCAAAATACTGGGCTGCACCTTTTGAGTTAAAGCATCCAGCCATTTCCAATAGTTTCATATAAAGAAAAAGCTATAATATGAAACATTTCAGAATAAAATGAATGGGACGCTATGAATTTTGATGCAGTAGAAAAATATCCATGATATTTTTCTATTCTGAGGTACTCATAGGGTTTGAAATCTCAGTTCTTTTTTCTTTAGAGACAAATTCTATATGAGTATCTTGCCAAATACAAAAAAATTTGACCTCCCATGCTTGAAAGTTCGTTTCGAAAAATCCTCGCCAAAGTCATCAAATCAGAAGAAAATGCCTGACGGTGAAGCCTAAGGCATTGACAAACAAAAACTGCCTTAAACAAACAGACAGCTTTATAGGGAAAAATGTGGTTTCTCATTTCACGTTGAAGTGCAAAACTATGTTATGCAATGATCGTAAATACAATATTGCTGATATTATACATCTATTCTAGAAAGTTGGAACGAACAGTAGCAATGGGATGTGGACAAAGTTATGAGATCACACTTTACTACTAGAATTCCCTTTTTGTTTGCTTAGGCGATGGACTGTAAGCCACGAGACAGATTTATTCCTATCTCATTTCAAGAAGTTATAGCCTTATAGGATACGAAGAGTGACAGTAGTTCTATAACATGCATGCAACGGAGGATATATTCACACAATATGCTATATAATAGAACAATGGAAGAGCTCAATATGATATAATGGAGAAATGCAATATTAGCTACATATATACAAAAGACTCGAAAAGAAGTAAAGGCTTCAGATGACTACGGGGCCGTTTGGATTCTCCTAGTTACAATTCTGCAGTCATCAGTTTTCTTGAAAGTAGATTCATTAGTCCACTGTCAACCACAACAACTCCTCGGAGATTAGCTGCATTACCGTGGCTACATTTGGCTCTTTCTAGGAATGACGAGTTCAGAACTTTCGGCTAGGAAGCTATACACTTGGAAATCGAATGTTTCTAGATTCACTAA
This sequence comes from Tillandsia fasciculata, assembly GCA_029168755.2. Lineage (NCBI taxonomy): Eukaryota > Viridiplantae > Streptophyta > Magnoliopsida > Poales > Bromeliaceae > Tillandsia > Tillandsia fasciculata. The sequence goes on along the minus strand of CM054933.1, from coordinate 1,077,922 downwards.
ACTTGATTTAATGCCGAATTGCAATTACATCAGAGATCCAAATCACGAACCAAGAAACCAACTCATAACACTTGTACTACGTCAAAGATCCAAGAAAATGACACCGAAAGAATCAAACCCCAGAGTCACTCACGAGAACGGCGATCGTCTTGGTGTCGGCGCTCCACACGGCCTGCGAGTTCTCGCCCTCCCTCTGCACCGAGTCCGCGTCCCTCGCGTACTTCCCCAACCGAACCTTATGCTGCACCTCCAAACCAAGGGATCTCGAGATCAAAATCACAACAAAGAAGGGGACAGAGCGGGGGGAAATGGGAAGGGAGGAGAGCAACCTGTGAGGCGCTCCATAGCTCGAGGCGCGTGGGGGCGACGACGAGGAGGAGGCGGTTGCTGGCCTTCAAGAAGACGACCCGGTCGGCGGCGGCTGCTGAGGAGGCGGCGGCGGGGGCGCAGAGGCCGGGATCGAGGGGGATCACCTGCGGCCACCCATAGGCCATGTACATCTTCGTCGATCTCGATCTCGATCTCGATCTCAATCTCGATCTCGATTTTTGGGGGAGGAAGAAGAAGAAGAGAGTAGATCTGGGAGGAAGAGGAAGAGGAAGAGGAGGGTTTGTGATCTCCGATGAGATTCGGAGTCGCGGGATCGAACCGCTACTGAACCGGGGGAGGACGAATGACGACGACGTGGGCTTTATATTGCTGTTTGCTGTGTGATCGACCCGACGAGGAAACTTGCAAATAACACCCTGTTGTATAGAATATTTGCAAGATATTTAAAATGGTAGAAATGCTGTTTTAAATTTTTGTAAAGATTTATCAAATGAAAAAAATTAACAACAAATTATATTTTAAACTACAAAATGATAAATTCAGCATTTTATTATTTAATAATTAGTATTAGTATTATTATTATGAAACGATGGGAGTGATTTATTAGGTAAAATATTAGCTGTATCAAAAATTTTAAAAAAAATAAGTGATTCAGAAAGTCTTAACTATTGATCTTATATTTACGGTCTAATTAAATTTTCTGCAAAAATATTTTTTGAATGAAAATTTTAAAAAAAAGAATATTTTTTATAATAAATTTTTATATGACAATAAGAGTATGTAAAATATACAATTCATTCATTCAATGATTGATTTTTTTTTTTATCTTTTCGTTATTATAATTTATTTAAATTTTGTAAAATTTAGAATATGTACATAAATATACATGTAGCATTTTTTAAATTTTTTTAATAAAAAAATAAATTTGAAAATTAACCCAAATATGAAGGTATTTCCGAAACTCATCCGAATTTATTTTTTTTTTTTTTTTTTGTAAAAATAGATTTCATTCACTGTTAGGGTTATTTTTGTAATTCCGTTTTGTATAGGACTATTGTTAAAATTAAAATTTTTATAGGGTTATTTATTAAAAATTTCCAAATATGTCGGCGACTCTCCCCACCTTTCTTATCCGTTTATTTATATATCCTGTCCTCTGCTTTCTCCTCCTCATTGTCGAAGCCCCGAAGAAACGATGCCGCGGCTATTGAGGTTCCACTCCCTCTCCCCTCCTCTCAAAGAAACCCTAGTTTCCCCCAGTACCCCATTGCTCTCCCTTCCTCCTCGCTCCTCCTCCTCGTCCCCAACCCCTTCCTCACCTCGCCGCGGGCGGAGAACCCTGTCGACTCCTTCAAAACCCCACTCCTCTCCCAATCTCCGTCGCCTCACCTCTCGAATCGTCGATCTCACGCGGCGGAGGCAGCTGGATCAGGTTTGAGATCGTGTCGATCTTTCTCTCGGCTTTGCTTGGTGTTTGATCGTGGGGAGATGGTGCCGTTTCTTGTAGATATTTGAGGAAGTGGAGGTCGCGAAGGAGAGGTATGGGGACATGAACACGATCGTGATGAATGCGGTCATGGAGGCCTGCGTCTACTGCAGAGATGTGGATTCCGCTATCAGGATCTTCGAGGAGATGTCGAAGCAGGCGAATTGCGGGGTCGATAGCGTCTCCTTTGGGATCTTGTTGAAGGCATTCTCTTCCTTTCAATGTCCTTCATTAGTTAACTTTGATCTAGTTACGGTCTCTGAGGATGAATGTGTTTGTTGGTGCGTGCGTTTTTCATACCTAAAATTGATTTGTGAAGGGTTTAGGCGAGGCCCGAAGGGTTGACGAAGCATTCCACCTTCTTGAATCTGTTGACCTAGGAACTGGTGCTGGGAATCAGCGATTATCACCTCAAGTCATCTATGGTCTGTTAAATGCTATTCTTGAAGCAGGTTTGTTTGATCTATTTCTTGCTAGATTACTATCATGACATTCTTGGAAGTATGTTTGTTATTTTTCCTTGGGTTTGATAGAGATTATTTTCTTTTATTGCCTTGGAATGTTTGGTTTCCTTTCTTTGCACAATTATATTCCATATAACCTTTCAACGTAGTTAATCATATTAATACACTTTGTCATCGTAGAAATGCATGCCAACTAGAGATGAAGAAATACTGAAAAGTACAGGCATAATCTCATGCAAAGATGTTTGATGTACATAAGAAGATTGCCGATTTTGTTTATAAAAAACATTGGTGATGTTTGGATTTGGGCCACAAACATGGAGTGTTATTACATGTTTTTTGCCGAGGGAGTGTGGCAAGGCACATAATATGGGCTACAGAATATAAAGCGGAAAGGAGAGAGACTGACAAAGTTCTACTTAGATTAGACAAATAGCTAAACCATAACTTTACATTTCTTGAGTCATGCATACTTATAAATCTTTTTATTTCTTTAAATCCATCTTTTATTCGAAGAGCAAGTGCAAATTCCGGATAGACAAATTGGGTGACACCACCGAAATTTAAAATAGTCCAATATAAAAGATATAATAGGACTAAACCTCTTAACCCGACTATAGCATGTTGGGCGGTGGTTAGGCCCAAAAGATTAAGAGGATTAAGTGTGCTGGTCTGCTAGAGCTAGAATAGTTCTAGGATGGGTGACCCCCTGGGAAGTTAGGGCGTCACAAATTGTGCTTCAATATTCATAACAAACGTGTGTACATTGTATTGTCTAAGTATCAAAGAGACTGAGAAACCACTATTACTGCTGTTGATTACTTATTACATGCAATGGTTACTAAGCAAACCATTCTTAGCTTGTATAATCATGATAACTTTCTCTTTAGTAACTCACAAAACATTTGTGCCAAATTTTGATTGCTTGACCTTGCAAAAAAGAGGCTTCAAAGCTGCTTACTTGCACCTGTTTACTTGAAGGAGATATGCGCCGTGCAAATGCTCTTGTTGCGCGTTGCCGTTATGTACTTCATCAAGAGGGTAACCCTGTCTTACTTTACAACTTACTGATGAAGGTAGCCTATTGACTTTCTGTTATGTTGATCTTTATTCTTATGTTCTTCAATAGTTAAACCAATATAACATGCGTTTAGATCATTTTAACTGTCAAAGTTTGTAATTTTTATACCATTGCTTATGATCTTCCATTCCCATACAGGGATATATAAACACCAATTTCCCCCTGGGTGCTTTAACTGTCAGAGATGAGATAATACGTCAAGGGTTGAAGCCTGATTTATTGACCTATAATACTCTTGTTTTGGCATGTGTGAGATCGGGAGAAATAGATAAGGCTATTCAGTTATTTGCAGAAATGAAGGTGTCAAGCAAATATTTAAAAGGCCAGTTTTTAGTTACAAATGTTGGTTTTCTTACATACAATATATGCTGTGGTTTGATGAAAATTTACTCATGCTATGTTGTAGGAAGAAGCTAGGAAGTATAATAGCTATGAGCTCCTTCCTGATGCTGTTACTTACACTACTTTGCTTAAGGTACTTTCTATGACGGCTGGGTGCAGTTTTCACATTTTTTCCTGCTATTCAGTTAGCATCCTACAACAAGTAATCAAACTTTAGTTTGATTCAATTCCTCTTATTATTTGAAAGAGTGCACTTACGGACAAAAGTTAGCCTTTTGTAAATCCTCTTCCTCAATCATAACTAGGATTGCAGATTTTACTTCTAACTCTGACTGCCGGTTTAGGACAAGCTTACTACTTTCCTAACATAGCATAATTATATTGGGTTACTAGATCATGCTTACTATCCGAGCATGTCGACATATGTCCTGTAACAAATCAAACTGTTCATGCTTTCATGATTCTTTGGCAAATCACGTTCATCATATTAATACAACATTTGTTCTAGTTGTCCTCATGCTGTGAGCTAAAAATAATTTATGAACTTTTTTTTCTGCTGTAATTTATATCAGTATAAGAGCATAATGAGAAGATGCTGTTAGCATCTTAGCTTTTGCAGAATGTCTCATGGCAAAATGTACAGAAAAAAATTGAAAAAGAGCACGAAAGGAAAAGAAATAATGAGATTAAAGCAAAGAAACCTGACTGAGGTTGGAAGCAAAGCATGTGACGTGTTAGTCTAGTAGCCACGTCCATTTTGTATTGATGAATCATGAGGATGAGTTATTTTGATCAAACAGCGTTCATTGCATTTTAAATTAATTAATGGTTAAACAAGTGTCCCTAGATATTATGTTTCAAAAATTGGTCACTAAGTTCCTTTACTTCATTACTTGTCTATAATGAATATATATGCTAATGGTGTTTATTGTTATCTAGGTTAAATAATGAACTAAATGTGGTGTAGGGTTTAGGGAATGGCAAAGACCTGCTTTCAGTTGTGAAGATTGTGGTGGAGATGAAATCTTCACTTCTTTCTATTGATAGAACTGCATACACTGCAATGATCGATGCCCTGTTGGCTTGTGGGTCAATCAAGGGTAATCTATATACCATCTATATAATTCAAAGTCATCTATCTTATCATGATATTGATTTTCTTTCTTTTATATGAATGTGTGCTCTTGGTGGGCTTACTGAAACTTTTCGTTTTTAAGAAGTGTTGAAAATTGTAGATATTTTTTGTTGAAAATATTAAATAAACCTTACCCCTAGACATCAAGTTCCATTAATTGAGTGACACTTGTGACCTGCTATTTTATGCACAAAGAGGAACTGTCTGCTAGGTGAGCGCACCAGTTTGATGTAAGAATCAACTAATACACCATTATAAATGTGCTCATAATGTAAATGTCTCTTTGGTGTACTATGTTTCTAATCTCACTAATAACTTCATTTCAAATTCTACTCAATAATATCTTGCGCGACATACAGATTTGGCAACTTTTTTTGTATTGCCGCTTCATTGAGTTATATAGATTGTAGGGAATCACTATATACTCCCTTACCACTTAAAAAATATAGTTTGTCCTGACCTGGTTGAGTTTAAATGGTCATTGAATACTCCAGGCATTTGCTGTAGCTTATCTTTCTCAAAGCTTTTCTTCTGGAAAGAAGCAATGTTTTTGTTTGAGTTATTCTTTGACCAATCAATTGTTCTTTGCTTTAGTTAAATGCTAACAGCCATTTATTAAGTATCAGGGAAGCTTTTTATAGCCAACTAGGGTGAGGATAATGTTCTAAAATAAGGCTACATGTGGATATGGGTGCCTTCAAATGTGCCTAAGATTACTCCTGTAATAAATTAATAATTGTTATCTTGTTCTCTCTATAGAGATCTTTTCTTTATCTATAATGCCAAATCTATTTTTCATTCCTATCTTAAATGTGATAGGTGCTCTTTGCATCTTTGGAGAGTTAATTAAGCAAGTGGGCAGAAATAACAACTTGAGGCCGAAGCCTCATCTTTATCTTTCAATGATGCGAGCCTTTGCTATAATAGGAGATTTTGATATGGTCAAAAGGCTTCATTTACGCATGTGGCCAGATTCAGCCGGATCAATCACCCCTTCAGCCCAAGCAGAAGCTGATGAGCTTCTTATGGAAGCAGCAATAAATGACAACCAGGTAATTATCTCTTTAAGCTTATGTAATTCAATATTTAAGTCCTTTTCTTCTCCATTGAAGGGGTTGATTATTTTGATAATCTTGGCCTTATTGAAAGGAAAGAGCTGCAGTATTTGAAGTTATAATATGTTATACAGAAATACCAGAAAAATCCTCACAGAACCTGAATAACTGATTCAAAAATAAAACGAATTATTCATCGCATTGACAGTTCAATGCAGCTGTAGTTTTTTTTTTTTTTTTTGGAGATAATTAACACGGTATGTTTTTTATTTTATTTCTTTTATGATATCAACTTTGCATGAACATGAACAAATTGAGAACAGAGAATGCCTCAGCATTTCCAGTCACCCATTTTTGTTTGTTTTATGCAATTTAAGTATAGAAACGGGCTTGATTTTTGTTTTCTTATACCAGTTGTTAATTGAAGAAGTGTCTGACCAAATGTTAACATGATGTGATGATGTTTTTTATATTCTTCTCATTTTGAGACAAAACAATCAATTAACAGCTCAGTCATTATTCTTATTATTGGGAAATCTAACCAAATTTTGAGTGAAAGGCTTTACATATATGCTAAGTTTTCTTCCATATATTTTATTATCATTTTTCATAGGATTATCCTGCTTTCTTCAGTATGGCACTACTATGCTCTTGTTGATCTCTAATGGCATGTTTATGCTTTCAACAGCCTCATATTTTTTTGTTCTCTTTTTTTACTTCTTCCTTTTGGCTTATGGACTATGTTTTAATATGGTTGTTGCCATTTACAGGTAGATCTTGCTAGAGAGCTGCTTTCAAATATCATCAACAAGCGAGAAATTTTCAATTGGACAAGTAGAGGAGGGGTGGTATGTGACTGAGTAATCACTGATCGTGTTTAGCTACATAAACTAGTAATTATTAGGAAGAGGAAGGGGGACACTGGTTTGGTCAGTTCTATCCAGTATTGGTTCTGATGCTGCTGCTGATTTATTACAGTTTAAGTTGCTATTATGCCTATTAATCTTTTATCAAGTATTTGTGGAGTCTGTTGCATGTTTTCCTCTCATATTTATTTATGAATTACCGTTAGTATCAAATGTCTTAGAAAGCTGGTAGATTTATTCTCAGGAGTTAGGCTAAAATACATCAACCCATAAATATTCTCAAAACATAGGTGCCTGTTTCTAATATTACTCTCTTTTCAGTGTAACCATTAAAGTAAATTATGATTATTACTTCTGCCAGGTTGCTGTAAGAGTCGAAGCATTATCGGGATTCACCAATTCTATACTTACACCTTATGTCCTTCCCCAGGTTCCATTTAATGCCTTCTGCTTTTCACATCCTTTCCAACCTCAGCAGTCTTTTTTTTTTGTTCTCATTATCCTTTTATAGGTTTTAATGAATGATCCGGTTGAGAAGTATATGATACCTTTTGAAAATGCCAATCCATTGCCGGCTAACTCGAGTTTGAACAAAGTTGTAATGCATTTCTTTAAGGAGCCAGCAGTTCCAGTTATTGATGACTGGGGGAGTTGCGTCGGCATTGTTCATCGCCGTGATTGCATAAAGGTACCATTTCCTCCCAATAGAGGTCCTCTGTATATTAGTGCTACAGTTATCATGTGTCCATTTTTAAGAACATGTGTATATGAATGCTACAGTAGGTTTGTAATACCCAAATTTGTTGCTTGTGACCGTCAGTCTCTTGGCTTTGTACGGAGGTAATGTGTGTCTTTATGGTGTAGCACCTTTTCATAAATTGTAGAACCTGAGATCTTAGGAAAGAGGATTTGAGACACTCCATGCACATAACGAGGTCACAGGATCCTAAGTTCTTATATGATCATGTTGACAATCGAAGGAACCATTTTAAAATTTGCAGTTTCCTTTTCTATACGTAGTCCAGTTTGTTAGCTCGCTAATTTTTTTTTTTCTTTGAGAAATAGGTAGCATGGACCTCGAGTGAAGTGGGGGGAAAAAATAATTAAAGATAAATATTTTAAAGAGAACTGCTTTAGGGTTTTCTGCAGTCCATTTATTTTGGTTCATTTTAAGGCCGTTTTTCAACTGAATCAAACTTCTTCTGATTCCATTTGACAATTAATTGACAAATCAGCTTCTCCAAAGATTAAATATACTTATGTCTCATCTAATTACTTTGCACTTAAAATTGCATTACTCTTTCCAATTACTTTTGAATCGAGTCAGATGTATAGTTGGGATATTGTGCCTTCCCCGCATTATATGCAATGTGGTGATATTTCTTGCAATTCTGCTAGCAGATGGATGTACCTCTTTCGACGGTGATGAGGGGGCCTCCGCCTTGCGTGACCGCTTCAACATCTGTCGGGCGGGTCATCGATCTAATCCTCGAGAAGAAGTACGAGATTATAGTTGTAGTTAGAAATAGCGATGTATATGAAAGCAGCTACAGCTCAAGTTCGAGACCTCTTGGGGTTTTCTCTCTCGCGAGATTGTTGAAATCTGCGATAGGGGACATCAGAAATGCAGGATGCCATTGTGGCGAAGATATTCAACCAGCAGAAAGGTAACATTATTTAACTTCTTGTAAGTAGAACTATATGTTATCTCCTTTATGTATGTATTTTAAATCAGATAATCAGGAAAGAGTGGTTGTTGCAGAGTTGCCATTTACAATAGGTTTTTTGTGTAAACTGCAGTTGTTTGGAAGTGGTCTATGTAGATGGTTTAGTTTTGGATAAATTGCACGACCAGTCCCTGAACTTTCAGCCATGTTTTATTTTGGTCCTCAAAACTTTTCAAGTTTGGCATGAGTAGGACATAAACTCTTCAAAAAGTTTCACTCCAGTCCTCGTGCATACATAATATTAGCGGGCAAATTGCTTACACCTAAGTATATATATTGCACAGTTGAATTTTGGTGTGTACGACCATTTTTTTTCACTTAAAGGTAAGAATTAAAACCTAATCGAAACTTAGTATCTCGAACGTTGAAGAAAAAAAAAAAAAAAAAAAAAAAAAAAAAAGAGGATCGAAATAAAGCATGGCTCGAAGTTCAGGTCTAGCAGTGCAATTTACCTATTTAGTTGTATCTAATAAGAGTGGTAATGTATAGAGTGGTCTTTTGAGCCATGTGATCTGCAAGAATAATTGTTAAGCTTTGGAAACCCTTTTCTTTTGTTCCTGAGCAATTCACTGTTGAAAAAGTGCAGGTTGTCGAATTCATGACTGCTTTTAATTACATTAAATCTTACACTGACTTATTTTTTTAGTTTTTATTACATTAAATTTTTTTTTTTTTTGAGAAGATGAGTATGGAAAAATCTAGATTTTGATAGAGAAGAGATAAGAGTTACACCTGAGTTTTGGGAGTGCTTTTATAGTATAGCTGGCACGCTGCTCTGGCTTAGATATGGAGCATAATTGTTGTCTGGCCCACTGCTTTTGTGCTTTTTTGTTTTCAAGTGGAAATCCTCAGTAAAAAAATCTAAACTGTGACAATCAAATTTTTTTTTTTTTTGTGGGACTCACCAATGTCAGTTTGATTTTTAGAAACATATTTTTGTTATATTTTTTTTTCTTAAAAAAAAAAAAAGTGATTGGGTGGACATTGATGATGCTGTGCGGCGGCTACAATGTAGACTTCCTCCTTCTTAGGGCTGTCTGACATTGTTATTTTGGACTCTAGTATAAGCCATATTTGCTTGCTCCACAAAAAAGTTTGTGGGGGATGCTCTAATTTTTTTGTTGCTCGCTGGTTTGTCAAAATTAATTTGTCTGCTGTGGGGTTTAATTTCTGCAATTGGTTATATTTTTTATCACAATTATTTTTATATAATAAATAGTTTGATAAACAACAAGAATTGGAGTTTTTGTTGCAATAAAAATCATTATAAGATTTTCATTTCAAAGCCTCAAATTTAAAATTTCTGATTTGAAGCGTTCACTATTACTGCCATTTAAAACTATATACCATTCATGCTGAGTTACTATGTTATTGATAGTATTAAATATTTGATGTTATTAAGTTTTCTATCCGTAGATTAATTTTTTTGGTCATTTTTATTCGTTAGATTTTATTATTTTTTCAACTATCTATTAAATTCAAGGGGTTTATTATTATTTCAATCACACATCTTTTAATCTAAGGTTTAAAAATTTAATAGCAGCAATGACTTCTATTAATAGTATTCCCGCCTAGTTATATATATATATATATATATAGAGAGAGAGAGAGAGAGAGAGAGAGAGAGAGAGAGGGCCTGGAATATTATTAATAGTACCGAGTCATTGGTACTATCAAGTTTTTAACCCTTAAATTAAAAGATGTGTGGCAACTATTTATTAAACCTAAGAGGCTCACCATCATTTCAATCACACATCTTTTAATTTAAGGATAGAAAATTTGATAGTACCAATGGTACTATTAACAGTATAGTAGCCGGACTATATATATATATATATATATATATATATATATATATATATCTCGTAGAGTTTATATGCTTTTAAAAGCACAAATTAAATTATGCTTATGAATTCAATATAAATTTAATGGTACAAAATTTATAAGCATGATTAGACTTATGCTTTTGAAAGTATTTAAGCTCTACTCTCTCTCTCTCTCTCTCTCTCTCTCTCTCTCTCTCTCTCTATATATATATATATATATATATATATATATATAGTGGGATCAAATGTACACCACGATAGTGGCGGCTCAAATAAAAGAGTTAATATATTTATGTGTACAACTATATCATAGTTGTAAATCTTACATCATAGGCTCTTTAGAACTATTCATGCTGCTATGTGTTACTATTTATTCCTGCTTTTGCTTCTCCTTTAAGTTGTATTATATTTTAAGTAGAATTTTCGGCCAATGAAAAGGTGTGGATTTTTGGCTGTAATGAAAAGCTAATATAAAAATATTAAGTTTTAAAAAAAAATTTTCTAATTTGATGCCTATGTCTACTGTTAAGAGAAGTTAACAGGAAAGTTTCAATACATACATCGGTTCTCCTGAAGATCGTTACTTAGATTACACTTTATTGAATAGTAGCTAAGCCAAGCAGGACCTATATTCATTATTAGATTCAATGTTCAGTGTTATTTTCTTATATATTGTCACATTCAAATACTGTTCTTTCGGAAAGTGTAAAAAAAAAGAAAAAAAAAAATCAATTCACATCCACTCTAGAAATGGCACGCAAACTGCTTTTTAATTGTTGACAATTAAAGTTCATTGTGAGCTTTATTTGGTCAGACTTGTCAATCGGAAATAATTTTTTTATGTTAAAAAAAAAAGAAATAAATATCTCAAACAATATAATAAATATAATAAAATATAATATTAGAATAAAAATAATATTAAATTGAACATTCAACTTTAAATATAAATACAATTAGATAAAATTAAAATGTAATGTTAGAATAAATATTTGCTTATAATTTTTTTTTTTGTTTAATCTCACAAAATATAATGCTCACTCTAATAACCAATGGGGTGTAAGAACTACGAATAATTTTCAGTGAATTCAATAGAAGCAATAGTAGCAAAATAATAGAAAAAATTGTAAATATTATACTAACATGTAGATATGAAATCTCTACATACCTATTCCATACTCTATGCCATATATGATCATGCCATATCACACTAGGCCACTATACCACAACTCGACCATTATGTCGTTATATGGGTTACACCTCACCTGACTTCATCCTAAGTTATTTACTCTAGAGTCACTAATTATCACCAATGACACCAAGACGCTAACCAGGTCACTCTAATCTTAGAGTTTCATGACTCTATTTTGAAATTCTATATTTTAATCTTAAGTTTTTTCCTAAGTTAAATGCCATTCGATTTAACTTATATTTTCTCCTAAATTTATGCCACACATATCCGATCTATCACTAGATTTTATTTACACATACCACTTAGGGCTAAACCCTATATTACTCAATACTTAATGTGTTCTCTACACATTTACTCTTACTGACATGCTTCTAAATTAGAGAAAGCAATGAAAAAGAGACGAGTTCACCATTTTCAGCGAAATCTCCTACCTTGTACAAGTTCTCGACGAAAGTTGGCTTGATCACTAGACTCTCCAAGGAATTCCTAAAAATTGGAATAAAAATCTATAAGAGATTATTTTATCGCTTCTAAATCCAAAGATATACAAAAAATTTTAAAATTCTAAATTTTTTCCACATACCTTTCTTGAGCTTCCAAGCAAAAGAGATAGGAAAATGATTTCTTTCTCTCCCCAAGGCTTCCTCAAGATCTTCTCCACCCTTTTCTTTCTGGGCGTCCGAAATCAGTCTAAGACTTCGAACTTAGCTGTTTTCGCCCGTCTCCGACTCAATTTTGATTTGAATGCTATTTGGTTCGAATCAAACTTGCTCAGGGTGGCATATTCATATTTTGCCACTTTAAGGAAAGATGGTGCACTACATGATCAAAATCTCTGAGTTCACTTTATTACTATTAATCAATTAATGTTACGATGTCCGCTCATTAATTGTAGACTACATGGCTATGTACGCCAGTAATTAAAGTTCATTTTGTGCTTGTTCTACATCTTGTGTATGATCAAAATCTCAGTGTTCACTTTCTTGCTTTTAATCAATCAATGTTATTTAATTAACTACACACTACTACTTAACGATCTTACCGTGCCGTTTATGTCATCATGCCTTCAAACTTTTAAATTAACTCTATTGCTAACAAGATTTTTTTCTTGATCAAATAACTTTACGCAGCCGTTTTCAGTAAAAGAGAATAGATGGTACAATTAATATAAAAAACAAATTTAGACAACGCTTAGAAAAATCACCCTCAAATATCTCTAATCATTATATGAATTATTTATTATATTAAATTAATTTATTAAATAATAAATTTTATTATTATTTTTAATTTTTCAACGTTTTAACGTGTCAGTATTTTAAAAAATTTTAACGTTTAAAGTGTCAGAATATATTTTACCGATACTTGATATAAGCGTCGGTATATACGTAGTGATTTTTTATTTGTCGACGCGCATTTTAACCGACGGTTTCAAATAAGACACTACACTATATTAAAATATTTTTAAATATTATTAAGTATTAAAAATGATGTTATTAAATATTAATTTAGTTACAGTGATAATAGCTGTGTCTACTGATGTGCTAAATTGCCCTTTAAGGGAAATGTGGAAAGGACATGTGTCTTTATAACCCTTCATTGGTAGGCCCTTCTTTAGCTTAAAAAGGCCACTCTAGTTGACGTACAAGATGTTTCTTTTCTCCTGTTCCTTTCTAGGGCATCTGTTGCATGTGGTTTTAGATGAAATGTTAGCATCAAACCACTCTTTTTGTGTTCACAAATTCAAGACATGTCTCTAAGCTGCAACAGTGTTATGATAAGCTTTCGTGTTCAAACTACATAACATAACACTGCAACTTGCTGTGAAAAAGAAAAGGCCACACCTATTTGAGTGCATAAGAAGATAATTAGAACGCTAAACGCCAGGGTTGGGGGCTAATCACCCATCAATCAAAGATTCGAAGAAACTTGAAAGGAATAGATGTCGTGATGTCGCAGATTTTTATTTTGTAAATTGACAAATTTGGATAGAAGTTGAGATGACGATCGATTAGGTACAGATCGATATAGTCATTGTGAGACAAAATTTGTAAAAAAAAAAAAAAAAAGTGCTCTTTCTCGGTATATGGTTGATTATATGTATCTATGGCTTCTTGTTAGTTCATCTAATTAAGAAATAAGCTTCATTAGTTTGCTGTTTCAATTCCACTAAATGATAGTTTTATGTTTAATCATCGATCAACACTTACTAGTTAAACAAGTATTGTAAATGATATCATGAATTATACACAGATTAATAATCTCAATAGAATAAATAATCAAACAGTTATAGGTTTCAAAAACCCGAGTGCACGATAAGTTAAAATCAAGGTGAAAAGAGAAGTATGCAGTTTTTCTTACTCTTCTTGATCACTTTTGAAAGTCTAGTAGAGAAAATTTTCTTTTTTCCAAAGCCTAAAACAAATTAAGCATCTAAATCAACCATAACTGCTATTAAACATGATTTAGGTATTTGAAGTATATACGAAAGCAAATTTATTTTTTTCAAAAATATTTTTTTGGTGCATCAATTAGCCATAAGAGGAACATTTAAATTGAGCAGCTTTAAAAAAGAAAAAAAAAAAAAGGATTGAATTTGCAATATAAGGTCAAAGATGTTGATCTTAATTTATATAGTTTAAACTATATGTTAATAAATTTCAACTAGTTTGGATTTTTTTACACACTTAAACAACAAATAGCTTATACAAGCTAGTGAAAATTATCAATTTTGAGATTATTTGATCCTTAATTAGATAGATGATGTCAAAAAAAAAAAAAAAAAAAAAAAAAAACCTTCTCTTGGATTCTTTGAATACCCTCATGTTTAATGATGTACATGGACCATACATTAGGGTTCTTTGAATACCCTCATGTTTAATGATGTACATGGACCATACATTAGGGTTCTTTGAATACCCTCATGTTTAATGATGTGGACCATACATTAGGATGCTCAACCATAATAATAATAATAATAATAATAATAAACTATAGTATCAACATTCATATACAATCGAAAGTATGGTAGTATGTTAATTAAGAATCTTCAACTTAGTATTTCTAGGGCCAATAACAAAAAATTTAATAGTTCGTATCCAAAGTTTCCAAATTCATAGCCTATATAACTATTTGTATATTTCTAGCTAAATTTATTTTTATTTTTTAAAATAAAACAAAAAAGGAATTATGCTACCTCTCCTCCTCTCTCAAAAAATAATAAATAAATAAATAAAAATCTTCAACAGGGTAAGTACATAATTCCAAGAAAGCAAATGACTTTTCTGATCAATGAATCCATTCTTTCAAGTGAAAAAAGTTTAATGTAGTGGTGATATAGCCTTCGCGCACAAAATGAAATCTTACATTAGAAAAGGTGTACGTGTACTTGCATGTCAGTGAGTGCTTTAATTTGAGATGCATATGGAGAACCATTTTGGGCTTTCATCGTGATGAGTGTAGATGCATGATCAGATTCCAAACATTCTCATTTGATTAGATTTATAATTAAATTTTAATTGAATTAGAATTAATATTATAAATTTGATATCAGAGTACTAGATTCCCAACATCTCCCATGAATGGATGCACATGCATAAACATTGCCTGAACCAAGGATTTAAGTGCCGTGGTACGGGGTCGTGCCGAAAACTTGCCGGCACGGTACGGCACGGTGCGTGCCGAGCCGTGCCGATGAGTACCGGTCACAAAAAATGCATGCGTGCCGACACATAATGGCATGAAATATTTAATTTCTTTAGCAACAAAATTTTTTAATTGTTTATTATGTATCTTTATCAAATATTTTGAACTTTATTAAGAAAATTACTTAGTAATTTTAAGAAAAAAGGGTTTTGAACTGTGTCATCGGCACGGGAGCTCTATCGTGCCGGTATCTTGTTGGCACGGTACGGCACGGTAGATACGGCCCGTGCCGATGGATACTTAAAACCTTGGCCTGAACATTAAGATACAATTAAGCACCAAGATAGGAAAAGCTAAGAACTTGACCCCTTTAATTAGATCCGGGTACTACTTGTGAGCCCCAAGGAAAAGATCAAAATCACATGAGTGTGCATAAAAAAGAAGACATATATACGGTTAGAAATCTATCAAATTAGGTGGGACAAAAGCAAATTAAATAGCTATCAAAAGTACAAATATGTGATTAGAGATGCTTTCATGCTGTTATTATTAGAGTACTACTTGGTCACCACTATATGTTTGTCAAGAGCAAGCAGTCTTTGGTCTATCTCATTACAGTTAACTTCTCTTCTTACTTTTAGAAATAATGAAAGAAAAATATTTTTTGTACATTCCAAATGAAGTATATACAGTATGTAGTATATTCTAAATAGGTATGCATCTTATATGCGGTCTATTTCAAGATAGAATAAATTTTACTAGTCACTTCAAAATAACTAGTAAATAAATTTCTATTGTGAGATTAATGGAATGTATATTTTATATCTAATTTTGAATGTATTAATAATATTATTCATAAAAAAATGAACAATAATAATAATAAAAAAAGACGCGCAAGTTGTACACAAAAAAATTATATATATTTTAATCATACATCTTGTCCATCCAAAAGCCAATATTTTCAAACTAAACTCATCAACTTTTATCTCTAATATTAAAATTTAAAAAATAATATCTATTTGTTAGATATGTCTCGAATTCTAGAACCGAAAGGTTTTCTAACCCTATTCTGTTTAGCTTATCCAATTAAGATAAGCTTGGATTATACCTAATCTTATTAAGAATATTCCTAATCTTAGTGGATTTGTATTCCAAATTGTATTAGGATTTAACCACTATTATAAATATACCATTATTCCATCTATTTGGTGCGGCGGATGAGAAGGAGTATGGGCGTATTTTGGGATTAGGGTTTTGTGAGAAAGGCATATTTTGTACACCACTTTGATTATAATGGAAGTCTTCGCTCCGTCTTCGCCCGTGGACGTAGGCCAGTGGCCGAACCACGTAAATATTATGTGCTTTATTTTTCTTCTCTCTTTCTCGATTCTCTTTTGGTATTTTCGTGCCCAACGAATCTTTTCCGCTTTTGTCGTAACACTATTTCATTGGATAAAATGGTATAAGATTTATAACCCATTTATGATTTATATAAAGTATATCTCTAAAAATATTGCCTCCATTTTTTCAACTTTATTCTTAGAATGGTTTGGTTCAAGTATAAGTAAAATGTACTTATTCTCATATAGTTATAACTTTTGGAATAGGTAGCAATAAAATAAATTTTATGTTTTGATAAAAATTGGATTGTTTTAAGGAAGAAAAAAAATAGCGTTTGAATAATTAGATTATAATATTAAGAACAAGAATAATTATAATTTTAAAATAATAATATTTTATCTAATTAATTAATATAAAAAATATTAATTAAATAATAATTTAATTTATTTAATTAACTACTGCTAAATAATCCTAATTATTATTTAATAAAATAATTAACAATAAGTTTTAATAATGAATCATTTAATTAACCTCAAATAATTTAATAAATTAGTAAAGCAATTAGTTAGCTATTTTATAATTAGATAATTAATTAATAAAATAATTAAATTAGTTAAAATATTAAATTAATTAAAAATTAATATAATAATTAAAAATATATTTACTTTAATTAAATTTATTTTGGAGTGAGAACCTTCTTGTTCTAAAAAAAAAAAGTTGAAACAACTAATAATTTCAAATTTATACGGGCTTATTTTAAAATAATAAAAATAACTATTCTCAACCTTCGAACTTTTTGTTTGAAAAATAAAATTAAAATATCCTTTATTTGAGGTTGGAAAATGCTATGTATATATTCATTTTGGATGTATATCATACATTCTATTATATGGTAAATTTTATCGGTCATTTAAAAATAATCGATAAATAAATTTTTATTTCTTAAATAAAATGGGATGTATAATATATACCCATTTTAGGTGTATAATAGTATAGCTCTCTGAGGTTTCCCACCCAAAGAGAACTGACGAGTAATAAATT
This sequence comes from Tillandsia fasciculata, assembly GCA_029168755.2. NCBI lineage: Eukaryota > Viridiplantae > Streptophyta > Magnoliopsida > Poales > Bromeliaceae > Tillandsia > Tillandsia fasciculata. The sequence continues at coordinate 1,060,397 of CM054933.1, read as the reverse complement.
AATTATTAATGAAGAGGAATCGGGTATGTTCTACAGGTATACCAATCAAATTAATTATTAAAGATCCCTTTTGGACTTTGCAAGGTATACCTCGTTTTGTTCTACAGGTATGTTCTACTCATGCTACTGTTGGAAGCGTGTTTCAGTTGCTGACCTTGACATGACATATTATTTTATTTGTAGAAACTCAAATGATCATGAACCTTTTCAAACACAAATGGCCATGTATTCAAATAGAGGCCCCACAAATAGGGTTAATTTTGTTGACTAGTTACTCAATGGCTCTAACCATTCATTAGCATAGTGCACTACAACAAAATTAGATTATAGGAATACATATTTGTGACATTTTTATATAAGTGTCATATCTATATTCTATCTATATACAAAGTTAGGTTATAGGGACACATTTTTTGGACACATTACAAAAATGTGTCGCTATACACCCTAGCGACGGCACATATAGCAATACTTACAATAAGTGTCGGTATTTTTGTCAGCGACACTTTTTTTAGATTTTAGAAACACTTAAAAATATCGCTATAGCCTAATTTTGTTGTAGTGGTGGTCCCTACTTTGAAGTTTAGAAAATTGATGTAGACTCAATAAATAACATAAATATTAGGATTTAATTAGATTTATAATTAAATTTTAATTATATTATAATTAATATTTAAAATTGTTGAAGATAAATTAATTTGAATTTTTTGGATATAAATTAATTTAGATTTAGATATTAATTATAGTAGAATTTTTAAATATACTAAGATTTGGATATATATTAGGTGAAACTTTATATATAGCTCTAATATAGAGAGTTTTTAAAGATGAGTAGGGCTGAATCCCGTGTGAACCGTATTCGAGAGAAAGATATAAGTTGCATACGGACAAAAATTTTATAGGCATTGTCCCCAAACTAGTTATAGGCATTGTCCCCAAACTAACTAGTTTGGGGACAATGTGGATAGGCATTACACGGTAAAGCGACGCCCATCCACACACCCAACTTTATTGGACTTACAGAAAGAAAAATTTAGAGAGAGAGAAAGAGAGAACAGTGGGGCCAGCCCATCCACACGGCACCCATCCGCATTGTCTCCAAACTAATTAATTAGTTTGGGAATGGTGCCCATAAAATTTTTGTTTGTTGCATCCATCTTATGCACGGGTGCATATATATATAAGAGAAAAAAGAGAAGTTTTTTATATTATAAAAGGCGAGAGAATGATGAGAGATTCAAAAAGAAGGTTCAGGTTGAAATTACTGTATTGAAAAAGAGGAATTATGTGTAATTTTTTTTTTTAATGAATTTTATTTTACTTGTATTATTTGTTTGATTTTTTTTAGGAGTTGTATAATTTTTGTTTTTGTTGAGTTGACGATTTATGCTAAATTATGAATTTACAAAATCTGGATCTTCTCAACAATAAATACAACAAATTAATTAAATGACGCCTAGTATATATATAGATGCTGCTAAGCAACTAGCATAGAGTTTTTATGTTGTACTACGTATTCCTAATGTTGTATAAATTTATCTTTTCAAATTAATTTTTTAAAATAATTTAAACTTAATTTAAATTTGAAATACTATAAAACAAAGTTTAGATGAAGTCTGTGAATGTCGAGACGTGCGTGAGGACTGTCCTAGAAGCGAGATTTCTCCTCCACGTGCGAGGCTCCGGCAATCACCCCTAGCGATACAACGACCACTGTTCACCCCGTCGGCAACGACTCCGGGATGCTGCGTAGCGAATCCAACGACTTTCAGAAATCCAGCAAGAGGAAGACTCAAAATTAAAAGAGAAGTAGCAAAATAAAATCTCAGTGTAGTAGTTGAACACTTTTGGATATATAGGAGTAGTAATGTGGCTTAGTAATTAATCAAGCTCTCATGCTCTCCATATATATATATATATATATATATAAAAAGCCAACAGGGGACAAGGCCCAACAGCTAACTCTCTTGGGCAGCTCACAAGGCCATTCCCAAGGGAGGCTCTTGGGTAGCCCAAGAAGCAAATTCCCAAGAAAGGCTTAAATGCAAAAAAGAAAAATCAAAATACCAAAAACCAAGTTTAAAATCACAAAAAAAAACATATAAAATTCAACAATCCCCACATGATTTAAAACTTGTAAAAACGAAATACAAAATAAAATAAATGAAATACAAAAACTAAAACAGATACTGGATCTCTTATACCACGTATTCGGCGAAGGTACCATTCAGGTTTGAACCTTCACTTAGTACAGGTCTATGTACATCCGAGGGCACAATGGTGGACTTCGCTTTGAATAATGCCGGTAAATCGGATTTCCACAAACAGTACACATGGTACAGCCGTTTAGGTTCTATGCGGGTTAGCGCTTTTATAGCCATGCGCTCATATCGATTCATGTGTGTTTTTAGGGAACCGCCCTCTTCCCACAGTCGCGGCCTCACGACTACACACATATAGTAGGTCCTGATAAGGGTGCCTGCAAGGTCACACCCTGCCTCAAGGGTCTCGGAACCATTCAGGGTAAGAACCCTTACTAACCTTTTGAATTAATGAGCACTGTCGCCATAGGGATGAGTATATAAAAGCAGTGCTCTGCACAACTACCAATTCGACTTGTTTCTACCCATTAAACCTCCAAGAGGTTGGGTTGCCGTCGCCGGTAGTTTCTATTGTGGGCTAAGCCCCATTGTCACGCCCCGGGTGCAAATCAGGACCCGGGCCCGTCTACAGATCCGCCGTGCACATGGGATTTCCCACGTACACGAAGCGCTGGTAACCTGCTCAAATATTAAATGTACAATAAAAGAGCATAATACAGAGCTGAAATAGAAGAACCACATAGTATCTCAGACTGGTACTACAAATACAACTGTAATATGTACAATAATCTCCCAGCACACTAAAATAGTACAACCAGCTGGCGGAAGCCAGACTCAAAAAAGAAGGAGAATATCACAGTCTGAGTGGGGTACAACGTCTATCTACAGCTCTCAGTTTTCCAGGAGATCTATCTATTCAGCGATCCCCTTACCTCGATCAGCTGCCGATGGCCTAGCAGCTCCCGCAGATGACTCTGCAAAATAAAGGAGAAGAAAGAAATAGAAAACAATAATGGGGGTGAGAACTACCAGATAAACCAGCAGCCTCCCCTAGTGGGTAAAAACCTCAACTCTGACGCACCCACTAGGACTACCAGAGGCGACATAAAAGAACAGTAGTAAGTTACAAAGGCTGCTGAAAAGAAAGGAAACTATCGCCACTATGCCTCTAAATGCCATGACTGTATGTAACAATAACTGATACTGTCTGCTATGCCTTGCCAAATCGGGTATGCTGGCCATTGCATAACACCGATGGGGATAGTTGCCAAATCGGGTACCGATAGGGGATAGGAGTGTGACACCCCCGGAATTTGAAATAGTCCTATATATAAATGATATAATAGGACTAAATCTCATAACCCGGCTATAGCATTTTGGATGGTAGTAAGATCCAAGAGGTTATGAGAGTTAAGCGTGCTAGAGCTAGAGTAGTTCTAGGATGGGTGACCCCCTGGGAAGTGGGGCGTCACAGTTGGTATCAGAGCCAATCACCAGCCGGAAATGTGAGATGAGTCTCGGCTGAGCCAGGGTTATATAGCGGGTAGAGTGTGGCTCCCCGGCTAATGACCGTTGTAGGTGGAGTGCAGCTCCCTACAAGGTCGGCTAAGGCTAGCGAGACGAGTCTCACATCGCCTGGTACTAGTGAGTGTGCTTGAGTCTGACGTGGACGTCAGGGCTTAAAGGGGGAGGAATGTGACACCCCCGGAATTTGAAATAGTCCTATATATAAATGATATAATAGGACTAAATCTCATAACCCGGCTATAGCATTTTGGATGGTAGTAAGATCCAAGAGGTTATGAGAGTTAAGCGTGCTAGAGCTAGAATAGTTCTAGGATGGGTGACCCCCTGGGAAGTGGGGCGTCACAGTCCCAGGGGGTCACCCATCCTAGAACTACTCTAGCTCTAGCACGCTTAACTCTCATAACCTCTTGGATCTTACTACCATCCAAAATGCTATAGCCGGGTTATGAGATTTAGTCCTATTATATCATTTATATATAGGACTATTTCAAATTCCGGGGGTGTCACAAGGAGTCTCAAAGACTCTAAGCATGTCTGCAACACACTCCGGAGTGGCACTCGAGGGGAGCGACCCACACGAGTAAAATATCTCTGTCATCAGTATCACAAGTATCTCTGTAGCATATGTCCCACAAGTATCACAATATAGCAGGACTGGATCATGACTATGATCAAAGTGAAAAAACTCCATCCACTATAGAAACCCAATCCCCCAACTGATGCAATAAATAAACCAAACTCAACCCCAATCTGATGCAAGGATAAACATCTGGTCAACCGCCTACTGTCCGCGGTCACCGCAATACCCCACAAGTCCACACTCTAGCACAACCTTGGCTACACTATCCCAAACCCCTGCTCACACTTGAGCAACAACATATGAATGCAAAGGACAACAATGAAACATGTTCAAATCCCAATATGATAGTGTAGCAATAAATAGTGGCCTTACCTGATGTCCGGGCATGCATGCAACTGTCTTTACTTTTAAAAGTTGTAAAATAGTGTCAAAGGTTTAAAACAATTGATTTACTGAATAAAAGTCATTTGCATGCGAGATCATAGCCTTTGTCTCGATCACAGTGTCCCAATATAAGTCATCATATCATTTGTGGGGTTATATTAATTTTTAGGGGAGTTTGTCCCAGCGGTCCTTGTCATTTGTCATATTAATTTGTCCCAATGGTTCTCATTAATTGTCCTGTTAGTTGTCCTGTTAGTAGTCCTGTTAGTAGTCCTGTTAGTAGTCCTGTTAGTAGTCCCAATGGTTCTCATCAATAATCATGTTACTTTGTCCCAATTGTTCTCGTTAATTGTCATATTTTAGGGGATTTCTAGTAATCCCAGTGAGCTTGTCAAAAATGAGGTAAGCAACAACCGCCCACCTTCAGTAGCTCAACAACACCCCAGGTAGTCTCCTGGTTGTCCACAGTCCCCAAATCCTGCAAATCAATGCTCTCGGTATAAATACAAATCCCAAAAAGTACAATATTTGCTGTTTTTCAGACAGCACGGGAAAAGAGGAATTTTTCACCTCTAAAATGAGCTCCTAAAATCCCAGAAAAATCACGGTTGCGTTCCTCGCGAAGAGTAGATCAAAATCGACTCTTTGAACGCCTCGATCTGATGCTCCTACGCCAAGATAAAAATCGGAGAAGTCGACGCTGTCCAGAAATTTCCACAGCAAAAAGGGGGGTCAAAGAGGACTCGGGAATCGTGCCAAAAGTACGAAATGGAGCAAAATGATCAACACGGAAATCGAAGCCTTACCTCTTACGGTCGCGCTGCCGCAAAAATCGTCCAAAAATTCCACCCGGTTAGCCCGCAGTGAATTTTCGACGGAACTGCGACGGGAAATGGGCCGAAAAAGAAAACCGTCGCAGTGCGCCGCGTCGCAGATATCTCACTATCTGTAACTCCTAAATTTCTGAGATTGTAGAGAGAGAGAGAGGAGAGAGAGAGGAAAAACTTTCATAAAGGGCACATGCCCTGATTCTCTCTCTATGGCCCGCAAATCAAGGTGAGAATGAGAGGGGGTGGGGTTCCTTATTTATAATGGGCCAAAAAGAATATTCCCACACGGGATCGGATCCGAACAGGAAACACCGAAACGGGCCAACCGTATCGCGCCACGCGTTGCCCAAACAGGAAACAGCCGGTGCAAGGGCCACTGAGAAACTGCCACGTGTCCCACGTGGTCCATGTGCAGCTCCGCGCTCCGGGTTTTCCGAAAAATGTCGGCCAATAGGGAAGCGCCACGTGTCAACCATCCAGAAGCTTCTAGAAACCGGCCAGCCACTCAGGAGCTGCCACGTGGCACGGGAAAAAGTCGGTGCACCTGGTGCACGCCAAGCCGTGGACCGCGCACCAGCGTCCCCCGCCCGAGCCTGCCCGCGCCTGCCCGCGCTGCGCGCCTCCGCGCTCCGCCGCTGCCCCGCTGCTGCGCCGCTGCCCGCCGCCGCTCGCCGGCGGCCGCCGCCGGCCGGAACAGTAATTCCGGCCGGCGGTTACTGTTCCGGTGAACAGTACCAAGTGCCGAAAAAATAAAGCGAATATACCGTTTTGACCGTTTTCGCGCGCTGAGTCCAAATACGACGTCCGTTTCGCCAAATTCTCATCCGAAATTTTGCAAAAAGCTCCCGGAAAATCCTATTTGCTCCGATTTTCGTGCCGAGTCAATTTTAAATATCCAATCTCGCTTCTACAAGCTCCGTTGCACAGTACAAGCCTTCTACAGTCACTATTAATGTTGCGAAGGTTCTGCGGGAGTCCGGATCATCACACCCATCCCCCTCGACGATTCTAGGATCACTATCCTAGACAATCCTTTAGTAAGCTGGTCAGCTAAGTTCTTTGCAGATCTAACAAATTCCAATGCAATTACATTTTTTTTAATATTCTGTCGAATATACTTGTGTCTTACTTTCATAAATCTATTCATCTTTATTTTCACATTTTCTTGAGCACACTTGTCAATAGCAGATCTACAATCACAATGTATACATACAGGTGCCAAAGGTCGCTCCATCAGTGGCAAGTCATACAGAAATTCTCTAATCCACTTAGCCTCTGCTACAGTGGTAAAGCTATTAATTCAGATTCTATTAATTGTACTTCTAGCTATCAATGATTATTTTGAAGACTTCCAAGAAACAGTTGCTTTACCAAGGAGAGAAACAAATCCAGTGGTTGACTTCACATCAGCTGTATCACTTATCCAGTTAGCATCACTAAATCCTTCTAATGCAGCAGGGAATCCACAAAAATGCAATCCATAAGATACAGTGACTTTCAGATATCTCAAAACTCTTTCTAAGACATTCCAATGTTCTCTATTTGGGTTATGGATATATCTTCTCAATCTGTTCACAGCATAGACTAAGTCAGGTCTAGTGTAATCTACAAGATAACCTAGAGATCCTATAATCTGAGCATACCTATTCTGTCCTATAGGATCAACTTTATTCTTCTTAAGATGTACACTAGGATCATAAGGTGTTACAACAATCTTAGAATCAAAATATCCAAATTTCTTTAACACTTGTTCACTATAGTGAGATTGGCTCATAATAATTTTATTTGATTTTCTTATGATATATCTTCATGTTCAGAATCACATCAGCTTGCCCAAGATCCTTCATATCAAAGTTATCATTAAGTAATTTCTTAACATCCATTATCACATTCATATTTGTACCAAAGATCAAAATATCATCAACATATAAACATAGGATTACTAACTGTCCATTATATTCCTTAGAGTACACACATTCATCAGACATGTTCACATGAAAACCAGCTTTCACTACTAAAGAGTCAAATTTCAAATGCCATTGCTTAGGAGCTTGTTTAAGTCCATATAAAGATTTTGTCAACTTGCAAACTTTGTTTTCATGTCCAGCAACAATAAATTCCTAAGGTTGCTCCATATAAATCTCTTCCTCTAAATCACTATTTAGAAAAGCAGTCTTAACATCCATCTGATGAATAATCAAATTATGGACAGAGGCTAAAGCTAGCAGAATCCTAATAGAAGTAATCCTAGCTACAGGAGCATAAACATCAAAATAATCCACACCAGACTTCTGGAAAAAATCCTGAGCTACAAGTCTAGTCTTATACTTATCTATAGACCCATCTGGTTTCAACTTCTTCTTAAAGATCCATCTACATCCCACAGGCTTACAACATATAGGTAAATCAGATAACTCCCAAGTATGATTCTGTAGAATAGATTGCATCTCCAACTTAACAGCTTCTTTCCAAAATAATGCATTTACAGAAGTCATAGCTTGGTCAAAGGTAGAAGGGGTATCTTCTACAAGTAGGACATAGAAATCATCACCAAAAGTCTTCTCAATCCTAGGACGCTTACTTCTCCTAGGTTCAAACTCTTCTATAGATTCACTAGTGCTGGGTGTACTAGATCCACCTATAGTCTCAACAAGAACAGGTCTATCTACTCTAGTTCTAAAAGGAAAGATATCCTCAAAGTATACTGCATCTCTAGCTTCAATAATTGTATTGTTAGAAATCTCATTAACCTGAGAATTTACCACCAAAAATTTATTAGCATTACTACCATCTGCATAGCCTAAGAAAACAGTATCCACAGTTTTAGGACCAATATTTCTCTTCTTATTTTCAGGAATCTTTACTTTAGCTAGGCATCCCACATTTTAAAATAATTCAGATTAGGTTTCCTACCCTTCCAAATTTCATAAGGAAATACAGAAGAACTCTTGTGGAGAATCCTATTAAGAATTACACAAGCAGTCATCAAAGCTTCACCCCACAAGTTCTCGGGTGCACCAGAACTAATAATCATCGAATTTGCCACATCCATCAAAGTTCTATTTTTCCTTTCAGCTACTCCATTAGATTGAGGTGTATAAGGTGCAGTCACTTGATGCACAATTCTAAATTCTTGACAGAAAATAGCCATCTCATTTGATGTATATTCACCTCCTCGGTCAGATCTTAAAATCTTAATTTTCTTATCCAATTGATTTTCAACCTCAGCTTTATAAATCTTAAATTTATTCAAAACTTCATCTTTATTCTTAATCAGATAAATATAACAATACTTCGAATGATCATTAATGAATGTTACAAAATATTTGCTTCCACCCCTACTGGGTCTACATCCATCACAAATATCACTGTGTATAAGTTCTAGCAGATCAGAATCTCTATCTACAGATCTAAATGGTCTTCTAGTTTTCTTAGCTTGCACACATATTTCACATCTATGATCATTTGAAACAGACTTAGAAATTAAATCAAAATTAATCAATCTCTTAATAGTATTAAAATTCACATGTCCCAATCTTTCATGCCAAACATCAGATGAAACAACATTCAAAATCATACTTTTATTAATAGTAGAAGTCATCACAGAAAGCTTAAATAAACCATCACTCAAAAATTCTTTCCCAATAAAGTTCACACCTTTAATTAGTAATTACTACCCTGTTACATTCAAAAACAAACTTAAAACCCTGCTGAACTAAAAGAGAAGCACCAATCGAGTTCTTCCTAAGATCAGGAACATGATGCACGCCGTGCAAGGAAAGAGTCTTCCCAGAGGTCAACTTCAGGTCCACTCGACCAGTCCCAAGCACGCGCGAAGATGTTACATTTCCCATATTCACCGATCCTCCACTTAAGTCCTGATAAGTGAAAAACCAAGAACGGTCAGAGCAAGCATGTACATTTGCTCCAGTGTCAATCCACCAATCAGAAGAACTAAGAGCAAGGTTAACCTCAGGTAAGCTAGTTCCTAACCTGATAGTGGAGTCAGAAGGGTTGGGTACATCAGTCAACATGTTCAGCTGACGCTCAGGAGGTGCTCCCTTCTTCTTTGGCGCGGAAGGTCGAGTCTTACGATAATAGCAGTCCTTCGCAAAGTGGTTCGTCTTCCCGCACACAAAGCATCCAGAATTCACTCCACTCCCCTTAGGTGCAGGCTTCTTAAAGTTTGGGCTGAACTTTCTATGTTGGAAAGGCTTCTTCTTAAAGTTCCTAAAGGGTTGGAAATTTCTACTCTTAGGTTTCGGGTTCTCTACTAGGTTGGCTTGGGTAGAAGGCTCGATCGCTAGGCTTCTTATCTCTAGCTCGGTTGCTTTCTTCTATCCTAAGAGATCTTAGGACAAAATTCAGAAAAAGTTCTCTTTGATTGTGGTTCAGATCATTGGCATGGCTAGACCAGGAAGGAGGCAACTTATCTATTAAAGTGGCAACTAGAAAACTCTCATCTAGATCTATACCACTAGATCTAAGCTGCTCAATAATGTACTCAAAATTCTGAAGCTGGTCAGACATTAGTTTACTATCTACCAATTTAAACTTAAGCAAATCTGAAGCTTGATATCTCTTCTTAGTAAGATCAATCTGGCCATACTTCTGTTCTAAGGAAATCCATAGTTCCCTAGCAGTCTGACTACTACAGTAAATATCATAAAGCTTATCAGATAGGATGTTAAGGATCCGGTTCAGACAATGATAATTAATCATAGTAGGATCAGTAGGAAGCACAGGTATAGGTGCAGGTGCAACAGCAGAAGGAGTATGAGCACTCTGAGACTGGCTGCGAGTCTGAAGACGATGTGCCACAGACTGAATAGCACCATCAGGTGCAGTTTCATTACCATTCTCAATAGGATCTGAGATGGCAGAAACTAGTCCCAGCGTGATGAGCCAGAACCGCATTTGGTTCTGCCACCTTCTAAAATTATGACCATCAAAAGTAAAAGGTTTCGCCGAATACGAATCCTCCATTAATCGGAATCTGTTTAAACAATAACCAACTATAATGTCACCAAATTATTCTAAATTTAAAACAGTTAATCTAAGTTGGCGGGTTTAAATTTAATCAACAATTATACTAAATTTTTAAATAACAGTTAAACTATGTTAATAAATAATCAACTGCACTCACAGTTTAAGAAGAATCAAATATTAAACAGTGTAATATAACAAAACAATTCTACGAAGTACACTACCAACTTTATAGTAACAATACTATAGAAGCGGTACAAACAGTAAAAAGATATTTTCAACAACTACGGTAATAATATTAATTAATTTTATCAATACTAACAGACCAAAGCAATTAAATAATTATGTAGTTCACGGTACTATAGAAAGATCAACTATTTATCTAATTCACTATGTAAACACAACAGTATAGATCAACTATACTAATAGAATTGAATATACCAACAGAATTGAATATGTCACCGTGTAGATTAAATAATTACACTAACAAAATATTATTCTAAAAAAAAAAACTAACATTATTAGAATAATTAACTATTTAAATTGTTCATTAACAGTTACGAAGTATATTAATACTACAATAGTAACAGTAACAATATTATATCACAATAATAACAGTGTAAATAACACAATGTTATGTAGCAACAGTACGTACTAACAATTATATAAAAACAGTACTAATATTATTAACACAATATTAGAATAGACAACAGTGCACACAATATTATTCTAATTAACAGTGCAATAGTATTTCACTAATTATATGACAAGATAATATAAATTAAATCTCGCTTCTAGAATGTTGTATAAATTTGTCTTTTCAAATTAATTCTTTTAAATAATTTAAACTTAATTTAAACTTGAAATACTATAAAATAAAGTTTAGATGAAGCCTATGAATGTCGAGGCGTGCGTGAGCACTGTTCTAGAAGCGAGATTGCCTCTCCACGTGCGAGGCTCCGGCAATCACCCCTAGCGATACAACGACCACTGTCCACCCCGTCGGCAACGACTCCGGGATGGTGCGTAGCGAACCCAACGACTTTCAGAAATCCAGCAAGAGGAAGACTCAAAATCAAAAGAGAAGTAGCAAAATAAAATCTCAGTGTATGTAGTAGTTGAACTCTTTTAGATATATAGGAGTAGTACTGTGGCTTAGTAATTAATCAAGCTCTCATGCTCTCCATATATATATATATATAAAGCCAACAGGGGACAAGGCCCAACAGCTAACTCTCTTGGGCAGCTCACAAGGCCATTCCCAAGGAAGCCTCTTGAGTAGTCCAAGAAACAAGTTCCCAAAAAAAGCATAAACGCATAAAAAAAAAAAAAAAAAAAAAAAAAAAAAGGGTCAAAATGCCAACGACCAAGTTTAAAATCACAAAAAAAAACATATAAAATCCAACACCTAATACATAATAATAATAATAATAATAATAATAATAATAACAACAACGTATAACATACGTATAGCAACTACGATAGCAGCAGCTGAAACAGTAGTGAGAAATATGATATACAGCATCTAAGTAGTACTATATGCTTATCCATCTCCTTTAGACATTAAAATCTATGGATTCTTTTCATTTCCATTTTTAGGGTTACTCATCACATCAAATTCATCACGCTTACTTTAGGTAGCTAGCTACAATGCTACAATGGCTTCTTCCATTATTTCCCATTGAGTAACTTCTAGAGAGTTCTTAGAGAGAGAGAGAGAGAGAGAGAGAGAGAGAGAGAGAGAGAGAGAGAGAGAGAGAGAGAGGGGGGGGGGGGGGGGGGGGGGGTGCCCAGAATATATCCAGAAGTTCTACAGTACATTCACTTGTCTTAACTCTCACTAATTCTTTGTGCCAATTGCTCCTCATTAATTGGTGTTTCATTTCCCCCCTTCTCCGTTGTCTAGCATTGGTAATATTTTGCAGTGCTCTCTCTCTCTCTCTCTCTCTCTCTCCACACACACACCACACACACACACACACACACACACACACAAAACAATACGGAGATGAAAGTAGTTTGAGAGAGATCATAAGCTATGCCATGCACTGCGTGTACAGGTGCACATCTCATACACAATTAATTAACCCCCCAGAAATATCACGATGAAGGTCTCAAAATCAAAATATAATTCATTGAATGTGTTCCATAATATATATCATTTCTCAGAAATCGAACAATGTTTCTTTATAGATGTTCAAATCTGGTAATTTTTTTTTTTATGTAAATGCATTTTTAGATAGTGTAGATTTAAGACATTAATCATCAAAAAGGGGAAGGAGGGGGAGGAGGAGGAGGATGAGATGATATTGAACCAGAGAATCAATCTACATGTGTGATATTATCCAAAGAGAAGAAAATAAATAGTATATATATATATACAGAGCAAGGAAAAGAGATTAAAAAAAAAAAAAAAAACAAACCGTAGTGCATGCATGGTGTTCATAGCTTTAGAGACAAATCAATCTCATCTGCAAGCCCTTCATTACTGTTCTTCATCCCTATTTCAAACAGCCCCGCATTGTAGCTCTTCTCCCCTTTTGGCCTCCTCGTCCACACAACGCTCGCTGATTCCCCTTTCGATTTTCCCCCGACCGCACCTGGCGCAGCTCTAGCGCCAGTGGCGGCCAACTCGCGCCTCCTCTTCGCGATGCTCCGCTCGAGCTTGTGAGCGTTCTGGTGTCCGCCCAGCGCTTGCGAGCTGTAGAACTTCCTGGTGCAGTAGCTGCAGGAGAAGAACCTGGCCGGCTTCGGGAGCGAAGATGGTTGGAGAGATAGGTCTAGGTTAAGCTCTTCTTCCTCCGGTTCCATGTCCATGGAAGCTAACTTGGAGATAGGACAAAGCTATAGCATAGGGTGTACATGTTTGTGGTTTTTAATGATCAAGTGGGAATAGACGTTGGTTTTAATGTGAAAAACGAAGATGAATTAATTGGAGTTCTAGAAAAAGAAAAACTACTTATAGAAAAATTCTAAGTCTACAAAAAAAGAAGAAGAAGAATTAGTTAGCAAAGTTTCGGGATTATAATCCAATTAAAGTTGGTTCAGAAAGTTAAAGATTACGTTTATTGGCGTAGAGATCTTCTTAGCAGTGTGTTAGTGACATATAATTAATTTTAATTCACGTCCCTAGTCAGCTAATTTTGCTAGTTGAAACAGACTCTCAAAGATACCAAAATGATCAAAATCAATAAATTCATGACAAGTACGTACATGCAGATTACATATAATGATTTAGATTTATTTATATTTTAAAATCTCTAGATTTGAACTTTGAAACCTACAGTGTAATACAAACCACATATAATAATTTTTGAATAACACTTATAAGAAATTTAGTAAGCTTAATTTTTCTAAACTTACTTTGATAGTTACGTTTTATCTATAGGTGGATATTCAATAAATCTTGCCATTTAAACCAATTATATATTATTATTACCTGCATATTCTACAATAAATCACCATTACGCCAAGATGGAAAACTTTAACTGGGTACGTAGCTAGTACAGTTCACTAAAAGAGTAGTATAATTTATAGATAGAATGATAATTTAAAAGAACTAATAAAGAGTTATTATGCAAGCATAAATAAACTATTAGTGTAGCTTTTTGCAGGTGGATAAATGAATTAATTGCATGTAATTTTCTTGTAATTAATTATGAAGGAGAAACATTTGTATGGTGCTCCTTTGGAGGAAGCTACATCAAGGGATAATTAATTAAAGTGAGAGACAGAGAGAGACAGAGAGAGAGAGAGGTATCGGTGGGTGTGGGTGTGGGTGTGGGTGTGTGTGTGGGGGAGGAGGGACAGGGCCTGGACCCTCGAGAAAAAAAATCAGGAACCGAGTCGATGTCGCAGCTATTTATGGCTGAATTATATTTTGGAGGGAAAACTGTGTTGGTTGGTGGACATTTTCTATTCATCTGTATAGTTAAAAAGAAGGTTAAATTATAGGGATAATTGCCTGTGTACCTCTAAAATATGAAGAAATATCTGATTTATCCCTCTTATTTATTTCTTTCCAACATACCTTTCATACGTTCCACCGTTATTAAAAATACCCCTACCGTTTTCCTTTGTTAAGTTAACTAGGGTTAAACTAGAGTTAAATAATAATCGGAGTTGAAAACTATCAGATATACCTATTTTGCCCCGGTTTAAGGTTTAGGGTTTAGGGTTTAGGATTTTTTAGGGTTTTAGGGTTTAGGGTTTAGGGTTTTAGGGTTTAGGGTTTAGGATTTTTAGGGTTCTAGGGTTTAGGGTTTTAGGGTTTAGGGTTTAGAATTTTTTAGGGTTTAGATTTAGGGTTTAGGGCTTTAGGGTTTAGGGTTTTAGGGTTTAGGGGTTTAGGGTTTTAGGGTTTAGGGTTTAGGGTATATTTGAAAGGGCAAATAGTAATTACACAGATAACGGCAGTTTCAAACGGTACACTAACAGAGTTTAACTTCAGGGGTATTTTAGAAAAAAGTTGGAACGTAAGAAGGATAGTTTTAATATTAGCCTTCTAAGAGGGGTAAATCTGAAAACAGAGAAATTTTTAGGGGTACGTAAGAAATTGCCCCTAAATTATATATACTGCGAATATCAAATTTTAATTTATTATCATTTTAATTTATATTTTTAAAATTATTGGTATCTGATTTTAAAGTTAAATTAAGTTAACTAACTAGATATATAATGACTGATGTACTGTTGCTATTTTAGCAGTATTGGAGATGAGATGGTGATAAGACAATAATTAAAATATCGTATTAAATAGCAATATATTGGGTATTTCATTAAATGGCTCTCGCTGTAGTACACTATAATTATGTTATAGTAATATTTTTAAATATTTTTAAAATTTAAAAAAAATGTCGCAGACAAAAATACTGATACTTATTATTAGTGTTGCTATATGTGCCGTCGCTAAAGTGTATAACGACACATTACTATAATGTATCCCAAAAATGTATTCCTATAATCTAATTTTAGATGTAGATCGACTATAAATAGGACATTTGTAAAAAAATGTCACAAACTTATGTCCCTATAATCTAATTTTGGATATAGATGGAATATAGATAGGACACTTATATAAAAGTGTCACAAACATGTGTTTCTATAACCTAATTTTATTGTAGTGTTTCTCAAAAACTTAACTTAGGAATAATGTAAACAAATTAAGCATTCTACAGCTAATTAAGATGACTTAATATGCATGATTGATTTCTACAATTGTACATATAATTAAGATCACAAATTTCACTCTAATAAATCAATTTGTTCTTTTGAAGATCTTCTCCACCAGTAAATTATAATAAGCACATCACACGAAAACATACTGAACTATTTACAAGCTTAATTTACTGGTGGAGAAGATCTTCAAAAGAACAAATTGATTTAAAAATTTCGCTATAACATAATTATGTTGTCGTGAAATGGTTGGCATGAATTGATTTTGAATTGAACAAAATCCATTATAAGTAATACTACAATAAAATTAGGTTATAGGGACACATGTTTGTGACACTTTTTTACAAGTGTCTCATTTATAGTCCATCTATATTCAAAATTAGGTTATAGGGACACATTTTTGGGACACATTATCGTAATGTATCGTTATACACCTTAGCGACGGCACATATAGCGACACTAATGACAAGTGCCGGTATTTTTGTCAGAGACACTTTTTTTAGATTTTAGAAATACTTAAAAGTGTCGCTATAACATAATTATGTTGTACTGAAATAGTTGGCATGAATTGATTTTGACTTGAACAAAATCCATTATAAGTAAAAACTACTAACATTAATTAGCTAGGGCCATTTAATGAAATACCCAACACAAAAATAATCCAAATCAAAATAATTTAATTTGAAATTAGCTAGGGTATTTCATTAAATTAATTAATAGGTAATTTAGCCTAGTTCTTGTTGATGGGCCTTTAACTATACCCTTGGAAAAAAATTCACATTTGTTAAGAGTCTATTTCAAAATCAAATATTATTGATCGACCTTTTAACTATGCCGTCGCAGATTTAATTTTTTTTTCTTTTTTTTTCCTTAAATAGTATATATCAAAAAAAAAAAATTCCTTAGACACCTCTCCACATGTTGTGATGTGCAAACTTTGAATAAATATAAATTAATTTAAAAACTATCGTAAACTTTTCTCAGTTGATAAAATCAAATCATTGATAAAATATAAATTCATGGATTTGTAGCCAAACATGTTATCATAAAAGTAAATTACCAGGGACTGTTTTTGATATTTTCAATGCTTCAGAAACTATAATATTAGATATACTTATTTCAGCCACACAATTGTGCAATATCAAATATAATACTTGTTTCAATCGCATATATGTTTGGTACTTTTTTTGTGTAACGTAGACAAGTAGAAAATGATCCAGCACCAGAAATATAAGAACACAACAAAACTGGAGTCTCATCAAACTAAAAATAGAAACTCAGATAATTAACTCCATTTTTTAACTAAGAAGCCTAAAAGCACCTTCTAATTTGTATCCTTTCTTCTTTGTTGCATGTTTGTATCAGTAATCAAAATAGAAATTATTTTTTTTGAGGAGAATGTAGCATGCTACCGCTTTATTCATAAGAGGGATGAACTAGGCAACAGAGGAAGGCAACAGGGCCTAAAAAAAAAAAAAAAGCTAAAGAGGTGTCGCCAGTTGAGCCCACCGGTTCCGACAGTCCCGAGCCTCCCTAAAGATATACCCCATCGTCCTCTTGCGCTTATCGAAGATTCTCCTATTGCGTTCGAGCCAGATCGTCCATCAAATCGAAGCTAGCCCGATGAGTTCTTTAGCGCGTAAGGATCCACCTCTCTGGCAGGAGTTGCTCCAAACCGAAGATACGGACGGGAAATTATTTGAGCAAAATAGAAATTATTGCTTACACAAAACACATATTTATATCTCATCTTTGGATTCATACTTAATTTCCTGTTTCGGCATTATTATTTGAACTATATAATTTTGATAAAATTAAATCTTCTAGTTTTATATTTTTTAACTATGTATTTGAGCCTAGTTTTCGAATTATGATTCTTTTGATCTACAAATTTATATTTGATAGCTTCCTCTTTTATATGCTAAACTGAGTCCGGGTGATTATAATGTTAGAAAAATAACTGGAGAGAGAGGAGTAGAGAGTGAGAAAATAATCGGGATAAAATAGAAAAAATCATAGAGATTGGTTTAATTTTAGTTCTATGAAATAAAAAAAATAAAAAAAAAAATTTATAAAATGTGATTTAATTACACTAATTGAATAGAGTTAGAGATTATTAAAATTTTCTTTTTCTTCGAATCGAAGGTGATATTATTGCTAATTTTGCAGCTTGATACAGATATTACATAGAAGATCTTTTTGGTATCATGTAAAGACTGGTGCCCCTTCTATTCAACTTGCATTTTATTTGGTTTTTTCCCTGTAAAGTACATTTTATAGAAAAATTATTCTACATCGGACTACATTAATATACACCATAAAAAAAAAAAAAAATATATATATATATATATATATATATATTAAAATAAGGAGCCTTTTTTAGACGCGGCTCGAAAGAAGCGTCTTTAAGTATTCCTACAATATAAAATATATTAACGCTTTAAAAATAAAAAATATCATCAAATAAATTTTTTATTATATTAAATTAATTTATTAATTGATAAATTGTATTATTATTTTTAATTTTTTGACTTTTTAAAATGTCATAATTAAAAAAATTCTAATACTTTAAAACATCAAAATATATTTTACAAAATATATTTTACCGACGCTTGGCATAAACGTCAGTATATACATGACGATTTTTCATTTGACAATATTTTAATAGACGGTTTCAAATATAACGCTAGACTGTATTGAGAAGATTTTAAATATTATTAAGTAGCCAAACGAACATTCTTAAATATTAATTTTTCTTTTAGTGATATTAATAATTAGACAGTCAAGAACATTACTATTCTGAAAAGCTCCCAAAAGAAGGATGCAAATGGATCTGGATTGGTGAACGTCCCGACCAGCTCCGAATGGTCCTGTAAGTGGCAATAAAAAAATGTAATATGTTTATGTTTTGATTCGTTAAGTTAACGAGGTAGGAGGCCAAAGATTTTTTTTCTTTTTTTGATCCGTTTCGATTTATAAAAAAATTGTTTTCATTTCGATTCACTCCTAATGAAACGATAAATAAAAATCAAAAATATAATTAAAATTAATTAGTTTTGAATTCGATAAAAAACAAATCTGGAGTTGAAACGGTAAATAAAAGTCAAAAATATAATTAAAATTAATACGTTTTGAATTTGACGAGAAACAAAGCGGAAGTTGAAAATCAACGCTTTAATTGACACTTTCAAATATGACGTTACTATATTGAGATATTTTTCAAATATGACGTTAGACTATATGAGATATTTTTAAGATGCAAATGAATCCGAGTCGGTAAAGCTCTCGTCCCGACAAGCTCCGAATGATTCTTTAAACGACAATAAAAAAAATAAATATGTTTTGATCCGTTCCGATATATTCAAAATTTATTTCTATTTCAATTCGATTTGCTCCTAATAAAATAATAAATAAAAATTAAAAATATAATTAAAATTAACTAATTTTGAATTTGACAAGAAATAAAACGGAATCGCCTCACTGTTTCAATTGTCCTTCGGTAGAGAGAGGACAAAAGACCCCGACAGCCCATACAAATGTTGATAAGGTTGATATGGTCTTCTATACATTATAACAAAACTATGTTATAGCGACACTTTTTAGTATTGCTAAAAACTAAAAAAAATACAGCTAAAAAAAATACCGATACTTGTCATTAGTGTCACTATATGTACCGTCGCTAGGGTGTATAGCGACACATTACTATAATGTGTCCCAAAAATATGTCCCTATAATCTAATTTTGGATATACAAAAGTGTCACAAACATGTGTACTTATAACCTAATTTTATTGTAGTGATAATTGTGTTACGGATTTATGCATTCTTTTGAATTTTGGATTGAGTCAAATTTAATTAACCGATTAAGTTGGTTATGATATAGATTAGGTAAATGAAAAATATTATTTTATCTTGAAGATAATTTATGTTGGTGCAAGATTTATGTTTATCCATACACGTCCTAATCTAATTAGGATTGGTTGACTTTTTGACCGGCTTCATTAGTACTATATATATATGGTATATATATATATATATATATATATATATATATATATATATATATATATATATATATATATATAGTACCAAATAATTTGTGCTATCAAGTTTTCAGTCGTTGGATGAAAAGATATGTGGTTGGGATTATAGTGGTCCCCTAAGATTTTTACTATTCAACCAACCACCTAGTAAACCCTAGGAGCCACTATAATCCCAACCGCATATTTTTTCATCCAACGGCTAAAAACTTAATATCACCAATGACTTATGCTATCGATAGTATTCTAGCCTAATTATATATATATATGGACCGAATTATTAATTGAAAGAAGGAGAGAGAGGCAATGGGCCAAATTAATTAGGATGCATCTCGGATTAATTAATTAGTGCATGGAGGTGCCGTAGTATTAGAGTAGAGAAGTTGCACGGCGATTCACATGCGGTGTTGGGTTCGGCGGCGGAGCGGAGGTTCTCAACCAATTGTTTGAGCGGTTCGGATTACTCGAAGCAACAGCATAAAGGATTTTGATCAGAAATTTATATACTTCTCTAATTTGGTTTTTTTGATTAAAGTTTTACGAAAATTTCTTTACGAGTTATTTTTTAAAGTTTTTCGTTATGTGGGGTTTACCATAAAATTCTTAGTTTTTTATCTGAAGAAGACATAAGATGTAAGCTTATAATTCTTTTGTTTATTATAGTGGAATATATCTCTCTCTCGCTCTCTTCATGGACGTAAGCAGTTGTCGAACCACGTAAAAATTTTGGTCTCTTTTTTTTCGCATTTTTTGCTATTACTGAAATTTGGTTTTCTCTATTTTTTGTGCATCTGTGTTGATAGCACATATCGGACGATCCATTAAATTTTCAATAAATTGTTTCAAACTTAAGATATTTAAATCTAAATATGTTGATACAATAACATGCATAAAATGATGTTGTTTGACGAGTTCGAACACACACTTTAAGAGTGAGAGAATATATAGAAATTGGTCAATACATCAACAGCTCACAAAGGCAAAGTTCATAGCTCTGAACGTTTTGCTTGCAAAAGATTAGCATTTTAAACACAAATTAAATTATAAGTTACGTATGATGCATAACTTTAAAATAATTAACATAATTAGAAAATTTATTCTTTGTTAAACAACAAAAACGTTGTGAACATATGTACTTATGATTTTTATGATTGTAGAGCGCATCGAACTGTTTATATTTAGATTGATTTTGAGATGAATTAATTTCAAGATCTAATACTTAATTTAGACCAACTAGAATGAATTAATTTCAAGATCTAATACTAAATTTAGACCAACTAGAAAGTCTACTTTATGAAAATAGTAACTTCTAAACAAAATTTGTTACTAATAAAATTTCAATCTTATTAGTAATAAAATTTAAAACAACTAAAAAATTAGAAATAAAAATAAAAAATCTTACATGCAATTGCCCATATCCATTAGTACTATATATATATATATATATATATATATATATATATATATATATATATATATATATATAGCTAGGCTGGAATACTATTAATAGTACCAAGTTATTGGTGCTATTAAATTTTTAATACTTGGATTAAAAAATGTGTGGTTGAGATAATAGTGGGCCCCTTGAGTTTAATAGGTGGTTGGAAAAATAATAAAATCTAATGGGTGAAAATGATTAAAGGTTGATCTAAGGGTAGAAAACTTGATAGTACCAATGATTTTGTACTATTAATAGTATAGTAGCCGGACTCTCTCTCTCTCTCTCTCTCTCTCTCTCTTCTCTCTCTCTCTCTCTCCTCTCTCTCTCTCTCTCTCTCTCTCTCTCTCTATATATATATATATATATATATATATATATATATAGCGGCTTGTCACCGGGCCAGCTTTTCGCCTTAAAATTTATCCCGTGCGGCGCTCAAGTGTCGCACACCTGAGCCAGCCTTCCCGAGTCTCTTGCCACGGACACGCCCTCGAACTTAAACAGTGGGATCACAACTCAAGTATTAACCAAGCATGCTCCTCCACGAGCCTGACTGCCCGGCGCCGCGCCTTACGTCGAATCCCTCGTCGAACTCCGCGAGTTCCGAAAATATTAAAAATCTAACGGGCTGGAATGTTATTAATAGTATCAAGTTGACAGCCTGTCACGGTCGAACTCCGCGGTTCGACCGTGGCAGGCTGGAATGTTATTAATAGTATCAAGTTATTTGTGTTATTAAGTTTTTAATCGTTGAATTAAAAGATATCTAGTTGAGATGATAGTGGGGCCCCTTGGGTTTAATGGGTAGTTGAGAAAATATTAAAAATCTAACGGGTGAAAATAATCAAAAGGGTTGAACTCCGCGGTTCGACCGTGACAGGCTGGAATGTTATTAATAGTATCAAGTTATTTGTGTTATTAAGTTTTTAATCGTTGAATTAAAAGATGTCTAGTTGAGATGATAATGGGCCCCTTGGGTTTAATGGGTAGTTGAGAAAATATTAAAAATCTAATGGGTGAAAATAATCAAAAGGGTTGATCTAAAGGTAAAAAACTTGATAGCACCAAATAAATCCTTTTGTACTCATAATTTTTTCACTCTTAGATAAAGAAATGTGTAATTAGGATGATAGTGGACCCCCTAAGATTTAGTAGGTTATTAGTGAAATAGTATAAATCTTAGGAACTATTATAATTCTACCGGCACATTGTTTCATCAAAGACCAAAAATTTATAAATACGAAAAAAGTTTACTCATAAGAGTATATAGAGTAGAGCTTATATACTCTCAAAAGCACAAGCCCAAATGTGCTTGTGAATTTTTTACCATTGGATTTGCATTGAGATTTGCGCTATTTATTTTTTCTTTCTCTCTTTTTAGTTGATTTTACAAAAACTCAAATCTCAATATAAATTCAATGATAAAAAATTCACAAACATATTTGGACTTGTGCTTTTGAGAGTATATAAGCACTACTATATATATATATATATATATATATATATATATATATATATATATATATAACCAAAATAATCATAATAATTAATGCTTAAGAGTGGGAGAGAGGGAGACCCAGTCATGCAATTAAGCTACATGTATGTACAAGATATATAGCAACCTTCAAATAAAAAAATAAAAATAAAATCGTTGACCGTTAACTAATAATGAAACGAATCTTGCACATACTGGCTCTCACGACTTGTTCAATCCATCGTACGGCTGAGATTTTCTCATCCATCAATCCTCCGTGAACCGCCCGCGCGTATAGTTCTTCCTCACAAAGCAATATTAGTGTTTCCCGACACGTACAAGCTACAACTCAATTGTTCGATTACGTGGAAACATTTGACTCGATCAACCGCGCATCATCTCCCTTCTCAGAGAAATTATTCCATGGACCGTGGTCTATACACCAAAGTTTTCAAAACATAAATCTAGAGCATTATTAAACTACTTTAATCTACTGTTCCTAAATATATATTCCATGGTTTTGCTTTTTTTTTTTTTTTTTTTTTTTTTTTACTTTGCCAAGCTTTGGTTAAATCACGTGACGCTAATGAAGTTTAATTACCATATCTTAAAATTTACATGCTTTTAATTATTATAATAAATATAAAATATTGTAATTAAGGTTAAGAATAAAAAATAAAATATAGAGATCCAGATATTCATTTCAATCGATGTTTCTTTTTCATAGCTAAAAATAAAGCAAAAAAAAAATAAAAAAATTCATTACATATCAAAATTAGAATAAAACTATTTAAGATATGTAATCTCTATAATTTGAATTTTTTAAAAATTACTAGAAAAATTAAAATCTACATGAAATATATGAATCGAGATAGGATTGATGGTCAGATATAAAAATTCATGACGTTAAAATATAATTAAAAACATTGACTTCATTCTCATGTACTATGTAGCAAACTACAAATATTTTAAAACTACATATTTTTGTTAACTATTTGCTATTTAAATAATAAAATTGAAAATTATAAACGATAGATAAATTTGTTAAATGCAAATACTATCTATAACCAGCTTCAAAACATCACTTACTAAAAAAAAAAAAAAAAAAAAAAAAAAACATTTAAGAAAGTATATATATATATATATATATATATATATATATATATATTTAATAATATTTAGAAGTGCACGTTTTGATATGGTCTGACGTTATATTTAAAAGCACCAGTAAAAAAAAAATAGTCATATATATATATCGATACTTATACCAAGCATTAGTTAAATATATTTTGACATTTTAAAATATTAAAATTTTTAAAAATCTTGACTTTTAAAATATCAAAAATTTAAAAATATTAAAAAATTATTATTTAATAAATTGATTTGATATTATGACGTTTTTTAAAATATTTTTATTGTAGGGATGCTTGAACGTCCTTATATTAAAATTTTCTTATAATGATTCTTACATATGTTAATGGATCGGATTTGGGATGAATTTTTAAAAATCCGAATCCGAACCTAAACCTGACTACCAAACTCGAATCCTAATCCGAATCCGAATCCGACGGATTTTAAAAATTCATATCCAAATCCAACCCGATCAAAAATTCAAAATCCGAATCCGAAAATCTAAACCCGAAACAATTATTTTTTTTTCTTTATAATATTTCAAAATATATTACATTAAATTTAAAATTTTAAAATATGAAATATAATATCAAATATTTATATACATATATATTATATAACGTAAAATAAATTCGGGTTCGGATCGGGTACAATCAAAATTCATATCCAAATTCAAATTCTTCGAATTTTTATTTTTTATATTTATATCCAAATTCATATCCGTTTAACATCGGGTAAATCTATTTCGTTCAAATTCCGATAAAATTTCGATATCCGTAGCATTGACATCCCTAATGACTCTGGCTTCTTACGAAATTATTGTGTTTTATATATATGTAAACTATTTAGCATTATATAAATCAAATTTATTAACCCTTGGTGCATCTATTTTTGAGTTTTGAAGACCCGGTCTATTGGCCACGTACGCACGGTGCATGCAACACCTCTTTTTTTTTTTTTTTTCCCTCCCACGCGTTGTGGCCTCAAACGTGGACTTTATTTCCCGCACGTCTCTTTCCTTATGCACTTACCCAGCAATATCTTAAAGCCATATATGTTTGAAGCTTCTTATAATTTGTTTCTCATAAGACCATTTCATATATCTATCTATCTATCTATCTATATATATATAAATATATCTTATAGCAATTAATAAGCTCAATTGAAATTAATTAAGCTCTTTCACATCATTAACATAACAAATTAACCACACTCATGGCAATCACTGATACAAAGAGGATTCAACTCCGCAGTCGCCTGAGAAGGGCAATTCACAAGGTGAAGTTTTTGCTATCCTTCAATCCCACCAGGTGGTTCATGTTTCCGTTCATCGGTTCGACGTCGTCGTCGCCTCAGCCACAGCTGCTGAGCTTTAGCCCCCGACCGAGCCTAGCCGACGCCACCGACGACTTATACGTCGACGCGCGCACCTCTCCTTTTCCGACCCCCGGTGCTGCTGCAGTGCTGTCGCGGACGAGTAGCTGCTCGGTGTCGACGCCAGGGGCCGACGATATCGATAAGAGGGCGGATATTTTTATCGCGAGCTTTTATAAACATATTCGGATGGAGAGGGAGGTGTCGCTCAAGCTCCGATATTGCGAAGGGGGGAGGAGCCTGGAGAGGACCCGATCGGATTAGATATTAAGTATGTATGGAGAAAATCTTATGATCTTTATAATTAGATGTGTTTAGTTAATATGGAGAAGTACTAACCAATATTATTTGAATGGTTATGTTTCCTGATACAATTGTTTGTAAGTAATTAGAGAGAAGAAGAAGAAGAAGAAGAAGAAGAAGAAGAAGAGAATTTTGATTCTTTGATTTGTTTTTGTTGGTTGATTTATTTTACTTTGTTTGTAATTATGCAATAAATTTGTAATGAGCTTTTGTGTAAACTAGTTTAATTTCATTTGTCACTCAAGCTCTTTTACGTGCCGTTTACGAAAGTATTTCATGGAAATTTAATCTTGTTTTTGAAGTAAACAAAAATGTTGCTTGTTCTATCTCATAACAGTAACTACATATTTGAAATTTTATTTTAGTAAGCATAATACTTCAAGTCAAAGTAACTAAAAACTAGCTACTTATTAAGTTTGAGGAGTTTGATGATGATGATGATGATGATGATATGTTGGATCAAAGTGAGTTGAGTATATGTTGAGTCATTAACAAAAGTGATAAACAAGTTCGGCCCATCACCAATAGTTGGCTAAAATTTCAAGTATTCAAATTAGCATACTCTCTTGAACTAACACTGTGGACCATAAACGAGGAAAATTGTAAGGTAAATGTATATATATATATATATATATATATATATATATTATATTATATAAGTTCCGGTCTAGAATACTATCGATAGCACCAAGTAATTGGTGCTATTAAGTTTTCTGTCGTTGGATGAAAAGATATGCGATTGGGATTATAGTGGTCACCTAAGATTTTTACTATTCAACCAACCACCTAGTAAATCCTAGGGGACCACTATCATCTTAACCACACATTTTTTAATCCAAAGGCTAAAAACTTGATAGCACAATGACTTGGTGCTATCGATAGTATTCTAGCTAATTCATATATTATTATATATATATATATATATATATATATATATATAATATATATATATATATATATATATATTATATATATATATATATATATTATATATACCCCCTTCAATTAATATATATAGCAAACGACTTAGTCGTCACCCATTTGTTTTCGATGATGGTGCTTTCAAAATAATGATTGGCACCGTTAAATATGATCAAGATCATTTAAACTATTTGAAAATCAAATTTTATATTTTTTAAATATTTTTTTATTGTCCACCATGGATATAAAAATAAACGGCTGGAGATGAATATCTTTCAAAAAATTATGATATATATAAATTTTGTAATCAAGATCGAGATTATAGATCTTGTTTTACATAGTGTAAAAAAAAAAATTAACCAAAATTCAATTCATATAGAATTCTTTACACCGTTAAACGAGTAAAAGACTTATATTTATCATTAAAATTATAAATTTTATAATTTTTTAATTATTAGGTTAATATTGTCGAAAATATTTGAAATTTAATTTTTAAATACTTTCAGTGATCTACATTATGTTCAACAGTGTCTATCATCAATTTAGAAACACCATCATAATTTAGAAACACCATCATCGAAAATAAATAGATAGACGGCAACAGTTCCATTTATTATTGATAAATTCCAATTCATATATATATATATATATAGGAAAAAGCTAAGTGTACACTTCATTTGAGATGTACATCTTACACTCCATCCATCTTAGAGTGGGATAAATTTTACTCGTCAATTCAAAGTGACGAGTGGATGAATACTCATCCTAAAATGGACTAGGTATAGGATGTACACCTTAAATGAGGTGTACATGTAGCATAACTCATATATATATATATATATATGGAAAAAGCTAAATGTACACCTCATTTGAGGTGTATATCTTACACCCCATCCATTCTAGAGTGGGGTGTAATATATATATATATATATATATATATATATATATATATATTACAATGCCAGATTTTTCGGTCTGTTATCAATGGATCCGATCCGAGTGTAACAATAAAATACCACCTTTTATGGCACACACAAAGTTGAATGGGTGAAAATTGTAGTGTGGAAAACATTGGTGCACTTCACATTCATTGTTGCATAATCCTCCAATAAAATATGTAACAAACTTTGGATCCTCTGCTTGACTGGATGAGTAATCTATGAACAATTTGAACAAGAAAAAAAAAAGTGGCATAAGAATCAAAGAGGTATCATGACATTGGCCATGAATAGATATGGTCCAAAAGGAAAGAATCTAAGCTTTATGGATATAAATACAAGACACGAAATACAAAACTATTTTTAAAAAAAATTATGAGTATTAATATAATTATTATATATATTTGTTATATTTTATATATATTAAAAAATTATCATATATAATTTATTTTTATTTTTATTTTTTTTAAAAAATGAGAACCTCTCACTAATTAAGGCTCCCACGTCCAACATGATCACAAGATTTAAATATTTTTATGACTATTTTTTTAATATATTTAAAAACTTCTTAATATAGTCTGGTGTTATATTTAAAAGCGTCGATAAAAGCGTCTATAAAAAAAAAATTGTCAATTTATATATCATTCCTTATACTAAACGTAGGTAAAATATATTCTAACGATTTAAAGCATCATTATTTTTTAAATCTTAACGCTTTAAAATATCTTAATTAAAAGTATAAATAATAGTAAAATTTATTATTTAATCATATGATAATATTTTTTAAAGCGTCGGTATTTACCACATTATAGAGACATTCATTATTATAAAATTAAATTATAGGAACACAATTTTGTAACAGTTTTGTACAAGTATCACATCTATATTCAAAATTAGATTATAGAGACATATTTTTAAAACACATTCGGCCTATACATCGCGACACTAATAATAAGTGTCGGTATTTTATCAGCAATATTCTTATTAGATTTTAGGAATACTTAAAGAGAAGTGCTATCTGTACACCCCAAATGGCGTACACCCCACCCCAGAATGGAGTGGGTGTAAGATGTACACCGAAATTGGAGTGTACATCTAGCATTTCACATACTTAAAAGTGTCGCTATAGTATAATTTTATTATAATAATTTAAAAATATTTTTCTGAAATGTCGTTTAAAAAATATTTTTAAATTGAAATTTTTTTTTTGGAGAGTCTGAAGTCAGCACTATTTGGGTAAGAGAATTGGGCCCCTACACAAACATGCAGGCTGGACATGGGCAATTGATTACAGCTCAAAATCCCCTCAAACTCATAATCAAAAGCTCTGCTAAAGGAAAAATGATAGCTTTCAATTGAATCATTGTGATGGGTGTCCACTTTGAGATGGTGGTGGGTGATCTCTGCTGTTCAGTGAAGCAGTAGCCGTTTTTGTCAGTCTAATAATTTGGCTGCTGAAGGTACTATCTACTTTCCAAGCAAGGAAAATTTGCTTGTTGCATCCTAAACTTTTTGTCCGCTACAAATTTACGTGATAAATTTTTAAAACTTTGGAGAAATATTTATAGACATATACTGAAAGTTTAGAGTATTTGAAGACTAATAAAGTAAGAATATATATAGTTAAGATTGATGAACAGAATGCATGCAATCTATGCGCTGAGAGATCATTAACAAAAGCAAATGAAACTTCTTCTCTCGTTGCACATTCGGATGTAATGCAGAATACGCAACGCATTATGCTCGCAATCCCACGCACACAAGATTGATTGGTGTGTCCAAATAAGTGCAATTTGTGCGATGTGTTGTTATTTCGAGTCACTTGCTTTGTCTCTGTGTGTGTGTAGGAGTAGCAATTCAGCTCGCTGTTCGCGAGTCAGTTTGTGTTCGACTCGAAATGAGCTCGAGATCGATTCACTCATTTAGTAAACGAGCCGAATACGAGTCGAATTTTTCAGCTCGTTTAATCAACGAGCCGACCACGAGCTGGGGTCAGCTCGCTCCTGTTCGGCTCGAAAACAGCTCGAATATATATATATATATATATATATATAGATATATATATATATATAATATTATATATATTATATATATATATATGTAATTTTACTATTTAGATTTTAGGCTATTAATTTTTTATGAATTTTAATTATTAAATTAAAATTTAATTTTTTAATTTTTTTTTCTACTTTACACTTATTAGTAGGAATGAAAATTAAATTTGTTGTTCGCGAGTCAGGTCGTGTTCGGCTCGTTAATAAACGAGCTGAACATGAGTCGAATTTTTTTCAGTTCGATATTTAAACGAGCCAGTTCATGTTCGGCTCGTTTATTCTCCAGTTGCTTGTGTCGGCTCGTTGGACCCCAATCTGTGCGTGAGAGAGAGAGAGAGAGAGAAGAGAGAGAGAGAGAGAGAGAGAGTGTGTGTGTGTGTGTGAGAGAGAGTAAGGTATCAAGGACTAGTTTGTCTTGGTTGAGCAGGGATTCTGCAGAGTCTGACTCTGCCTTATCAGAAAATTATATTCCATCATCAATCAGTCCTTTGAAACCATCTAAACCGTATCTAAGCTGTCTGTCCATCCCACTTTTGCTGGTGGCTGAGAACCTGCAGCCTTCCGCAATCCTCTTTAACTCCAACCCACAACCGGCTTCTACCAACCAATCATTGCTCTACATTTGGGTAAAATATCATGAAATAACTCTAATTTACTATTATTTAATATTTAAAACAGGTCTTTATAAATCAATTATCTAATATTTTAAAATTTTAATTTATTATTAAACTTTTTAATTTGTTTGTTTTGAACCGGCGGGCAATAATATTTTAACTTAGTAAATTTATAAACGGCACATTTTATTTTAAAATCTTATTACTTTAATTAAAAAATTAAAATATTAGCTAATAAAATTAAAATTTTAAAAAAGTTAACAGTCCACTCGCAAACCGAATATCAAATCAAATCCACCATAAATTGAAAAAAAAGGAATTTTCTTACTTTTTTTTTTTTTAAAGGGATTTTCATGTACTAAAAATGCAAAGAACCAGATACACCATCCACTAACACTCTTCACTAATAAAACACAAAACAGCTGCAAAAATATCCTTATCAACAAAATAAAAACATTGGGTTCAATAAACCTCAAAAGAAGAATCTTAACCAACACTCAGATCTTTGATCAATCTAAAGTGTGAGGTTAATAAATGCACAAGACACATCAACTTTTGGCTTAAAAAAGATTAGTGATTCTTTTTGCAAGATGGGGTGAAACATTGGTCAATAATCCCCCCAAGTAATGTCCCACCTTTTGTGGAAAAATAAAATGGATCTCTTGCTTTTTCCTTTCCCTACCAAAAGGGATTCATATGGGCATTTTTTTTTTTTTTCCTTTTCTATCCAACTTTTTTTTTTTATACATATTATTAATAGGTTGTGAGTGAAATAGTATTACTATAATCTTAACCATACATTTTTTCATTCAATAACTAAAACTCTGCAAGTAATGGGCATCAAATAAAATTAAAACTCTGCGAATTGAAGCAAACTGCATCAAACACAATTCGCAGCAAAAATTGCAATAGGCGAAAAGCTAAACCAAACAAACACTAAAGAACCTGATAATACCAGTGCAATGTACACCCCAGATCAACAACAAAATGGAATGGAGATATCAGAACACAACAAAACCAAAAGAAACACCAGAGCACAAGTACATTTTTTTTTTCTTTTTTTTTTAGAAAAAAGAGAAGGACAACAAACTCAAGCAAAAAAAAAAAAGAAAAGGAAAAAGAAAAATTCAAAGGTCCTAATTTTCCCTCCCAACCATCTTAACACTCACTCCCCACTTTTCTCCTCCTTTTCATTAACTTCATCATCCATGGCTCCTCCTCCTTCCTTTGGGCTCTCCAATGCCCTCTTCTCCTGCTCCTCCTCCTCCTCCTCTGCATTGGCCCCTTCCATCCTCTTCTTCCTCGCCTCTGCCGCAGCCCTGCATTCGTCAGCTCGTGCCGAATTATTCCTCTTCTCCTCCGGGCGGCTTCTGAGCACCCTTAGCAACTCCGCCATCGCCTCCCGCTTCTCCCTCCTCCGATTCTTGATCAACACCTCGCTCACATCGGCCGGTGTCATCTCCGCCTCTCCGATCACCTCCTCCAATTCCCTCCACAGCTCGTCTTTCTCTTTGCCACCCTCTTCCTCCTCCTTCTCCTCGATCCCCAAGTAATTCTTCATGAGAATTCGAAGGGCCGGGAACGTGCAGAAGCTCATGAATACGTGCATATCCATTCTCCCCGACCGCAGCAGCGCTGGGTCGAGCTTTTCCACGTGGTTCGTGGTGAACACGAAGATCCGCTCGCTACCGCAGCACGACCACAGCCCGTCGGTGAAATTCAGCAGCCCCGACAGTGTCACCGTCCTGGCGTCGTCCCCCCGCATATCCGCAGGGTCGACGCTGCTGCTCGGCGGGCGCTTCGTCCCCGGGGCACCGCGGTTGGTGAGATTGACGGAGCAGTCGATGTCCTCGATGACGATTATGGATTTGGAGGTGGTCTTCATGAGGAGCTTGCGGAGCTCGGAGTTGGTGTGGACCTCGGCGAGCTCGAGGTCGTAGACGTCGTAGCCGAGGAAATTGGCCATGGCGGCGATCATGCTGGACTTGCCGGTGCCGGGGGGGCCGTAGAGGAGGTACCCGCGCTTCCAGGCGCGCCCGGTCTTGCTGTAGAAGTCGCGGCCCTCGGCGAAGTCGCGGAGGTCGGCCATGATCTCGGCCTTGCGGTGGGGGTCGAGGGCGAGGGTGTCGAAGGTGCTGGGGTGCTTGAAAGGGACGGGCTCCCAGGGGTGGCCGCCGCGGTGGGCGGCGTCGACGGCGCCGACTACGACGGCGCCGCCGCCGCCGCGGGCGTTGGTGTAGAGGAGGCGCTCCTGGCTCCGGCGCCGGATGTCGGCGGCGCTCTCCATGATGTGGTCGAGGTAGGAGGGGACGAGGACGGGCGCGTCGCGGCGCCGGATGCGGAGCGTGAACGCGCGCCGCTCCTCCGGGAACGGGCGCCACGAGAACCCCGTCGCCGCGCGCGGGGTCGCCACGTGCTCCCACACCACCCCCGCGCCGTCGAACGCGTCCGCCACGCGGTCGCTGCTCGACAGCCCGAACGTCAGCGCCGACGAGTTCATCCCGCGGCACAGGCTCAGCCGCGCAGATGCCGCAGCCCCACCGCCGCCGCCGCCGCCCCCGCCGCCGCTCGACGCAGCAGCAGCAGCAGCAGCGCGGCTCAGATAGAGATGCACAGCATTGTACAATTCGTTGGTGTTGACACCGTCGATCTCAGGGATTTCGAAGTAGCAGTAGGGGGAGAAAGAGCCCGAGAGGCGGCGGAGGAGCTTCGCGAATGCGAGGCGCATCTCCGCAGGGAACACTGCATGGAGGAGGCTCTGCACAAAGGCTAGTGCCCCCAGCAGGGACGCCAACGAGGTCCAATACTCCTTCATCCTGCTTGCTGTAAACAAGAAAATACTGCAAGAGAAAATAAGACTCTGTTTTCTATTGCATGTTATGCTCTCTACAAGAAGGTGGGGATGGCATTTATAGAGGGCCCTCTGTTTGAGATCACTTTTGAATCTGCATTTGAAAAAAAAAAAAAAAAAAAAAAAAAAGTCAAGAGATGATTAGGAAAATAATAAGTATGTGATTCTCACTTTTTTTTTTCTTTTCTTTTATTTTTTAAATTTTGGTTTGTAGAAAAGTGGAGGGAGGGTTTAAGATGTAGAGGGTGGTGATGGGGATGTATGCATGTGGGAACTGCAAAGAAGAAACATGAGGGACAATGTAAGGATGCAGGCGAATATATATATAGAGAGAAGCATGCAGAGCAGGTGCTGTACTGTAGCTTGAACCTGCTTGAAAGGATTCTTTGTCAAAAAAGAATTAAGAACAAAAAAAAATCCTTATTTGATGAACTTGGTGCACCACAATAAGATATGTATAAAAAGCTCTAATTTTTTGTATTAACTGCCAAACAGTGGTTGCAAACAGAAACAAAAGTAAGATGAAAAAATTAATACATTGGGTTGTGCATGGCCTACATGGTACACCTGAGGTGAATAATTTTTTACCTGACATATACATATTGGAGAGAAACATGCACTTTGGCCTGGGAAACAATTAATACTCAAAAAATTGCAAGAGATTGTGTAAATCTCCAACATTAATGCACTTTCCAAAAACTTGCCCCAGTCCTTCCCTTTTCTAACATACTACTGGCATATTACTTTCTAATTTTGCCCTTCATTTTAGAAGGTTGCTTTGTAGGAATAAGGATATAAATGTAAAATAATGAAGAAGAAGAAAGAAGAAAAAAAATGATTGTTTGATTCTCTTGCACCAACCCCTTTGTTTTATTATTGATTTTATTTTTTTATTCATTAAAAGCAAGCTCCCCAAGTGTTGCCATTATATTTGGAAACAGAGCAACACAAAGAATTTGGTCCAAAAAACCACATTGTACAAATGGGACCCCTATTGATTCAGCTAACAAGGCTAAGATCTCTGCCACAGCATGAAAGATCACTAGAATTAAGCTGTTTATAGTAGTAATAAGACTATAAAGATGGAGAAGCCCACTTTTGTGTTGTGGAAATCTCCAATCCATTTTACTCTTTTAGGTTCATCATAATTCACCCAAGTTCATATGAATAATGAATTAGATCTTAGCTGTTAGCAACTTGGGCCTTTCAAATCAATCTGATGTGCTGAGATCATCATAGCCAAGCAATACAAGCAAATCTTGGTCTACAAGGAACCTAGAGATAGAGAGAGAGAGAGAGAGAGAGAGAGAGGGGTGGGGGGAGGGAAGTGGCTTCTGGGACTAAAAGAAGGGTAGTTGAGAAATTTAAGACATATTAAAACAAGGATATGTGATTAACCCAAGAAATTGTAATACAATATATTGGCACAGGCATTGAGAAAGGAGAGAGAGAGAGAGAGAGAGAGAGAGAGAGAGAGAGAGAGAGGGGCACTTGTTTTTGGATTGAGTAATTTTATGCCCATTTATACAGAGATTGACATAAATAAAATTTGAAGTAGTATAATTATAAGGAACTTACACATATCACAAAACAATGAACTTCATATCCAGTTAAAAAGAACTAATCATTCCACCATGCATTTGACTCTCTTTTACTCCTTAGTAGAAGTTGATAAACTATTATTTTGTTCATGTGCTCTAAAACAGTACCTTTATAACTAATTGATATATCAGTATAAATCCTGTAGAGGCTTTCGATTATTTATACAAATGCTTCAAAGATATCACATATATTTATCAATATATAAGCAATCTAGGATAATAACATGCTAAAATGTTACTTAAAGGATCAATTTTTTGAGTGACATGATATACATTAGAATGAAAAGGTAATTTCAAACATAATCCTTTAAAACTCCAAAATATTATAGATATCTCGTAAAAATCTAAAATATCATTAATATTCCTCTAAACACATAAAAGAGTATTTATGAAATCATCACTTTTGAGGAAGGCATTGAATAAATTAACCCAAGAATGAAATTTAAACTCCTAAACTCAATCCTCAGTTTTAACATTTAATGGATTAACTCTTCAGTAGTAATACCATGTTACCAAAAGATCTCGATCTCCTAGATTAACAGGGAACACCCAAAGCATTTCCCAAGCAGAAAAAAAAAAAAAAAAAAAAAAAACTAACTGAAGCATTGGAGAAACCTCCACAACCATTAATTTCAGCAAAGAACCAGCCTTGCTTGACACACTTCCCAACATCCTAGGAGAACCTGCAGAAACAAAGTAGTAGCAAACAAGAGGCTCAGAGTTGGCCTAAACCCCCTCGATTAGTGATGCAAATCCCAATCCCCTATTCCCTTGAAAATTTTATACAATCTCTTGCCACTTATTGGGTCATGTATTAAACTACTCAAAAAAGATCAATCCAAAGTGGTCGTAGGATGGTTTAAACAAAGTAAATAAATAACATTTTCTTTAGAAAGTAACGTACTAAAGAGCTCATATTTTATTGGTTTCTACACAGAGAATCGAATCAGAGGGAGCAGAGGGTGAAAAGGTTTGATGGGGCAGTAAAATCCAAAGGTTCATAAGGTTTCTAAAACTACTACAATAATTAATGAATGAATAAAATATAAAAGGACTCTCACATGTGGACCTGGTGCTACTGAGATCGAAGGCATATATTCCCTCCTCTTCCCCCACTCTCTTTCTTAGTGTTATCTTTTGGTTCTTTCTCCACCCTGTACTGGATTGCCTAGTGCCAAAAGCCCACCTGGCTAGGTAAGAAGTGTTCCCTAGCACATGGTCTGAGGCACAGGGTTTCAATACAAGTACTAATAATGTAACAAAAATACATTCAGAGTATAACTTTTGTACATAAATGTCGAGACAAATACCACTTCATTTCCTTAATTTTTCTCTAGATGTTATTGATGAATTAGCTAAAAAGGTTGTGGAACTAGCTACTATTTATTATACATAGGAGACTAAAATTGACTGATCGACTTCACTTTAGAGTACGCGTAATGCTTCACAGCTTCGAGAAAACACCTAGTCCATCAATCTAATTGGATCGTACCAACTTCAGACAAACACAGACGCAGCATGCCCCCGTAAATTACCACTCTATTTTCTTAAATTTTCTCCAAATGTTATTGATGAATTAGCTAAAAGGTTGTGGAACTAACTACAATTATACTTAGGAGACGAAAATTGACTCATCGACTTCACTTTAGAGTACGCGTAATGCTTCACACCTAGTCCATCAATCTAATTGGATCGTACCAACTTCAGGCAAACACAAACGCAGCATGCCCCCATAAATTGCCACTCCATTTCCTTAAATTTTTTCGAAATGTTATTGATGAATTAACTAAAAGTAGTGGAACTAGCTACTATTTATTATACATAGGAGACTAAAATTGACTGATCGACTTCACTTTAGAGTACGCGTAATGCTTCACTGCTTCAAGAAAACACCTAGTCCATCAATCTAATTGGATCGTACCAACTTCAGACAAACACAGACGCAGCATGCCCCCATAAATTACCACTCTATTTCCTTAAATTTTTTCGAAATGTTATTGATGAATTAACTAAAAGTTGTGGAACTAGCTACTATTATACATAGGAGACTAAAATTGACTGATCGACTTCACTTTAGAGTACGCGTAATGCTTCACTGCTTCAAGAAAACACCTAGTCCATCAATCTAATTGGATCGTACCAACTTCAGACAAACACAGACGCAGCATCCCCCCCTGCAGCATCAATCTCAATGCAAGTGGGTTGAAAATAGAGGTGCATTTGTTTTGGTCCTTGTAGCTGAACTGGAGAGCATGTAGTAGTGAGTACAAGCAGAGTGATAAGCACGCAAGATATATACACAGTGACACACTTGAATGCCCACAAATGCATATCCAATCAAACAGTAGTCTTGTAACCCTAATGTTGTTGGACTAGTTCCAGGCTTCCAGCAGGGTAGAGACTTTGCTCTAATGGCTAATACCAATAGCCACATTTCAGAGTAGGCGCTTTGTATCCTCTTTCTCAGATGTTAGATCTGGAGTTCATATCATACGCATCCGAAAAAGAGTGTATATGTGTGACCTACGAACATCTTTAAAAACAAAAAAAAAATTTGATTATATTGGTTTCTAATAGACTGTTGCATGATAATGACTCAATTGTATCTCCGAAAGACCCCAATTTCCCAGCAGGACCAGAGGAGTTTGTCGAGTCAGTCAGTGACTTCGCTTTACACCCAGACATGGACTCGGAACTTTTTTAATAGATCCAAAACGTAGGCTTAATTAAATAGAAGGAAATTAAACAACGCTAGAAGTCTGGGTACTCGAACTCAGAACCGCTTAAGTATTTAGAAAACGGTGTTTATATATTTTATATTCAACAAGCGACACCACCATATAATAAGTTGTAATTTTCTTTGAAGCCAAGGCCAGTAATGGAGTTATCAATGATCCTAAAGTTGATTATATGATCCTACATTTCAAGTTAATTATTCACATCTCTGATAGCAACAAATAAATAAATAATAGTAATGAGATACTACCTAAGAAACATATAAATAACTGTATACAATTCCTACATATGCCGAACAGTTCAAGTGAATTATGAATGACTTGTGCAGGCAAAATCCTGGGTTCAAAAACAAACAAACCAGTCCAAATCTTTCTATGTATGCTTGAGATTTGTTTCGAGCTCGATCAAACTCAAATCTCTATCACCAGTAAATACTCATGACATAGATCAAAGGGCAAAAATATAAGCAGTGCAATACTAAACACAATATTTTGCTTGAATTAAGCAATGAACCATATACTCAGCCTAAAATTAAATGAGCAAAACCAACGATTGATTAATTTGCACAATTCACTCGAAAATTCATCAACTGTTGCTACTGAGTGGAGATATCAAATCAAAGGAGCACTTCACAAGGGGATCAAAATGCACCAGTGTGAGCGATTGAGATCGTTTAGGGTTTCGTGTCCATCTATACCTTGCCAAGGGGAGGAACTCCGACGAATGAAGGGAGAGGCCGAGGAAGATGCCGAGGTGGAGGAGCACGGCGGCGCCGCCTCATCCGCCCCCTCATCCGCCGCGGCCGAGGTGGAGGAGCACGGCGGCGCCGCCGCAGCCGCGGCGGCGGGAAGCGGGTGGAGGTGGGTCCGCGGAGGGCGATCAAATAGGATTTAAGCCAGGACCCGAGTTGGGCTCGGAGGTTTACACCTCGGGCCCGAACCCGGCCCACGAACACCGCCAGGTTCAATTTAATTTTTTTATTTTTTTATTTTTTTAAAATTATGGAGTCTTTGTTTTTCGTTGTAATCGTAGAAAATATATCATAATCGATTCTGTAAGATGCGAAATGTAATATTACGTATAAAAGTCCGGTTTAATTTTATTTTTTTATTTTTTATTTTTTTAAATTATCGAGTCTATATTTTGTAACCGTAAAAAGTATATCATAATTAATTCTGTAAAATATGAAATGTGATATTACGTATAAAAGCAAACAAAGTATTTTTTTTTTTTTCACCGTACATAATTCAATCTCTCACGTAAACGGCGACACCATCCGTTAAAATAATTCATTTGATTTTATTCGATTCGATTGGTTTGATATCGATAAAATATTTTTGTTTCATTTAAATCTCTTTGAACTACAAAAAATGTGGTATAATTATGACTAGTTTGATGTTAAAAAAAAAAAGTAAACTAAAATTAATAATGACTAGCTAGAGACTCTAATTATTTAATTAGGTTAATGCATATTCCATTATATTTATATTAATGCAGCTGACGCCTAATTAAAATTACATTGGAAAAAGTCAAAGCTCAGAACATTACTATACTAAATTTAGATCAATTAAGATGTTACCCGAGGTCAACGTTTATGAATAAATTAAAAGTATAATTTATGTATTTTAAGAGTGAAACAAGGGCGAGCGACTTGCAACGCTACTAAACTGCAAACTGGGACAGCTACCGATCAAATACCTAGGCCTGTCACTCAACAAGGGGAGCATCCGCAAAGAAGATTGGCTTTCTGTCGTCTCCAGAATTGACCAACGAATCACCGGGTGGCAAGCAAAGCTACTATCGTTTGGGGGAAAGCTTACCCTGGTCAACTCGGTGCTGTCTAATCTCCCGCTGTACTTCTGCTCCGTCTTCAGAGCACCCTCGTGGGTCATCAAAAGAATTGACTCACTCCGCCGAGCCTTCTTCTGGAGTAGCCTGCGATCCACGTCTGGAGGTAAATGCTTGGTCAACTGGAAGACTGTCTGCGCGCAGGGCTAAAAAGGATGGGGGCCTGGGAGTACTGAACTTGGAAAGTATGAACACGGCTCTGCTAGCAAAATGGTGGTGGAGATTCCTGTCCGCGGATACAGCACCTTGGAAACCCTTTGTCAACAGGCTCTACTACCACCGTCGAAAGCCATTGAGTGAGGGATCCTCCTTCTCTCCCTTCTCACACTGGTGGCGAAGTGTGGTTCGCACAAGGGAACTCTTCAAGCGTAGCACGACACACGTGGTGAGAAATGGTGCACGGACGGATCTCTGGTCAGACACGTGGATAGGGACTTCGCCTCTAGCGTCCCAATTCCCTATTATCTTCTCGCAGACTACCAATAAGTTTCTTCGGGTGGATGAGTGCCTCGACCACAATGGCTGGAACTGGGCGAGAATCCTAGAGGGTGTTGACACGACCGACGCTAGCATCGGGGAATCCATCCTGGAGTTGCAAACGATCACCGCACACCTCTACCTCTCCGTCTCTAATGATGAATTCCTCTGGCGCTGGACCTCTTCTGGAAAGTTTACAGTAAAGTCTCTGTACCGCTTCCTGCAAGACACCGGAGTAGTAGACGACCGTTTCACCAGACTATGGACCCTCAAACTACCTCTGAAAGTCAAAATCTTTGTGTAGCTCGTGCTTCGCAGAAGGGTCCTGACCAGAGACATCCTCCAAAAACGGAACTGGACTGGACCCTTTTGCTGCTTACTCTGTAACGACCCCAGTGAATCCGTTGACCACCTATTCCTCCAGTGCAACTTCGCCAACACTCTCCTAGAGGCCCTTCTCCCAGACAAAGCAGGGATCAGGAGCTGCCCATCTGCCGGCCTTCTCTGGGACGGAAGTTCCCACATAGGAGGAGCCTGGGGCAGCAGAACTCTTCTCACGATCGCGACCACTTGGTGGCTGGTTTGGCTTGAAAGAAACAGAAGGATCTTTGACAACAAAAGCCGCAGCCTGGCCGCGATCCTCGCTGATATCAGAACTTGCCGCTCGCAGTGGTCTCGTTTCTGTCTGTAAGTGTAAGTTTTTTTTTTTTTTTTTTTTTTTTTTTTTTTTTTTTTTTTCGGCCGGCCGTTGCCGGCTGCCCCCCTGCTAAATTCATCTTCGCTATGAATGAAGCGGCAGTATGCTGCCTTTCTCTCAAAAAAAAAAAAAAAAAAAAAGAGTGAAACACTTTTTTTTTTTTTGTTATACCATACGAAAAGTAATTTATTATTTTTTTTTTATTTTACTGGAGTAATATCTAAATTTGCCGTTTAATACAGTGCTAAAATTTATTCTATTTTTTTTTTAAAAAAAAAATAGAATAAATATTTAAGAGCCATTCGCGCCAAATTATCTATCCAAGTAACGTACGTATACAAATTACAAATCAAAAACTCCTTTAAAAAAAAAAAAAACAAAAAGTCAATTATATATCAATCTATATGATAGAACTTGGATGGTTTCAAGCCCTGGGTGAAATTGAAGTACTTCAAGGTGGTGGCCCATTTGGGGTTATCCTTGAGCCGGTGGACGGCGACGGTGTCGAGGATGAAGGCGTGCGAGCAGGCGTCGATCGGCACCGGTATCGGAAAGTCGTACATGGCCGGCTTCGCGTTGAACCGGTTCTTCCCCTTCCCCGCCGTGCGCAGCCACTCTCCGGTGAGCAGGTCCTCGGTGCCCGTCGACTTGTTCCGCACCGCCTCCGACGACCCGATCCACTCGACCAGGTCCCACGACAAGATGTACCCCATCCCCGACATGTAGTTGCGGAACGGGTCCATGCTGTCGCAGGGGATCACGGCGCCGTAGTACATGTCGTGCCTCGGCATCGGCCGTAGCGACTCGATCAGTGCGGGCACCCGCACGAAGATGTCGTCGTCCGCCTTCATGACGTAGTCGTACGGGGGTCGACCGCCATCGGCGCCGCCGTAGAGCTTGGCGATGCTGGAGAAGTAGGTGTAGGTCTTGCCATTGTTGAGATTCTCCTCGCAGTCGAGGATGATGATGTCGTCGTATCCGTTGAACATAAAACACAATAATGAGACACACTCTCTCTCAGCTTAAGCTTTTAAAGTTATAGTAAACACTTTAAAATGTTTCATTAATATATACTGAACAAAATATTTATGAATATACATACTGCATGATTTCGAGGGAGACGAGGATGCGCTGGTCGTCCTTGTAGAGCCGGCAGAAGATGAAGCGGACGTCGATGTGGGCAGTGAGGTTGGACATCTGGAGGGCGTAGACGAGGCGGAGGAGGTGGCGCCGCTCGTAGAGGTCGACGCGGGTGAGGACACCAATAAGGAGGCGGAAGTCGGGCTCGCGAGTGACGGGAGCAGTAAGGACTTTGGAGGAGAAGGCGGTGATGGGTTTGTAGGAGGCAATGAAGGACTGGAGCGGGAACTCCTGGGGGAAGAGGAAGAGGTAGATGAAGGTGAGGAGGAAGAAAGGGAGGAGGAGGAGGAGGACGGCGGCCGGGAAAGACAGTTTGGAGAACACGGATAGTGGCTTCTTCACCATGACGGCGCCCACGGAGACGTCGGAGGAGAGAGGGAGCACTTGGGATTTATGCACCTCCATGGCTGAGACTTTTGGTGCAACTTCGCTTCTTGCTGAGTCCTAGGGAGATAAAGTTGCACTACTATATAACTACGAGAGAGAGATACTAAGAACTAGTTTTGCGCTTTTGATTACGTACAATCTCTTACGTCATCCATGTAAAATTATAGTATTCTTACAATTATATATATATATATATATATATATATATATATATATATATATATATATATATATATATACAGAGAGAGAAGAACTTATATGCTTTTAAAAATATAAATTTATTTATACTTGTAAATTTTTTACTATTAAATTTATATTGAAATTTATATTTTTGTAGAGTGAACTAAAAAGAGAAAAAGATAAAGTATCCCAAAGGAAATTTAATAATAAAAAATTTAAAAATATCGTTTAGCTTATGCTTTTAAAAACATATAAGCTATATATACTTTCTCTCTCTCTCTTTATTTTTATATATATATATATATATATATATATATATATATATATATATATAAAGAAAGAAAGAGTCAGGGTGGAATACTATTAATAGTATCAAATTATTTATGCTATTAAGTTTTTAACTCTTAAATTAAAAGATATGTAGTTAAGATGATAGTGGATTTCTTGGATTTAATGCGTTTAATGGGTGGTTGAAAAAATAGCAAAATCTATCGGGTGGAATTGATCAAAGGTATTGATTTAAGGATAAAAAACTTGATAGCATCAAATACTTGATGCTATCGATAGCATAGTAGCCGAACACACACACTCTCTCTCTCTCTTTATATATATATATATATATATATATATATATATATAGTGTGTATAAAATTTTATTTGTGCATAAATCTATTTATTTTTTTTAAAACAAAGATGATCAAATAAATAGTGTGTAGAAAATTTCTTGAGCATGTTGAGTTGCAAAAAAATTTTATTACAAAAGTTGAATGGTCATTAGGAATGCTTTCATAGTAAAATTTGAATGCTCAATTTAAGAAGTTTGCTTTTGACGCAAAGTATTTTGGAGATGATGGTGAATTAATTAATGTTAGTGTTTCTTTATTAATACATAATATAATAACTTTAGTAGTACTAAGATAACAATAGCATGTGAGGGGGGACCTAAGAACAACAAAGCATGTGAGAGGAAGCGGCATAAAAGGCGAAGTTGAGGTTGAGTCTAATTAAAGAGGAGAACTTATTGCTTGTTCACATTCAAAGTGGGAATAAAAAAAAGTTAAAAAAATTATATTTTTAATCTAGTGCACTATGTGTGACTCCACTTCTCATTACATCATTCATTTTAGAACTAGTCAAATTTTAACACAGCTTAATTTTTTTTTAATTTTTTAGATTTAATTATCGTTAAAATATTATAGTCGATTAAAAAATTTTAGTTCTATTATATTTTATATATAAAGTTATTATAAATTATAGGGGTGTCAGATTTTTTTTTTTTTTAAATCCTGATATTTTCGTCGGACTCGAGCACACTCACAAATACAATACGATATAGGACTCATCTCGCTAGCCTTATTTAATTTTGTAGGAAGTCGAGATTTACCCACAACGGTCGCCAGTCGGAAAGCCGCGCTTTGTCAATTATTTAATCTTGACTCGGTCAAAACTCAGCTCACACTTTCGTCTAATGATTGACTTCAATACTAATTGTGATATCCCGTTTTTTAGAAAGCATCTATTCTAGAGTTATTCTAGTACTAGAATACTTAATTCTCTAAATCTCTTGATTCTAATCATCATTCACACACACACACACACACATATATATATATATATATATATATATATATATATATATATATATATGGCTAAATTACAGAAAACCTCCCTCTAATATCCCGCTTTTCCACTTTACCCTCCTGTCATTTAAAAGTCGACAACCTGCCCCCTCGTAATTACCGAAATATGCATTTGCCCCCCGCCAGATATGAAAGTCCATCCATGAGCCTCTAATGAGCCAATTGCTTGTAACAAATTGGTAAGAAACCAATTCATATCTGGCAGGGGGGAAAGGATAAATGCTTAGAGCCAATTGCTTGTAACAAATTGGTAAGAAACCAATTCATATCTGGCAGGGGGGAAAGGATAAGAGGCTCATGGATGGACTTTCATATCTGGCGGGGGGTAAATGCATATTTCGGTAATTACGAGGGGGCAGGTTGTCGACTTTTAAAAGACAGGGGGGTAAAGTGGAAAAGCGGGATATTAGAGGGGGGTTTTCTGTAATTTAGCCTATATATATATATATATATATATATATATATATATATATATATATATATAATTTATATATTTTTAAAAGTATAAGTCAATTTATATTTGTTAATTTTTTATTATTAAATTTATATTGGGATTTGTGTTTTTGCAAAGTCAACTAAAAAGAGAATAAAAATAAATACAAAGCACAAATTCATTACAAATCCAATGATGAAAAATTTATAAGTATGAATAAATTTGTACTTTTAAAAGAGAGAGAGAGAGAGAAAGTAGAGCTTATATATTTTCAAAAGCACTAGCCCCCACTATGCTTGTGAATTTTTTACTATTGAATTTGTATTGAGATTTGTGCTATTGTAAAGTCAACTAGAGAGAGAAGGAAAAAATAAATAGCACAAATCTTAATGCAAATTCAATAGTAAAAAATTCACAAGCATATTTGAGCTTGTACTTTTGATAATATAAGCCCTACTCTCTCTCTTTCTCTCTCTCTCTCTCTCTCTCTCTCTCTCTCTCTCTCTCTCTCTCTCTCTCTATATATATATATATATATATATATATATATATATATATATAAAACTCGAGAAAAACAAAAAAAATCCTAAAGCAACGTTTAATTCAGATATAAGTTAAAACTGCTTATTTCATGAATAAATATAAGTTCAGGAACAAGCAAGAGTAAAACTAATTTTACGTTTGAATAAAAAATAAAATTTTTTTAAAATAAGAAAAATAGTA
This sequence comes from Tillandsia fasciculata, assembly GCA_029168755.2. NCBI lineage: Eukaryota > Viridiplantae > Streptophyta > Magnoliopsida > Poales > Bromeliaceae > Tillandsia > Tillandsia fasciculata. The sequence continues at coordinate 1,015,811 of CM054933.1, read as the reverse complement.
TTTGAATAGTTAGATTGAAATTGTGAGAATAAAAGTGATTATAATTTTAAAATAATAATATTTTATCTAAATAATTAATATAAAATATTAATTAAATAATAATTTAACTTATTTAATTAACTATTACCGAATAATTCTGAATATTAATTGATAAAATAATTAATAATAATGAGTATTATTAATAAATAATTCAATTAATTATAAATAATGTAATAAGTTAATTAGTTAATTATTTAATAGTTAGATAATTAGTTAATAAAATAATTAGATTAGTAAAATATTAAATTAAATAAAATTATATTTAATTTAATTAAATTTATTCTTAATTAAATGATAAAATAATTAACAACAATGAATATTATTAATAATAAATAATTTAATTAACTACAAATAATTTAATAATTTAATAATTTAATTAGTTAATTATTTAAATACTTAAATAATTAGTTAATAAAATAATTAAAATATTTAAAATATTAGATTAATTAAAGAGTTAATATAATAATTAAAATTATATTTATTTTAATTAAGCTTATTTTTAAATAAAAAATAAATTTTGTTCCATAAAAAAGCTAGAACTACTGTTCTAGTTTATACCGGTTTATTTTACAAAGACAAAAATTACTATTTTCATTCATAATCAAACGCGTTTGAAAAATAAAATTAGAATAAAATTTTATTCTAAATATTATTCCTAAACAAACGTTTCGTATAAGAAAGGCAAATGGAGAGATTCCAATGTCCCTAATGTCTTATCAAATTAAATATTAAATTTAAAATTATAATCATCAAATATTAAGGTACTGAGTTTCTAACATTATAATTGAAAAATAGGTCATTAATTTCATATCTCGAGAGTGATCGACACGACAATCTAGGTCTCATCTAGAGGTACATGCAGAGTTGACGAGGAGGCATGAAACCTTGGCGCACGAAAATTGATGTAAAATAATAATACGTCCGGAGTTGACTTCAACTGAAACAAATTAAGGATTTGGCCGTGTCCACTTTTTCATTGGTGTGGATCAAAATGTTTAATTAATTATACTGTCATTGACCAAAAATTTAATTTAAACAATTTTTTTTTTAAAGTAGTTTTAAAAGCATGTGTGTGTGTGTGTATATATATATATATATATATATATATATAGAGAGAGAGAGAGAGAGAGAGAGAGAGAGAGAGAGAGAGAGAGAGAGAGAGAGAGAGAGAGAGAGAGAGAGAGAGAGAGAGAGAGAGTTGTGCTGGAATGCTATTGATAGCACCAGCCAAATTTTGCCACCCATTTTGTAACCATTGAATTGCATTGAGATTCGTGCAAGTCCTTTAATTAAAAAGAAAAGCTTTTTACTTTTTACTTTTTCTTTTTACTTTTTCTTTTCTCTTTTTTTCATTAAAGAGCTTCCACGGATCTCAATGCGATCCAATGGCTACAAAATGGGTGGCAAAGTTGGGCTGGTGCTATCAATAGCATTCCAGCCCAACTCTATATATATATATATATATATATATATATATATATATATATATATATATATATATATATATAGCGATATTTTTAAGTATTTTAAAATTTTAAAAAAAGTGTCGCAGCCAAAAATACCGACACTTATTGTTAGTGTTGCTATATGTGCCGTCGCTAGGATATATAACAATACATTTTTGTAATACGTCTCCACTACAACAAAATTATACTATAGAGACACTTTTAAGTGTTTCTAAAATCTGAAAATAGTGTCGCTGACACAAAAATACCGACACTTATTGTTAGTGTTCCAATATGTGCCGTCGTTAGGATGTATAGCGACACATTTTTATAATGTGTCCCAAAAATGTGTCTCTATAACCTAATTTTGGATATAGATGGAACATAGATAGGACACTTATACAAAAGTGTTACAAACATGTGTCCCTATAATCTAATTTTAGATATAGATGGAATATGAATAGGACACTTATACAAAAATATCACAAATATGTGTCCCTATAATCTAATTTTATTGTGTATATATATATATATATATATATATATATATATAGAGTCGTGCTGGAATGCTATTGATAGCACCAACCCAATTTTGCCACCCATTTTGTAGCCCTTGGATCGCATTGAGATTCGTGCAAGTCCTTTAATTAAAAAGAAAAGCTTTTTACTTTTTACTTTTTCTTTTTACTTTTTCTTTTTTCTTTTTCTCATTAAAGAGCCTGCACGAATCTCAATGCGATCCAAGAGCTACAAAATGGGTGGCAAAGTTGGGTTGGTGCTATCAATAGCATTCCAGCCCAACTCTATATATATATATATATATATATATATAGACACACACATGAATAATTGCTGACCAATTGAAAACATCTTTAACAATTTGAATTGAGATTTAATTAGCTACAAAATTAACACATATCAAATTAAGGTTTTTACCTGATTTTGTTTTAAAAATAAGTTGAATTAATGTAAAATATATTGAATTATATAATAATTCCTATAAATTGGTGCATTTTTTTTGTTATTAATGCAAATTTTTCTTCTACTTCTAGGGACCATGATGATTTGAAAAATATAATTAAACCTTCTTGAATATTAAAATATTAAATCACTATTTCTTAATAACTTATGATTTTGAAAAAATTAAAATTTTCAGTTCAATTTAAACAGGTATTAAAACATAAGATTCTAAACTTAATGCCCTTGATCTTTTTTTGAATAAAAAATAGCACACTACCTGTTTCATTCATCACGAAAGTGAACTAAACGACATGAGTGAGACAACAAGATCTTTCAGAAAAAAAAAAAAGAAAAAGAAAAACCCTGCATACTTAGAAATCTCGTACATATTTAATCCCCTTGATCTTACTCAATTTTTCTAACCATATTATCACCATTACATGTGCCATATGAAATCAACCAATTTTTTAGATTCAAGATATGAATTTTTACTCCAATTTCTAATCAAATTACTAGATGGAGAAGAAGCTTTTTATAGATGTGTCCTATCTTATCCCATACCCTTTTTGAATTTGAAACTTTTTTTAAAATATGAATGTGCTTTAAATATCTATTTGAAAACTTGCACATCTAGCAAGTTCCAACTCATCACCAAATTTTTTTTAAAAAAAGGAGGTATAGGTGTAACTTCTTTTTTTTTTTCCCAAGTGATGGGATCTAATTAATAAGTTAAATCATACAGCCTGCTTATCCTACAATTCACAAAAAAAAAATTTATATTTTTAGTGAAAAAAAAAAGTTAATTAGACTAGTAGAAGAGTATATTTCGGATACACTACAACAAAACTAGATTATACAGACACATCTTTCTGACACTTTTTTTACAAGTGTCATATCTATATTTTATCTATATTCAAAATTAAATTGTAGAAACATATTTTTGAGACATATTATAATAATGTGTCGCTATACATCCTAGCGACAGCACATATAGCGATACTAATTATAAGTGTCGGCATTTTTACTAGCGGCACTTTTTTCAAATTCTAGAAATACTTAAAAATATCGTTATAATATAATTTTATTATAGTGATATGGTGTAAACTATTTAATAATTATCTATTTAGTCATATAATTTTTTAAATCACAAAATAGCAAAGTAAAAACGCACTAAACTATATACTACATGATATAGTTAAGTGTAATTTTTTAAACTGTAAGATGGTAAGGTAAAAATATGTTAAACTACGATATGATAAATTGATGTTTACATTCAAAAAAACAAAAAAAAAAAAAAAAAAAAAAAAAACATAAAACAAAGGTAAAAAATAGGGGGGCTCAGATCTAGAATCAACGGTCCAGGAAAATGATAGGTCTAGGCCGGGCCCGGGTTATTTTTCAAGGGTTCAGCCCGGTCCATCTCTTGGTATTTGATCACAAATGGACCCAAACCCAAAAGCTAACATCTAATTTTTGGTGTTTCAATTTAACTTTTTTTTTAAAAAAAAAAAAAAAAAATTATTCTATTGCTAGTTTTGTATTTACCTTGCTTTGTTTCGAATGGATACATTGGTATCAGAGTTGTTGGTGCAATCCATTAAGTGGTTTTTGTTGGATCGTTGGAGTTAATTATTAATTTTAAAAATTTATACGGTTAGAAATATGTAAATAATTTATTTAAAATGTATAGAACTATTGTTTGACCCACTACAAAAAAAAATTAATATTTAAGAACACTTTTGTTTATACTTAATGATACTTAAAAACGACTTAATATAGTCTAACAACGTATTTAAAAGTGTCGGTTAAAATGTCGGCAAATGAAGAGTCGTCACGTATATACCGGCGCTTATACCAATTGAATTTAATATATGGTTGAGATGATAGTGAGTCCCTTGGATTTAATAGATGGTTGAAAAAATAGTAAAATCTAACGTGTGAAAATGATTAAAGGAGTCTCAAAAAAAAAGAATAGAAAACTTAATAATACCAATGACTTTGTACTATTAATAGTATAATAGCCGGACTCTATATATATTTTTTCACAAGTTAGATTTTACTATTTTTCCAACCACCTATTAAACCCAAGGGGCTCACTATCATCTCAACTACACATTTTTTAATCCAAAGATTAAAAACTTAATAACACAAATGACTTGGTACCATTAATAGTATTCCAGCCTAACTATATATATATATATATATATATATATATATATATATATATATATATATTGAGTATGCCTCTTGTTAGGTATGATATATATAGGCTAAATTACAGAAAATCCCCTTCTAATATCCCACTTTTCACTTTACTCCCCTGTCTTTTAAAAGTCGACAACCTGCCCCCTCGTAATTACCGAAATATGCATTTACCCCCCTGCCAGATATGAAAGACCATCCATGAGCTTCTAATGGATGCATTTACCCTTTCCTCCCTGCCAGGTATGAATTGGTTTCTTACCAATTTGTTACAAGCAATTGGCTCATTAGAGGCTCATGGATAGACTTTCATATCTGGCAGGGGGGTAAATGCATATTTCGGTAATTACGAGGGGACAGGTTGTCGACTTTTAAAAGACAGGGGGGTAAAGTGGAAAAGCGGGATATTAGAGGGGGGTTTTCTGTTATTTAGCCTATATATATTAGAATTATTTTGAAATTAAATTTCATAATTTTTTGATATTATTTATCAAATGATCAAAGAGTCTCAAAAATTACTATTTTAACTACCGATGTGGCACGTTTGTAAGTTCAACAGCGTGGAACAACCCAAATTATGTAAAACTTTAATTAAAAATTCTACTTAACATCAAAAATAAGATTAATACTTACGACTTGAAATTTGAATTTTTTATTATTAAGTTTTATAAAATTTTTATTTTCAACATACAGTTCATTTTGAGACTACTCTTTACTAGTCGTCATAAACTAGTAAATGGACTTCTCGATGATTTTGATCACATAAACTAACCCAGAATCATTGTTTACATTTCTAAAAAATTTGGTATGAAAAATATTTATGAATCTCGTGTCTCTTTATACACAATGAGGTGAAAAATAATAACATTTAATTAGTTTAGTGCTTATGCATGCATTGGTAAATATAAATTGAGATTATTACTTTTATATATATATATATATATATATATATATATATATATATATATATATTTGCAAGCTTGGTATTATTAAATTTTGTACTTTTATATGAAGATATTTGTGATTAGAATAGTAGTGGGCAGTTTCTAGAATTTAGTAGGTCGTTGATAAAATAATATAATTTAAAAAATAAAAATAATTAAAAGCATAGATCTAACAGTAAAAATAAGATAATCTAAAAAATAAAAATAATCAAAAACATAGACCGGACAGTGAAAAACATGATATCATTAAATATTTGATGAAAGTGTCAGTGAACCGGATCGGACATGAATAGTTGATATATTATATCTGTACTTTAAAAAAATAAGTAGAAAAAAAATATATGTATTCTATTCATTTAATTTCGAGTCGAATTTGAATTCGAATACTTAAATTTCTAATGTACTCATCAATTCTATTTGAGTGAGGCTGAATAGTGACTATTTATACACTATTCGCTTAAAACAGGACACCGATCAGATTCAAATCGAAGATGAATATCTATATATATATTTTATAAAATTTATTAAATAATTTATGGATAAATTATAAACCTCGTATTATAAAAAAAAAGCTTATGTTTTAATGAAATGCTCGTTATATATATATATATATATATATATATATATATATATATATATATATATATATTTCAATATAAAAAATGCACTTGTACAAAAGTTATTTAAAAATTATTATACACCACTGAATATTATTATTAGATATTTTGCCACATCCGAATTTGAAAACTATTCAACTCAAACCCGTTAAAAGGATGGGTTTGAGTTGAATCCAAATCAAATATGGATATAAAATATTTAAATCTATACCCGAAGTTTTAATAAATAATTTTATTCTAAAATATTATTTATTTTTTATCACATTCGTATAAGACCAAAATTTAGTATGAGATATTAGATATTTGGGACAGTTTTAAACCATATTTGTTTTAGTAAAAGTGGTTTTGGTTGTAACTTGTAAATACATACTTTTTGTTTAATTTGCTATAAATTAATTTCGATCTTAATTCAACTTTTTTAAAATACCATAATTAAGTACGCTGGCCAAATCAATTACAAAAGAAAAGAGTTTAAAAAAACTATTTTTTTTTTAAAATTAGTTGAGAACATTAGTTCTACAATAACTGAGTTTCATCAAACAAACGAAAGTAAAATAAAAACAATTATCTAAATTTTAATTCAGGAGAAAATTATTTGAGAATTTGGTAAACTTTTGTTTCCTCTTTAACAAATTAAATCACATAAATTATATGCAAATATAAATAAATAAATAAATATATATATATATATATATATATATATATATATATATATAGAGTTGGGCTGGAATGCTATTGATAGCACCAACCCAACTTTGCCACCCACTTTTTAGCTTTTAGATCGTATTGAGATTTGTGCAGACTCTTTAATGAAAAAGAAAAACTTTTTACTTTTTCTTTTTACTTTTTCTTTTTTCTTTTTTTTATTAAAGAGCTTGCACAAATCTCAATGCGATCTAAAGGCTAAAAAATGGGTGGCAAAGTTGGGTTGGTGCTATCAATAGCATTCCAGCCCAACTCTATATATATATATATATATATATATATATATAGGCTGAAATACTATCGATAGCACCAAGCCATTTGTGCTATCAAGTTTTTAGCCTTTAAATTAAAGAATGTGTGGTTAAGATAATAGTGGTCCCCTAGGGCTTACTAGGTGGTTGATTGAATAGTAAAATTTTTAGGAAACCGCTATAATCCTAACCGCATATCTTTTCATCCAACGGCTAAAATTTGATAGCACCAATTGCTTGGTACTATCGATAATATTCTAGCCAGACTATATATATATATATATATATATATATATATAGTAGAGGTTATATACTTTCAAAAGCACAAGCAAAAATATGTTTATAAATTTGTTACCATTAAATTTATATTGAGATTTGTACTATTTACTTTTTCTTTCTCTCTACTTAGTTGACTTTACAAAAGCACAAATTTCAATACAAATTCAAAAGTAAAAAATTCACATACATATTTTGGATTATAATTTTGAAAGTATATAATTTCTACTATATATAATTTTTTACCATTAAATTTACATTGAGATTTGTACTATTTATTTTTTCTTTCTCTCTACTTAGTTGACTTTACAAAAGCACAAATTTTAATACAAATTCAAGAATAAAAAATTCACATACATATTTTTGATTATAATTTTGAAAGCATATAATTTCTAATATATATTATATATATATATATATATATATATATATATATATATATATAAAATTAAGAAAAATGGTAAAATTTGGAGGGTTTCAATCCCTGGGTAACGTTAAAATACTTCAACGTGTGGGCCCACCTCGAAGTCTCCTTGAGCTGGTGCACTGCTATGGTGTCCACCAAAAAGTCCCCCGAACTAGGGCCCTTGTAATCGTACATATACGCGGCCGCATTATACCTATTCCTCCCCTTATTCCCCTTATTCAACCATTCACCCGTTAATATGTCCTCGGGCCCCACCGCGTTCCTACGTGGAATATCCGACGTGGAAATCCACTCCACCAAATCCCACGATAATAAATACCTGATGAATATAAACATATTAAAATATTAATATATATTGAATTAGGAAATTCCTAAGCAAATTTATGTAGCTTTTGTTAACGGCAAACTCGTTCAATTCGTTAATTAAGTCAAATGTTAGAATATTAAATAATTTATTGTTAAAATTAAGTCTAAATTACATATTTTTTTTCATAAATATTTTTTTTTCTAACTTTTAAAAATTTATATTTTATTTTTTAAAAAAATTAAGTTGAGAGCATGAGAGTTATATCAATATTTTGTTAATTTCATATAATTTATACTGAAAATATTTTTAAAATAATAATAATATATTAAAAATTAAATTTTTTTATTTATAGAGTAAGTAAATATAATATAATTATTTCATCTGTTCGTTAATACTGTAATTTTTAAAAATATTTTTAAATAAATAAAATATAAATTTTTAAAAATCAATTTTTTTTTTCCGTATTTTAGGCTAAAATTAATTTCATGTAAATATATAAAAAATAACAGATATATTGGCAAAAAAAAAATATTTTTTTTTTATGAAATTTAAAATTTAAGAATTAAAAAGTAAAAAGATTAAAATTGAAGTATTAAAAAAAGGGTAATAAATTACCCCATGCCGAGCATGAAGGGGGGGGATTTGGGGTCGCCGAAGGGGAGGCCGGCGCCGTAGTAGAAGTCTTCCCTCGGCTGGCCGCGCAGTGACGTCAGCAATCTGTCAAGACGGAAGTACGTGTCGTCGTCACTCTTCATCACGTAATCGTACGGCCGCCGGCGCGTCCCGGCGCCGTCGGTGGAGGCGTCGGCGAGCATGTCGGGGAGGCTGGCGAAGTAGGTGTACGTTTTTCCGGTGTTCATGCTCTCGTTGCAGGCGAGGATTACGACGTCGCCGTAGCGCATGGCCTCGAGGGCGACGAGCGTGGCGTCGACCTCGTCGGTGACGTTGCAGAAGACGAAGCGGACGTCGACGTGCGCGATGGAGGTGCTCGTCGACGTCGGCTGTTGCTGAAGCGAGTAGACGTGGCGGAGGAGGTGGCGGCGGGAGTAGCGGCCCGGGAGGGTGAGGATGCCGATGAGGAGGCGGAATTCTGGCTCAGAAGACAACGGGGTCGGTGACGGCGGCAAGACGGCGCAGGGGCCGGAAAAGCTGGGGAGGGGGATGAGATAAGAAAGGGCTAGCAAAGCTGGGAGGATGAGGAGGAGAGTTATGGTGTAAGGAGATGTTCTTGGGGTGATGAAGAAGCCCATGTTTTTTTTATTTTTTTGGGGCTCGTTTGTTTGTCACGGGAGTTGTGTATATAAAGTTATAAACTAATGACTATTTTTTAAGTTCACAAATATATGCGTGTGTGTGTGGGGTGGAACGAGGATTCTGACCAAGTACATATCAGGGAATATAGAGTCGGTTAGAAGAAAAAAATTATTACATGCACCGGGTGTTTAAGTTGCGATTTTTAATGATACAGTCAATCCAATCAGTTAGAATATATCTGAATATGTTTTTAATAGACGGACATAATTCATCCATACATTAAGTAATATATATATATATATATATGAGATAACGAAAGTTTCGATCTAATCATAATCCAAATTTTCTATAATGACTCTATTTTCAGAAATAAAAAAATAGATAAAAAATATTTTGCTTTTTGTTGATTGCGCACGAGAACGAATCAAAAAAAAAACCGTCATCTACAATCAATTTTAAAAAGTTAAAAAAAATGACTAAAACTATGATCTAAAATTTTTCATTTGATATTACACAAGTATCTATTTCGGTGCATAAGCATTTTGTTCATCATCATCATCATCGATCTTTTAAATTTATAAGAAAAAAATAAGATAAGATGTCTAAATAGCGTCACGTATTCGAACTCTGAAAAATAAAATTTCGTACCAAATTTAAACATCAACCATTTATAAATAGTACCTCAATGATTAGTTAGTACGGGAGAGTTTAAATTCAAAGCTCCTTTTCATTAAAAAAAATAATAAAAAATTTTGTTATGAATCGAGCAATATTCTTATCTGATTATTAAATATTATTTACGGTGCACAAGAATGTAGATAAATAATTTTTTTTTGGTAAAAACAAGGGATGTTTTTTTAAGGAGTTATGGGTAAATAGGGTTTGATAAAATAATATAAAAATGTTCCAACCAAAGTTAGTTGATTCATTTTGGAATGTAGTTTGGTAGAGTAGTAACAATTTGGAAATATAATAGTTCTAATGTGGAATGGTGTTGGGTTGAGCATTAAATAATAATTACATTGAATATTAATGCACCTCTCATACGCTGTTTTACTTTTCCTTTTACGTGTTTTGATTCAATGAAGTTGACTAAGGAGGTAATCTCCAAAAAAAAAAAAAAAGAATCTTCTTTCAAATGGTCACCAAAAAAAAAAAAAAAAAAAAAAAAAAAAAAAAAAAAAAAAAAAAAATTCCATTGCTTGTACCAGTTCAATGAAAACAACTGCACGCACGTACTTTAAAGCAGTAACAGCACAATGAAATTAATTGAATTGCATGCGCAGATTTTAAAGCTGTAATCAATAATGAACGTTTGATTAAATCATTGTCCTGTTTGAAAGATTCACCATATATTTTTTTTTCTCTTTCTTATTTAGATCTTGTTTGATTGTGGGTTTCGGTCTTATTTTTCAAATACATTTGAATATAAATAAAATTTGTTTTTTTTTTTTAAATTAATTAAAATAAGATTGAAATTATTGTTCTACTTTTTTTAAATAAAATAAAATTATTTTTGAAAAAAAACTTAATTGAAATAAATATAATTTTAATTATTGTATTAATTTTTTAATTAATTTAATATTTTGACAAATTTAATTATCTAGCTATTAAATAATTAACTAATTAATTTATTAAATTATTTATAGTTAATAAATTATTTATTAACAATACTTATTATTATTATTTATTTTATCAATTAATATTTAAAATTATCAAGTAATAACTAATTAAATAAGATAAATTATTATTTAATTAATATTTTTATATAAATTAATTAGAAAAAATATTATTTTTAAAATTATAATTACTCTTATTCATATCGATCAATCTAACTATCCAAATATTATTTTTCTTATTTTTAAAAATAATCTAATTTTTCTCCTAACACAAAACTAATCTTATTTTTCTCAAACAAAAAATAAATAGTTTTAATTTATATTCGAACCAAATGGATCCTTAAAGAATGATGATATTAGCATACCCTGATAAGTTTATTTAATATACAGATTTATTATTAGTAATTTAAAGATGCTATATTAGTATCACCAACCTAATTAACAAGATTAGGCATAAAAGATTCCTCTACAATTTACATTTTAAATTATTTAATTTAGATGTAAAACTAAATAAATGGAGCCCATTTGATGTAGCTACCAAAATTTATAATAATATATTAGATAATAATGTCAATTTACACTATTCTACTGAAAAAATGTATAACATAAATCAAATGTCAACTCATTTCATAAAGCTTTTCTCTTAAATTCAAACATCATTATAAAATTTTAAGCCCATTTGAAACAAAAATAAAGTGCAAATAAAAAATAAAAAATTACTGCATAATTGAGATGCTAGATTAAAATAAAATTCATTTTTCTCTGGTGGTGAACTTAGCGTGCTAAACTTAGTAATATGTTGTATCTAAATCAGCAATCCAAAATATTTAAATCCGAATTTAAACTCATAATATAAATTTAAATTAAATAAGAGTAATTAATTATGCAAAAAAATTAGTACGAGTCAAACCTAAAATTGTTTTGTTCTTATACCATTGTATGGATAGAAATCAGATTAGAAAAAACCTTTTCCAAATTGGCCCTCCAAAGTGTCATATTTTTAAGAATCGATTTAATCAAGTTTTAGTCAAAAGATCCATAGAGAATTGCAAATAAATAGACTCGGCTTAAAAAGTGGAATCGATTATATTGAGAACTAAAAATTTGAGTTACAACAAACTATTTCTAAAAAAGATTATAAAAAAAATTATAAATGCAGCCACAATGCATAGGTTACACTTATAATTATGACTGTACAAATTACGCCACACGTCGCAATCATTCCCATTGAAAGTGTTTTTAATGCACCACGTTTCCTTATTTATTTATGCATTAAAAATTATATTAAATTATAAGAAATAATTGGTATTCTATAATATTTTTATATTTCACAAATTATCAATAAAAAATATTTAAAGTTAATTATTAATTTTAAAATCTTTTGTCCTTATATATACACGTATATATACTTCTCACACGCTATTCATAGCAAAATTGCCCAACTCACGCTAAATTAATTATCTGCTTTAAGATTCGGTCACTATAAATAATATATGATTAAAAAAGAATAAAAAAAAAAAAAGAGTGGACACAGATGCACATACGGACGCATTGGCATTAAGTAGTGAAAACAGTGGCTTATATGTAATTTGATTATTTTGAAGGGGAAGGAGAAGTAAAGCATCACCATTGGCTACTAATCCCTCGAGTCAAAGCATATAATTATTCCTCATTGCAATTAGTTTAATAGATTTAATTTTAAAACTAATAGTATACACCTGGTGAGAGAGTCGTGTGGATTTTCCTTTTCCTTTTAAATGCTTAGCTTTTTGTCATTTTCATTGAATCGTATTTGCTCTATTAAAAATAATAAAATAATATTAAAATTAATAAAAAATTCGCATCGCAGTAGATAAAAATTATATAAATAATTAATAATAAAAAAATACTATATATATATATATATATTTATATATTTTACTTGTCACATCTATTAAATTTTTTTTATTATTAACGCCGAAAATAAACTCAAATATAGATATAAATATTATAAATCATAGTAAAATTATATAAATATAATTAAAAAAATTTATATGCTAGTAAGAATAAAAAAAAAATGTGAAAAAAAAATCGTGATGAATTAATTAAAATTAAAAATTTAATAAAAAAAAATAAATGAAAAGTTATGCTGCCCGGAAAGAAGTGCAGGAGAGTCATAGAAAGGAATGTTAAGAAAAAAAATGAAAAACATAAAGAGATGATTTAATTATATAATAATAATAATAATAAATAAATAAATATATAAATTATAAATATTAAAGATTCATATATTTATATAAATAATAAAATAATATGTTTATTCATCTTAGTTATTACGTTATGTGCTGTCGAGGGGAAAGGGACTCGCTTGCAATCAGAAGTTGTAGTCTCCTAAATTGCTTGTTCTCTTTCTAAATATGTAGTATAAGAGTTGATCCATTTAATAATTATAATATTCTAATTATTTAATGATGTTGATAATCTTACTTGTTGTTTACGAGCCCTCGTGAGTTAGATTTTACAGCTCGACATTTTAACGAGCTAACTCATGTTCGACTTATTTAGTAAACAAACAAATACGAATTAGCCCAACTTTGCTCTTGTTCGGCTTGTTGATTATCCTAATCCCACAATCAAGTTTATGTGTTTATTCTCGAAACTTAACTCTTCCAAATACACCAAAATATGGTATTACATTTTCCTGATCACTACTTTTCTATGCCATATTTATAAGGGCAACCAAATTAATCACACTATATTACTTATAAACGTAATATATGATTTCAATTCTGTACATTTAAACCTAATCAAATATATCAACTTTTTCCTCCTACTAATATAAAATTTGGTCAACTAGCAATAATAATTTTTAGGTCTAAACAATCGATCCAAAATACTTAAGCTTAATTATTATTACTCGTGTTTATACTCTCTTATAAATTCAATCATAATTTCATTCTCATTCGATATGAAATTATTGAAATGTCACAAACTCCTTCCAGACGTTATCGTCATACCAAATACACACATAGTCTAAAGTTATCAGGCGATATGTAAGCTTGGCATTCTCATCTTGACATTACCTATCATTTTTTGATTCAGATTCTGACATAGTCTGTCACTTCGTCATTCAGAATCTGATTCAGCCGAAACTCATTACACACTTCTGGCTAGTGATCGGCATGAATACCAAATATAACGATCTAACCCACTAATAATAATAACTCATTGGGCTCAAACAATCAGTCCAAAATACTACTCATATCTGTGATTTCTTATAAAGTCAATTACAACCCTATTTCCAGAGTATCACATCTAACTATTATTCTATGTAAAATATATATATATATATATATATATATATATATATATATATAATATATATATATATATATATATATATTTATTGAAGTTATAATAAACAATATATGATCTTCACATAAGATGAAGAGCATTTATTTGACAACCATGATTAAATAGAATTACATGTGACTCATAATATACAAGTGAGTTAGGTAGCGTTTGGATTGGATACAAAGGAAGGATATCCCCCTTCGTACCCAAACATATTTGGGATGGGAGGGAGCGAATGGAATATCCCTCCCCCATACCGGGCATGGGGGAGGGGGGGGGGGGGGGGATATCCCATTCAGCCCCCCTTTTGAACTATCCACCCCTTCCGAAGGCAGAGGGTCTACCTTGGGAAGGGGCATTTCTTTTTTTCTTTTTTCCTTTATTTTTTTTTTTAATTTATGCTTATTTTGATTTTTTTATTAAATTTTTTAAATTTTTAAAAATATATAAATTTTAAATTTTATAAATTTTATATTTTAATAAATCTAAAAATTTTATTTTGTTTTTAAAAAATATTAATTTTAAAAATCATACAATTTTTTTATAATTTTTTTAAAATTTATATAAATTTAAAAATTAAAATTTTTACTCCTATTTAAAATTTTAATATTACCTTTTTTTTTTCTCCCACTTAAAATTTTTATAAAAATTAAAATTAATAAATATTAAAATTTAAATAAATTTTAAAATTTTAATTTTGAAAAAATTATTAAAAAGAAAAGAATATTTTAATCTTTTAACACAAAAATCAACTCTCTATTTCTCTTATTCTTCAATCACTATCAAACACTTTTTTTTCTTATACCTGGTTTAAACCTCATTTCCAACCAAACACAATTTTACATTATACCTAACTTATACGTAACTTTATATTTATCCATGGTATAACTCAAATTCTCTTATCTCCAATCCAAACAGTACCTTAGGGTACACATTGGATTGGAAATATATCTAATTAATGTTTGATTATTAGCAAAAAATTTGTACCCATCATTCTTTAGGAAGATAGAAAGTTTTGTTTTTCTTTCTTATTTGTTTAGCTCTAGTTTAAATTTTTGGAGTATCCATCATAAACCTGTTATTAGTCCTTGTTAAATCCATATTGAAATTCTATCAGCAAACAAAATATGGATTTGGATTGCACCCAAGATGTACTCTTTGGAACTACAAGTTGTGGGTTAATTATCTTAATTTAGGCAAAGTTTGGTCTTGAAAACTTCTATATTAGAAATAGTAAGAAATATTCTAAATGAGAATTTTAGTTCTAATGCTGTATTTGGTTTACATTATCTTTTTAAAATTTTCTAATAATTCAAAAAAACATGAAAATATTTGGCCAAATACATATATCAATTTATTCAGAAGAAGGTGTGTAGCATCATATTAATAAAGTATAATAATTATTAAATTCATATTCCTACTAATTATTTTTCTCTCTCTCTCCATCCCATCACCCTATGTTTTACTCTCTAACCTCATATCTCTCCCATCATAAACTCTCTTTTCTCTTTAATCTCATTTTTTGTCTTTTCTATTAATCTAGACTCTCTCTCCTTTTTTTCTACTGCTAGAATTCATTAAAAAAGATTGGAATATTAGAATCCCAGGAATCTGCAGAATTTTTATTCTAAGAATAGACAAACTTTTCAGTTAAATTTCAAGTGAAAAATTATACTTCTGGTGTTTGGAAGATAGCCAGGGTGCCTACTGCTATTGAGGGTCATCTAAAGTTATTAGGCAAAATAAAATTAGAGTAAAAGCATACAAAATACTTCTCCTATCCTTGGTCATTAATCATTAGGCTTCTCCATTTTACAGTGAAACTGTAAAAAAAAAAATATCGTAACCGGCTCATTACCATATACTTAGCGTGATATTATCTACACCTCATTAAAAGGTATGATTCTTACATCCCATGGTTTTAAGGTTTAATAACCTCTTTTAAGTGTTCATGTAGCATTGCTCCAGTATTTATATCATGGTATTATTGATGATTTAGTATTATATGGTTAGTTAATAATTGATTTTATCTTTTTACATTGCAGATTCAACACCTCATATAAAACCAACTCTAAAATCCTAAACAAACCACTAGTTATTTTGTGTATATTTGTATATTCTAGTAGAATTTGAGATACAGCACATATGAAGCACTGCTCACTTTATATTTATAGGAAAAGTTATATGCTGAATAATTAGCACTTGCAGTTGACATTACCTTATAAAGGTCTTAAAATAGACAATTTTACTCCTGTTTGGAAATAGAATTATTTGGGGAGATAAAGGGGATATCTCCCTTATCCCCCACACACATCAGGAACTACGAAAATAATTTGTTCCAGTACTTCTGATATAAATGAGAACTACTGTTCCCACATTAAAATCCCACTATATTTTTCTTTTCAAAATTACCTAGTATCGAATGTAACATGTGAGTAAGTTACATTCGGTAGTGGGTATTAAATTTAAATTTATATATTAGTAGAAAAGTAATATAAAATTTATAGCAAACAAATAGCATATACCTTTTTTCATTATAAAAATAATTTTCAAAAAATATGATGAATAATTTATTTTTTTTTACAAAATAGATCAAATAGAATATTAAATTAAATATTATTTTTATGAAATATAATTTGATTTTGATTTTGATTTTGATTTGAATTTTATCTCATTTTTTGTAAGGCTTTAATCTATTAATTAAAAAAAAAAAATTAAAATTTAACAAATTTTATCACATAATAAAACTTGAGGGCAAAAAGATCATTTAACCCAACTAAAACTCTTTATTCCTCTTATTTCTCATTATCATACCAAACACAAAATCTCTTATCCCTGGAACCATCCCAAACACATTTTTACACTAGTTCTGTACTTTATACTTATCCCTAGAATAGCTAGTTCTGTCTTATCCCGTTACCAAACGGGCCCTCAGGAACTGGGTCTTGGGCTGGCACAGGTGGAGGCCTGTAGTCTAATACAACCATTGATCTAGGACCACATAAGAGTTCTATATAGGCCCTTTTGCAGCTTTACTTGTGACATATAGCCTCTGAAACTAATCTTGTGCTAATCGGTTTCTCCAGTTGCAGGCCTGAACTCTGAACATCCATCTGTAGCTAGTAAAAGAACTTACTAAGCCTTCAAGTTACACTTCACTTTCTTAAAGAGTTCTAGTTACGAAATCTATGACGCGAGTGGTCAATGTATGATTAACAGTAGGAAACTTAAGTAGCATGATGAGGTTACCAAGGAATGCATTCATATTGTTAGATGCACCTAATGTAGTTAGGTTAATCAGGAGGATGACAGAAAAGAGAAAACATAATTTTATCAAGGGCCAACTTGGAAAGGAAATTCAAACTGGTAATTGCCTACTTTAGGAAAGAAACAAAAGTAGCTAATACAAGGTTAAAGTTCTGCACAATTCCAATCCTTTGTTTGAGGTATTTGTGCCTGGTAAACTTGATTATTCAAGTCCAAAGAATATCACCTGTATCCTCAAAAAGAGCTACATATTTCACTGAGTAAAGATGGTTTTATATCTGGACAGTATTCTATACTAAATATGGGATATCTACTAAATTTGGCAGCATAATGATGCAAATTCATCGACAGGATTCACAAAGTCACAAAAGAAGGCATACCAAAAGCAAGAAGGAAAATATCATCTCTGAAGAAATGATGGAAAAAAGCGGCAATGGCACAGCTTCCTCTTGCTAATCAAGTAATTTAATCAGAGATGACAACACTAAAACACTTTTAAACATTCACTGCTGTCGCGAAAAACAATAACCTGCTTATAAATGCTCACAGCAAGTATAAGATAATCGTATAACCGACTATAGCTTCTTAAATCAACCATTCTCCATTTCCTACCCGTCTAATTACTTAGGAGTTCATCTTTCAGTCCTGTATACATGGATTTACACAGCGAACGAAGCATATAAATCTCTACTTCCAAATTGCATGCTAGGTTTCAGGGCAGGTCCCTACAATGATTTGCCTAGACTTCTTCGATTTGTACCTTGTAAGAGCTCATACTGATCGACAAAATGCATCAGTGATTTTCCTTTCGCAGTCGCACCCATCTAGCGTGTCAATGATCGGCCTATTCATACGATTCTAAAAAATATACAACACTAAGATGTGTGAAAATGGGTTCAAATTTGGCCAACCAGTGGAAGATAGGTCAATGAAACATTTCTAAAACATGTGATGTGTTACACTAGAACAGAGGAAACTGCTCACATTCACAATTACCAAAACATCAACAATTGAAAGCAATATATTCATCGGAAAAAAAACATTGCATTAATTTAAACATTATTAAAGCTGAGATCGAGAACGTGAAATCGAAAGCGGCTTTACCTATGCGGCTCTATGCCGAAGACCCCTTCCTTCAGGATCACGAACTCGCACGACGACACCGGCAAGTGCGGCGCAAACACCACCTGCAACCTCCTCTTTGTTCTCATCCTCATCGTAACCCCGTCGTCCCCAGAACCCTCAACAACCTCCTCGCTCCTCGACAAGAAGATCCTCGTGTTCACGCAATTCGCCCACGATATCCCGAGCGCAGGGGCCACCCTGCGCCCCGACGACCACAGCGTGGGGGAGGCGGAGCCGCCCCCCTCGGCGCCGACGACGTCGACGACCTGGTTGGTGACCACAGCGGCGGCGCCAAAGCGGAGGGCGAGGGATTTGAGCATGGAGGCTACTTCAAAGAGGAGGGAGGTGCGGCGGGCCATGGCGATCGGGGTGGGATCGAACTCGGAGCGGAAGAGGGAGGCGAGGGAGTCGACGACGAGGAGGCGGAAGCGGGGGGCGCGGGAGAGGAGGGAGAGGAGGTGGGAGGGGGAGTGAGCGGGGGCGAGGAGGATGCGATCGAGGGGGTTGGGGTCGTTAATGGCGTGGGGATGGGGAGGGAGAGAGGAGGCGGCGGAGGGGGAAGGGGAAGGGGGAGTGGATGAAGAGGGAGGTGGAGGGGGAGGAGAGAAGGAGTTGGAGGGAGAGCTGGGTTTTACCGGATCCGGATTCGCCGACGAGCTCGGTGAGGGAGCCGCAGGGGAGGCCGCCATGGAGGAGGCGATCGAGGACGGGGCAACCGAGGGAGCGCTTTTCGTTGGGTAGGTGGAGAGGGTTTTGGGGGCGGTGCATCGCCATGGCCTTGGCTTCATCCTCGTCCTCGTCGTCGTGGTGGCGGAGCATTTGGGCGCGAGCTTTGTTTTTTTTGGGGAGGGGGATTTTTTTTGGGTTTTTTCCGCGCTGTTTTGATCCGAAAATGAAGAGAAATGATGGCGCGGAGCTGTTTTTGGTTTTTAAAAATGAAACTCGCCGTTTGTTTGGGTGTTTCCCTCCCTTGCATGCATTAATTTAGGTAAAATTGCATAGCAATCTCTTTAACAACAGGTAATTATCAGGTACCCAATCAACATTTCTTCCCATGAATTATTAAAAAATTTATTAAGTTTATCAATACGTCACCAACATCTATATAGTTGAGGGATTATCCGTACATTTTTACCAAAAATCCACTTATACGGGCCTTTAGTGGGCCGAGATATATAAACGGGCCACTCAACGACCTTAATCCTCTACTCCCAATTCCCACCAATCAACAACGAGCTACTCCAATCGAACGGTCCACGACAAGCGTTACGAGCTCCCTCGGATCGCCATCTCATCCAACGGCTAATCCCACACCTATCTTAGCTATATATACCCATCGTCCTCTTCATCTCCCTCTTCCCTACCATTTCCCCCAATTCTCCTCATCGAAGTAGAGAGAGAGAGAGAGGGAGAGAGAGAGGGATCGGCCATGTCGGGGAGAGGGAAAGGTGGGAAGGGGCTGGGGAAGGGAGGGGCGAAGCGCCACCGCAAGGTGCTCCGCGACAACATCCAGGGGATCACGAAGCCCGCGATCCGGCGCCTGGCGCGGCGCGGCGGCGTGAAGCGCATCAGCGGGCTCATCTACGAGGAGACGCGCGGCGTGCTCAAAATCTTCCTCGAGAACGTCATCCGCGACGCCGTCACCTACACCGAGCACGCGCGCCGCAAGACCGTGACCGCCATGGACGTCGTCTACGCCCTCAAGCGCCAGGGCCGCACCCTCTATGGCTTCGGTGGTTAAACGCTCCTTCACCCTCTCTTTGCCCTTGCCCTTTTGGTCGTTGTGTTAGCGTACGCAAGATTGGAAAACGACGAATCTAATTTGGATTGTGATTTTAACTGTTTCTTTTTGGGGTTTTCTTTTGGATGTTGGTAGGTGTTTGATATGAATGGATGTGGTTGTGTTCTTAAATGTGAACGATGATGAACCATTTGACAAATTCTAACTCTCTTGTGATTTACTATCGTTTATGTGCTTGTTTAGATCTCTCCAGTGTTTCAACTAAATCAGTGAAAATTGTATTCAATTAGTGAATAAAGGCCATAACATCACTTGAGGCTCTAATTATACATGCAAAAATGCTATGAACAATGCTAAGAATCTAAACTTGCTGGTGCCCTTTAATGGGGTTTTGTGAGTTGCATCTTTAGATCATGAGCAGTGCTAAATATTCTGAAATTCTGAGTGCCCAATTATGTGTTTCCAATCATTAAAACTCTATTCTGCATTTGTTTGTTCCTCTCCTGCAAGTTCTGCAAGTACATTTGCTGTTTTCCCAGTATTAATTTTAAAACTCTGTTCACTGTTTGTAGACTCTTCTCAACTAAATTTAGCTAAATTAAGCTGAAATTTTTTTAAATCATTTTACTATACAAGTTTTTTGTGGTATTAGATTATAGTGGCTTTTTTGAAATTTAGTAGGTGGTCTCTAATGGGTGTGAAAATGATTAAAAATCTATGAAAAAAAAAAAAAAAGAATTCGAGACCTCAAGAATGTGGCACGGGACTCTAATAAATACAAATCTGGGGTTTCCCGTGAACTCTGTTTCATTTGTTTCCTCTCCTGCAACTGCAAATCTATATACTTTAAGCGCACACATTTAATTAGCTCGAAAATGTTCACATGACGATAAAAATTAGTAGATTCTCTACAGAACTTGTATAATCGTGTAGAAGCTTTGTACAAATTGCAAGTAAGTTTTCTGGTAACAAATGTATGCTAAGGTTCAGATGAGCCGCGGCCCTGCAGTGATTGCGGCGGTGCTCTCCATGCCCCTGCAGCTCAGCGACTGCAGAAGCTTCCACGGCAGAGACGCTGAACTCTGCAGCGTGGGAGTTGGCGGCGATTGCGGTCGCCTCTGTCGAGTTCTTAGCTCCCTCATCTCCACCATGCCTGGAAACCTCCCTGGCCCCAGCATGAACACCTCGTACCACCTCAGCTGCGGCGGTGCCGTTGTCAATGGGTCGGAGTCTGACGTTGCCCTCCGTAGCCTTGGGCGCTCGCCGTGGCGGAGACTGGCCCTGTTGAGCGACGCCGACCGATGGCGGGGAAAAAGGAGGGGCTTTGTGTTGCGGATCTTCCTCGTCTCCTTCGTAGATGGTGCTGGTGGGCGCTGGGGCTTGCAGGGGAGGAGCCTCCCGTCGCCGAAGAGCTCGTCGGCGTAGCATACGTCAGGGGAGAAGTCGGAGAAGAAGGAGAAGTCGGAGGGATCCGGCAGAGGAGGGGTCGACGGAGAATGGTCGGAGGAGTTGGAGGAAATGGGGAGGTAGCGGAGGGAGAGGGGGGAGGGGGAGTCGCCATTGTCGAGCTCGGTGGTGGTGCCGGTGGAGAGAGGGAGAAGTGTGGGGGGCATTTTGGGAAGAGGAAGAGGAAGAGGAAGAGAAAAAGCGTAAATGGTTCTTGCTTCGTCGTTGGAGATACGCCACATGAGAACGAGGGGTTTTTAAAGGGAGAGGGAAAAGGAAAGAGCCTATGTGAGAAAATTTGCAGGGAACCCCTCTAAGAAGAGAAATTTTTAAATCCACCCTTAAATCATCATCATTATTATTATTATTTTCTAATTAACAATATTTTTAATTTAAACAATATTATTTATTAATTGAGTTAGAATCTAATTAAATTAAATATTTATTAGCACGGTTTGTATTTATCACAATGTATCTTAACATGAAAATATTGGCACGATATAGTTTTTTTTTTTGTTAATGAAACAGTTCAAAAATTTTTATTATTTTAATTACTAACAAATTTTTTTAATAAAAATTATATATATATATATATATATATATATATATATATATATATATATATATATATATATATATATATATATATGATATGCACTTATTGATACTGTGTCATGGTATTTAAATTTTTTATTATGGATAATAAAATCATCAAGTTTTTTTTATTTGTTATTTTTTTTTGCTTTTTTAAATTTGCCATTCGTTGTAGCTTCTAGAAGTGCCAGCTTTGGCTTTTAATAAAATAGAAGGTGGTGGGTGGTTGGATTTATTCTTTCCTTGCATTGAAAGGGCCTTCTTTACAATTTTGCAAATTTAATTTTTAAAAAGTATGAAGCTATGTTTTATAAAAAAAAAATTATACTCAAAATTTTGTCCATAATTAAACAGTGAATTAATATTTACAATTTCTACTTTTGACATAGTAATTTTAAAAAAGAGTAATTTAAAAAAACTGAATGTTGTATAGTATTGCACTTCTAATATGTAAGTTTTTTGTCTAAGAATAAAAGTTAAAAAAATTAGATTTTAAAAAGTTATATTTAACTGTTTTATTTCTAATTAAGAATAAAATTATAAAAACTGTCAAAATGAATAATTAGATTTTAAAAAGTTAATTTTTAAAATTCAAATGCATCAAAAGGTTCAAATAGAATAATATGCATACTATATTAGAAAAATAAATATAAGTTATTCAAATAGAATAATTTTTGTAAAAAAAATAAATTGCTTGTTGCATTTCAAATTTTTTAAATTTTATTTCTTAAACTTTTTTATTTTTTTCCCTTAAAAAAATAAAAAAATAATAATAATATTTTATTTTTTTTTTTCATTCCGAGGATCGATCTCCTCTCTCTCTCCTCTTAACTCCACTCAACAATGGCGACGCGCACGATTTTTGGCGCGAGAGCGAGGGTTCTTCCCTCTCCCCTAAACCCTATCCCCGATCGGAGAAACCCTAATGGTAAACCCCTCTCTCCCCCACCTCGTCGATCCAACGGCGTAGATCGCGTCTCCCTCGTTGCAGGAACCGCACAGACCGTCCGATGCGCCGTTCGATTCAGGCCCTGCATCGACATCCACAAGGTAAACCCTAGATTCCTTTGCTTGGTTGGGTTTAAACCCTAGTTCTCGATCGAATTTGCTGTGGATTGTTAGGGGAAAGTGAAGCAAATCGTGGGATCCACGCTTAGGGATGTAGTGGTGGATGGTACGGCTCTTGTGACGAATTTTGAATCTGATAAGTCCCCAGCGGAGTTCGCGAATCTATACAAGGGGGATGGGCTCACTGGGGGCCATGTTATAATGCTCGGGGACGATGATGCGAGCCGTGCCGCAGCGTTGGAGGCATTGCATGCTTATCATGGTGAGATCATCTCTTCTTTTGTTGGAATTAGGGTTTCATATCCTTAACTTGTTTCCTTCATAGAAGGATTTTTTTTTATGAAATGTGGGGGCTTGAAATGTTTGGCCATGATTTTGCATGATTGTTACTGGTTCTAGCTCCGAAGCATCCACTATACTGTTGATTTAATGGTCAATTAACTGTAAGATTCATAGCATTTAAAAACTGCATCCTGTAAGTGCATAGTTCTTATTATTAGTTAACTGTAGCTGCGCGCAAGCAAATGGCTTATAATTCGCATCCTGTAAGCAAACCTGAACTTCTTTGGGTTCTTCTAGTTTGAACATTTGAATGTAAAAGTTTTCGCTCGAGCAGGTCCAAACTTGAAAAATCTTTAATTCTCCCTGTCCGGATTAGAGATGTAATGAATCGTAGTTTGTCAGAATTCTGACTGCGTGCAGAATTTGGCATGATGGTGGATTGTTGCCATGCAAATGACACTAAGACCTACTTCATTCTAGCATAAAGCTATATGTAACAGGAGAAGATTTTTTTTATTTTTGCTGTAGCCAACCTTCCATTCTTGGTGTTGTGGATTCGAATCACGCAAACAACCTCCCTAGAGACAATGATAGGCTAATTTACCCCTCCTAGACTCTGCAATGATGGTAGCCTTTTCCATTATGCTGCTCTATTATAGCCCATGATTCTCGTATATCTGTGGTAAAATAATGTTACAATAATGCTCGAAATAGGCTTAGAAGTGCTTTCTCTAACGCCTTGTCTGCTACATGACATCACAATTTAGACTCAGTAATACCATGCCCATATGACCATAAATTGTCCCAACTTTAGGTGGCTTGCAACTTGGAGGTGGGATCAATTCGGACAATGCCATGACTTATATCGAGGAAGGTGCAAGCCATGTGATTGTTACATCAGTATGTGATTTATTTATTTATTTATTTACTTATTTTCACAGACATTATTTGCTTGATTGAGTACAGTTAGAGGGAATCACAACAGTTGCGGTTGAACGGTTCTATTTTCCTTTTGTTGACCCGGGTTTCACAGAGGACTCCTATTGACCTCCTAGAGGAGAGCTTAGTATAGGGCGGCATAGTTATCTTATATCCCTAACTTTCTTATACATAAAATATTTATGGTTGTATTTGGTCATATCAATCTCTGGAATGAGATCATAATCATTGTTTTGTACATTTCTCCCCTCTACTCAATATCTTTCACGTAACAATTAGTTTCATAATTGATTTTTTTTTTCCACTCTGTAAGTGAAAGTTTAGAAGAACTTAAAATTCCAAATTTCTAATGAAAGCCAATGTACTAATGTTAATCTCACGAGCCCCTGCATTTCAAAGTGTAAAACACATTACTTGGGGAACACAGGTTTTCTACACATATTTAAGGCTTTACCTGCTACTAGTATATAGTAAGTTTGTATGCCAATTCATAGCTGACCCATTTTTATTGAGTTCATAGAAACTATTTAAATATTTATCTTGCAGTACGTTTTCAGTAATGGACAAATGAACCTTGAACGGCTTAAACATCTTGTTGGTATGATTGGAAAGCAAAGGCTTGTCTTGGATCTTAGTTGTAGAAAGAAGGTACTGGAAATTTTCTTGATATTGTTGGTGTTACTTATTCACTTGCTACATTCTCTAGCTACATGCTATTGACGTCTACAATTAGAATTATTTTTTGTGCATACCGAGTTGATATCAGATTATGTTTCTTTTCAATGGTAGTATTATTTGATTGTAGAATTTATGATTTTTGTAGAATGGTAAATACGCCATTGTTACTGACAGATGGCAGAAATTCAGTGATGTAATTCTAGATGAGCAGACATTGGAATCTATTGCGACCTATGCAGATGAGTTTTTGGTTCATGGAGTTGATGTGGAGGGGAAAAGGTGACTTACTCTACAGTATTTCTACTCAATTCTTTGTAAAGCAACCCAGAGCTTCTACCTTTGGCATGCCATTTGGTTTTTCGTAATATATTGCTGGTTTCTTCTTTCACCTTTATCACATTTTGCCGATGGTTAGCATTCTAGTATTCTGATGGACTCGATCAAATATAGGCTCCAACAAGAACTGATTCTGTAACTATATTATCTCGGTTTCTAATTAATGTTCTTGGTGCTATGGCAGGCTAGGAATTGATGAGGAGCTTGTGAAGCTGCTTGGATGCTACTCACCTGTATGTAATACCTTACTTTTTGTTATTCAATGTTCTCCACATGCTTGGATGCTACCGACCAAGAAAGTGCTCTGGTTTTGTTAATTTGTCACCAGAGGACTTCATTACAGACATTATTATTACAATATACTTTAATTTCTAACATTAGCATTTGAGTTTCTAAAATCTAGTACCTCACAAGTTTAGTGTCTTTTGGCGCCACCTCAAATGCAGCATTACATCACTGATGAACTCAATAAAATTAGTACTCCTGTTTGAACTTTAAAGTATCATGAAAGATTTTAGCTTGAGATGGTCTATTTGCAGTTTGTGCTCAATATGATTAGCGGATGCCGATTAAAACTCCTCATACTTAACAGTTCAACATGTGCATTAAAGTATTTGCGCCTAATAGTAATAGGCTTTTTGTTCACATTGTAGATTCCGGCAACTTATGCGGGCGGGGTCTCAACAATGGAAGATCTGGAGAGGATAAAAACAGCCGGCAAGGGCCGTGTTGATGTTACAGTTGGAAGTTCTCTCGACATATTTGGGGGCAATCTACCGTACAAGGGCGTCGTGGCTTGGCATAACAATCAACAACTTATGGTTACCATTGATTGCAGTCCAATTGAATCAACTGACAAAAAATTTTGAACCCGCGCCTCAAATTCGTTCTACGGTTGCTATATATTTGATGCTTTAATGTTAAGAGACTGGAACTTATCCCGAGGCGGCGGCATCTGTCTCATTTGTAGAAGCAGTAGGAATTGTCTCTGTTGTAATTTGTAAGGAGGAACATATTAGCAGACATTTTTCAGAACCTATTCCAGTTTTAGTGAGAAAGTTTTTGACATTTTTGAGATATTGTTGTTTTTCACTGTTTTTCACTGCCTTTGCAGCATTTAAAATTTGTTTCAGAATTTGCAGATAGAGTGTGTGCTGTACTTCTGATAGTTGTTTTTCCGAAGAGTAATGCTATCGGTACATCCACTTTTGGGTGTAAGAGTGATTAGTAAAATTTATCTTATCTGAAATAAGTGGGTATGTATCGTACATCTTATTTGGAATATACAAAAAAATATTTTTAAATAATGAGTTACATAGCCCATTAACTGAGACACGTGTCACTGATGTAGATGAGTCGGACTAAAATTTGTCCGACCACTATAACATTTAGCCGGAGATAATAAGTCGACCTATTATGTAATTTTGCATTCGTCCCCCTCACAAATTCACAATTCACATCTCGGGTTTCTTCCGCAACAAGCAGGGCCACATAACCATTAAAGCACTCGAGCTTTAGAGGGTTCGCTATTTTCGCTACCTCCTCTCGACCCTCGCCATGGCTCCGGAGCCCGAAGACGAGTTGAACGAGAAGAACCCTCGCCCCCTCGACGAAGACGACATTGCCCTCCTCAAAACCTACGTACGCATCCCCTAATCTCTTCGCATCTTTGATTTGGCTTGATTTAGGGCTGGGCTAGGTTAGGTTACTTTGTTTGCGCATCGGATTCCGCTAGATCTAGGTTTATTGACCTTTGTTGTTTGGATCGATTGCGTGATAAGGGTTTGTGTGGAAACTATTTGATGTTCCTGTTATTTTGTTTTAAGTGCATTTCTGATGATAAAATGAGAATTGTGTGATATGGAAGGGTCTGGGGCCTTATTCTGAGAGCATAAAGAAGGCGGAGAAGGAGATTAAGGAAATGGTGAAGAAGATCAATGATCTATGTGGTAAGTAGTGTGTTAATTTCATCATAACGAAGAAATGGATGTACAAATATGTAAAATTGAACTTGTTGTGCTTTTTTTTTTTCTTGTAATGAAATAATGCAACTCTACTCTCTTGAGTGATATAAGTAAAGAATCACTTGTTGATGTTTTCCATATGATTGATGTTTTAAGTTATAGTTCTATGAAGAAATTGAGTTATGTTATTATAGTCCAGTTCTATTATGTAGCAAAATCAAGCATACAATGGACATTACAAATGGATATATAGGAAGATGCTTGAAATCGAGATGTGCTTTTCAAAGGTGGTGTCTTTTGTGACTGGATTCGGTTGTCGGTACTCATGAAGAGCTAATTTAGATGTAAAAATGCTTTCTTTCTTTTCTTTAGATCGCTGAAAGAGTATTTGGAAAAAGTTGATTCCACAGCTTGTTTGAACTAACATAATGTAGTGATAGGTAGTTTTTGTTATTAAAATCTGTTGCTATCTAACCGTCATTGACACCGATACGGGATACGGGACACGACTCGGACACGGCGACGCAGCAACTTTCAAAAAATTAGGACACGGACACGGCATGAATACAAATAATAAAATATAATATTATTAATATAATAATATATGTTTATTATATATAAAATATAAATTTTGATAAAATATTGTCATATTTCTCGTACGAATGAAAGTTTATTAAATTTTTCATTGATAATTTATGTATTCTAAGAAAAAAATTCTCCGCCACACATAATTTATTTATATTGTTCAAAAAAAATTTATATGTACTCATTAAAAAGCTAAAATATTTATCATCTCACATTATAAATAAAATATATACTTTTTTAATTGTATGCGCTATGGTTCGGTATTGAACACGCATCTAAAAAGTGTCCACATCGGACACGTGTCCGACACGGCCACGCGAGTGTCCGACACAGACATGCGAGACTTATAGAAGTGTCCGTGATACATAGGTTGCTATTATATTCTTGGAACCTGTGAGGCATTTTTTTTTTTGAAATGCCAGGAATCAAAGAGTCGGACACTGGTTTAGCTGCACCTAGCCAGTGGGATTTAGTTTCTGACAAGCAAATGATGCAAGAGGAACAACCTCTGCAGGTATTTTTATCTCAAATATGCATGAATTTTAGGTTTTCGTGTTTGTTTTATTCTGTGATTTCTGGGAGTTTATTGGTGTACTTGTTTTACATCTTACATATGTTTGGAGTCTGACTAGATTGTTGTTTCATCAAAAGGTTGCTAGGTGTACGAAGATTATTAGCCCGAACACAGAAGATGCTAAATATGTGATAAATGTTAAGCAAATTGCCAAGGTATACTTTTTGAGCACGTAATGCTCTTCCTACTGTATTTATTCCTCTGGACAAACGAACAGCAACATGGAAATCCCAACTAAAGTTTTCTCTTTCTACTATTGGGCTTATGTAGTTTGTGGTCGGGTTGGGTGACAAAGTCTCTCCGACTGATATTGAAGAAGGCATGCGAGTTGGGTAAGGCTAAATACCATTCACTTGATTAGTTGTCTCAATTTCATTTCAATGACTGCTTCATTTGAGTCGTATTAGTGTTTCTAACTAGCTAGTGTGCCGTTAGTGACGTTTTTCATTATAATAGCAATAATAGTCTTTCCCACCCCCTCTCCCCTCCCCCCACCCACCCTAAAGCTAGTGTCTAATATATTACGAAAGCAATTGTGGAATAATAAAAGTAAAACAAATAGAGCACAGTAATTTGTTAGTGTTAGATTATTTCTGAAGCAACTAATTGGCTAAGCAGACTTGAGTTACATAATCATAGTGACGGATGGCCTTGGCACCTAGTTGCTGGTTGTGACAACATACTATCTATAAGGAATTATACATCACTATCTCCTTGGTACTTTCTTTTGAGTCCTTTAATCTGGTATTTGCATGAGCATTATAATACTTGTAGGCCATCAAAGCTCCTGTTACATATATAATTACTAAAGAGGTGGATGCTGGAATCAATCTTACCTGAATTGTATGTTCTGTTGTGCAACTGACAATATTCAGTTTTGATGTCCTTACATTATATCACATCAAACCATCTGCAGTTCTTCAGCACTTCTTGTATCTATAAGCATTTGTGGCATGGTACACTAGCAGTTAGTTATGCGCAAAGTTGTAATCAATATTTTTATTAGGACTGAGACTTTTATTGAGAATCTCAATTGGTGTTGGTTGGACATCATGGTTTTATCTAATAATATTTCGTTTGCAGAGTTGATCGAAATAAGTATCAAATTCAGATTCCATTGCCACCAAAAATTGATCCCAGTGTTACGATGATGACGGTGGAGGAGAAGCCTGATGTTACATATAATGATGTTGGTGGTTGTAAGGAGCAGATTGAAAAGATGCGAGAGGTATGTCCTTTTTTTTTTTGTAGTTTAAAAATATCATGTTGTTGTCACTCATTCAGGTTTGACAGTACTGTAAATTGATTATACATATGGCGGGTACCTGCAAGTTGGTGAATTAAACCTGACTGCATCATTTTCTTTCTATTATTATTCTTACTCAGGTTGTGGAGCTTCCAATGCTTCATCCAGAGAAATTTGTGAAGCTTGGAATTGATCCTCCGAAAGGTGTTCTTTGTTATGGTCCTCCGGGAACAGGAAAAACTCTCCTTGCTAGAGCTGTGGCCAACAGAACTGATGCCTGCTTTATTCGTGTCATTGGAAGTGAGCTGGTTCAAAAGTATGTTGGAGAGGGAGCTCGGATGGTCCGTGAACTTTTCCAGGTTGTTTGGTTTCCGGCGATTCAATGGCAAACTTGATTATTTTTCTTGGATTTCCTTACTTTTTGTAGTTACTTTCACTGTTTGTCTAACAACTAGTCTTGTCATTTAGATGGCTCGTTCAAAGAAGGCATGCATTGTCTTTTTTGATGAAGTTGATGCTATTGGTGGTGCTCGTTTTGATGATGGCGTTGGTGGGGACAATGAAGTTCAACGTACTATGCTTGAAATCGTCAATCAGCTTGATGGTTTTGATGCTAGAGGAAACATCAAAGTTCTAATGGCAACCAATAGGTTCGACAGCTTGATGCTTTCTAGTTTATAGCTGTACTTCAAGTCAACTCTTAAACATGCCCTCAGAGCATATCAATTCAGCTCTCTCCAAATCTTTTCAGGCCTGATACTTTGGACCCGGCTTTACTCCGTCCGGGAAGATTGGATCGTAAGGTAGAGTTTGGTCTGCCAGACTTGGAAGGTCGCACACAGATATTCAAGATCCACACAAAAACAATGAACTGCGAAAGGGATATCAGATTTGAGCTTCTTGCTCGCCTCTGCCCTAACTCCACTGGTGAGCATTTTCTGAAGTGCTTCTTTACCACATTTCAATAGTATAAGTTGTTTGTCTTGATAATACCCTATCTAACAATTAAGCAAAATTGTACAGATCTTACCTTCCTGAACTTAAAGATGTTAATTTACTTTCTAAACTTCACAGTTCTTTTGATATAAGTACTGATATTTGCAACTTCTTTGACAGGGTATTCTATAATCTAATGGGATAATTTCTTACTTGATTATATATTCTATTACCAATTTGACAAAATCCTTTTTAAGTTTTGACGAAACTCCAGTAGAATTTTCTGAAGTCCAAAAGTTCTATGATAGTTTATGTAGTAAAGTCAAAATTTAGAAGTTCAGGCACCTATGTTAAAATGTGGTATAATTGATGTAGCTCTGTACTTTTTTATTTTACAAGTTACTATGCTCCAATACATTTCCTTTTTTCTCCTTTTCTCTAAACATAAAAGCCAATCCACATGCTTGGAACAAATTGGTGTTAAAAGTTTTCCTACGTGGTCTATTTACTCGGACAAACATCAAAAATGCTCTATTTGTTCTTCAGAAGTTTCTAACTATTTCCTCTATTTCTTTATATTTAGGGGCGGACATAAGGAGTGTGTGCACCGAAGCTGGGATGTTTGCGATCCGGGCTCGCAGGAAGACGGTAACAGAAAAGGACTTTCTTGATGCAGTGAATAAGGTTATCAAGGGTTATCAGAAGTTCAGCGCAACGCCCAAATACATGGTCTACAACTAACAGCACTGCTCCAGTTACTCATATCTCGGAAGGAAATATCACTGAAATGTTGGCCATATGATTTACTACCTGGTAATATACATCTTTACATAAGCAGGATGCCTAATTCCAAATGACCAATGCCTTTTATTTTCTCCTCCATAGATTTACACTATGGTTTGCTTGAGCGAAACGGTAGTGGCTCTTTTCAGAACTTAGATGATTCTTTATCTTAACGAAAGATCCCAGTACTTGCCATGGTTGTTGTTGTTGTTGTAGTAGTAGTAGTAGCAACTTTTTATTTTAGAAGCTAAGAAGAATCTTATGTTAGCTTCTGGTCGCAGCAGAAGTATCAGACTTCTATTGAAGTCCACCAATTCCTTTTCTACTCTAGAATTTTAGAAAGAAACCGCGTTCGATGGCGCCTTAGTATTGTGCAGTACTTGACTGTTGTTAATTATATTCCATGTCTTCGCCTTTAGTTCACAACTTGCTTTCCAAGCTTTAAAGCTTTTCTGTTGCTTTCAGAGACCCAGGTTGGAAATTACAAGGCAAGTATATGAGTTAAGTGGGAAGATGACTAAAGCCCTCACACTCAAGTTTAGTTCTTGAATTTTCTTTTTTTTTTTTTTCTTTTCAAAGAAACAATTAGTTTGGTGGATAACTCAGTATTTGAGTCAGGTCTCAAATTCCCTTCTTCTGTTTTAAGAGGTTCTGAGTTTGATTTATGCATCTTTCCTGTTGTAAAGATGTAATTTTTGCAGTTTCATTAGAAAGCAGGTGATCTTAAATGCCTGTGATCATGTAGACAACTTTTACAAGATTCTCCTGTTATAAAATAGAGTTTAGTGTAAAAATATATAGAGACATATTTCTGCGTTCTTCTTCGGTGGGACCGCAAACAAAGAGTATTCTTTTATCCCATCTTTTCACCGCAAATAATACAATCTTTTCGCAATTGTAAACGGAATCTTGATATTACTTTTTACTAAGTGCATTTTAAATAGAGTAGAGCTTATATACTTTCGAACGTATAAGCTCATGCATATTTATAAACATTTTATTATTGAATTTGTATTGAGACTCAGAGAGAGAAAGAAAGTATAATTATACAAATTTTAATATAAATTTAATGGTGAAAATTTTATAGGCATGAATAAACTTAATACTTTTAAAAATATATAAGCTCTATTCTTTTAAATAATATTTATCTGTATGTCATATATATATATATATATATATATATATATATATATATATATATATATATATATATATATATTTTGATTATTATGTACAAGAATCAAGTAATTGCTGCTTGTAAGTTTTCTATCGTTAGATCTATCTGTCTGTAATATATATTTTTTTTAGATCATTTTATTTCATCAATTATTCATTTAATCAAAAAAAGCTCATTATTATTATAATCACATATTTGTTTATCTAATAATTAAAAATCTATATGTATTAATAACTTTGTATTTTTAAAAATATAGGAGCTAAATTATATATATATCATCGAGTCAATTGACCCGTGCTTTTGAAATTCGAAAACGGAGGGGTAACTCAATGAACACAATACTACAATTATTGAATATTTATGTGATTAATAATTCCCATTGAAAAAAAAAAGTCAACATGTTTTGGTTTTGGTCTTCTTCGTCTCCGCGTCCTGTGGGGTCTCCTTATTGGGCGGCCGTGCTGCTTTTTCTCTTTTCTCTTTTCTTCTTACAATATTTAGACCAAGATTTAGACCCCACTCGTTGACACAATTATGTGACTTTACATTTAATTATGTAAGCTTTAAAATCTAAAAAATTAATGATACCAAATACATAATTCCCTTTTTTTTTTTTTGATTAATTTTATGTAAACATATCGAATAGCAGATATATATTTACAAAGTTTAATTTTTTATATTTATTTTCTCAAAAATTTTAAATTGTTTCTATATATATTTCTGATTTATTATCGGTAGTTTATTGTTTATTTATTATTAGAATATAAGTAAAATAACAATTTTATTCTTTCAATATGTCATTCCAAAATCCCAATTATTAAAATAGTATAAAAATTTATCTCACTAACTAATCAAGATTAAGTATTTAATCTATCGTTAATTATATTTTTTTAACGGATATTAACAGTAGAGACATATACGAACAACTTCAAACTTTTTGAAAAAATAAATATAAAAAGTTAAATTTTATATGAATTTATCTTCTATTCGATATGTTTATATGAAACGGTATGAAATTAACTTTAATTTTTTATATAACTATTTTTTTTCAATATAGTAAAATATATATAACAATATTAATTGTATAATTTATATAGTGTTGATAGATAATTTCTATTGATTTATGTTTGTTGTATAAATGAGTTAACATATTAATAATAATATTATAAAGAATATTCTCAGTAGAATCTAAGTGCATTCATATACAAAGTTTGGTGGAAATTTAGGTCCAATCATGGCTAAAAATAATCTCATGATAATAATAATAATAATAATAATAATAATAATAATAATAATAATAATAATATGACATAAAAGAATAGTTACCACCTTAATTCACGGGGATTGTATGTGAGAAATGGGTCCTAAAAAAGTCAAAATCCACTGAAAATGGGAGCCATGCTTTGAGGAGCAAATTAAGAACAATAATGACAAGAAATCAAGATGTCTCTGATGATTATGTTCTTATTATTTCTATTTCATTGTTTATAATAATTAAAAAGTATCTATAATTATATGATGATCCTATTATGATTAATAATTATATATAAGATGATGGAGCTACAATACTATTATTGATGATACAAGAGTGTTGTTTACTATAGGCTTTTTGATTATTAGATGTCTAAGATTTAGTGGGGATTGGTGAAATAATAAATGTTATTCATGTTCTATCAATAGTATATTAGGTGATTTTTTTTGTTGGATCATTAGTGTTAATCATTAGTTACAACAGCTCGAGTTTTTAGAAATATACAGCTAATTAATTCACTTAAAACGCACAGATATAATACCTACGGATCTCAATTGTGACTCTCGGTTCAACCAGACCTCTCGCCGCATAACAGAATACTGGTCTCTTGGAGTCAAGAGTCTTATCAATTTACTTAAAGTGCACAAATATAATGTTCATGAGTTTTAATTGTGATTCCGACAAATTAATCTTTCGTCATTTCAAACGTTATTTGATTCAACCTGATCTTCTGTTAGAGGATAAAATTAATATTGGTCTCTTTAAGCGAACACTCCTAACAAGATAAAGAGAGAGTAGCTACTTTACTATCAATAGAGCCAAATATTTTATAAAAAAAAAATTATATTTTTTAAATTTTAATTATTAAATTAAAATTATAATTTTAAAATTATAATTTTAAAATTTTATTTTTAATTTTTTATTCAGTTAGTAGACGTTCTAGTTGTTGTTTGCGAGCCATTTTGTATTCAGATTATTAATAAAAAAAATTAAATACGAAGTAAATTTTTTAACTCGATATTACAACAAGTCAGCTTGTTGGATTCACTTAATAAATAAATCAATAAGAATGTTTTTGGAGTATAAAGTAGAGGTAAAGACACATGAATTTTTTTTTTTTTTTTAAATTAGTGTAATTCTATATTATCTTATCTCACTTTCATGGCAAAAATATATAGATATATTGCACAATAAAAAATTACAAAAACTTCTTAAATACGAATACGATGATACATAATCAACAAAAAAAAAATTTTGGTCTTATTTTGTACCTTGTTAGTGTAACCATATTGGCAGTGTTATAATTATTAATGATAGAATATATTAATTAAATGAGTTCGATTATTACAGATTAATTTTTCGGATTACAATATATTTTTTTTTTTGTACTCTCTTTTTTTTTTTTAATGATAATTAAGAATTAATTTCTGTTCCATTAAAAAAAAAAATAAGTTCAATTAGCTTTCCATAAAAGAGAATTAACAAGTTTAATAAATGTACAATAATAATAATATATATTAATAATGATAATCCATATTAAATTTTTATTTTATCTTTTTGTCTGTTTAACTCCATATATATATATATATATATATATATATTATATATATATATATATATATATATATATATATATATATATATATATTGTTCATATTTCTTTTTTTTTTAATTTAAATACTAATTTTTTTATTAAAAATTTAAGAAAAAAAAATTATACTTTTTGAAAAATTAAGCAATCCATAAAAGGTACAAAATCATTTTTATATATATTTCTGGAAAAGTTATCGTCTCAAATATATTTTTTATAAAAATTATTTTTTTTAATATACCTTCAAAATAGAAATATATAAAAAAGAAACATAAGTATTGGGTGGATATATATATTTAAAAATTTGTAGGTGTATATAAAAGAGAAAAGTATAGCTATCTATTTAAAAAAAAATTAATTAAAAATTATAAAATAATTAAAAATTTTATATACTAATCATTAAATTTTTTTGTTACTTACGCTCATTAGTATAAGTCGCATTCCCTGGTCTTCTTTAAAATGATTTTGGTGCCGTGTCAAAAAAACCGAGTTAGAAGTTAGAACATAAAGAAGAAGAAGAGGAAGAAATGAAGAAGCAACCAAAATATTTTTATATTATTATTATTATTATTTTTTACTTTTGAAAAGTAGGTTTGAGTGTAACATAAAACAAATTCAAACTATGAACTTCTCATTGGTCTCCGCAGCAGCAGCAGCAGCAGCAGCAGCCCTTTTGAACGCTTCTTTAGAAAGAAGAAGAAGAAGAATTAAAAAAAAAAAAAAAAAAAAGTCGTCTTTGTCGACGCATTTGATCTCTCCCATTCAATTATTATTATTATTTACGTCACTCTCTATCTTTCCTCTCTCTCTCTCTCTCTCTCTTAAAACCCCTCTCCAAATTCCCTTCTTTTTGGCATCTCCAGAGAGACCCAGATCTCAAAATCCGATTTTTTTGAGGAGCCAAAGTGTCGATTTTGATAAAAATTGTATTTTTTTTTAGAAAAAAAATTAAAGTATATAGCCAATGTGGAAGCAGGTGATAGTAGACCCGCAGCAGACGACGCCGGCGATGCCGGGAACGCCGGCGATGGTGATGCCGGCGATTCCGGCGATGCCGGCGAGCGGCGAGCGGTCGCCGGCGGTGACGGTAAGCAGCGAGATATTGGTGGCGGCGATCGTGGTCCTGTTCATGGTGGTGGTGTTCGTGTTCTTCCTCTACCTCTACGCGAGGCGATACCTCGGGCAGGACCCGTTGCTCCGACGCCGCCGCTCCGGGACGCGGCTCGTCTTCGCGGCCGACCTCGGCTCCGCGCACGCGCGCCGTGGCCTCGACCCTGCAGTGCTCGCCGCGCTCCCCGTGGTCGTGGTCGGCGGTGGGAAGGAGGGGGAGGAGGAGATGGAGTGCGCCGTGTGCCTCTGCGAGGTGGCCGAGGGGGAGGAGGCGCGGATACTCCCCAAGTGCAACCACGGGTTCCACGTCGGGTGCATCGACATGTGGCTCCACTCCCACTCCACCTGCCCCCTCTGCCGGAGCCCCGTCGGACTCGCCGACGCCTCGCCGAGCCCCGCCCGAGCATCGGTGCCGGCGCCGGAGCCCGCGGAGCCGCCGATTTTCCCCGCCAACGTGCTCTTCTGGGGCACGCAGGACCGGATCAACGCGGGGAACTCGTCCGAGCCCTCTTCGTCGTCGTCGTCGAGGACGAGGGGGCGCAACGAGCTCGTGATCGAGATCCCGACGCGCGCCATAGAGGGGTCGCCCTCGCCGATCTCGCCATTGCCCGCGACCCAGATCTCGGCGGAGGAGATGAAGTCGCCGCGCCGCCGCCGCCGAGCTCGGCGAGGCTGAGGTCGCTGAGGAGGCTACTGAGCCGTGGGAAACAAGCGATGGAGGGCTCGTCCTGTAGCCCGAGAGGGGGCGACATCGAGCAGGGTAACATCACGCCGAGGACGCCGACGAGCTAGGGTTAGGGTTTCAGGAAAAATATGGGAATTTTTAATAATAATAATAATAATAATATCATTAGTATGTGTATGTTGCTCGGGTGGGGAGAGTTTCTGAGACGGATTGGTTGCTCGCCGATCGCCAGAAATTTTTTTTTTAATTTATTTCTTACATTTTTTTTGGTTGGGGGGTTGATTATTTTGATTCAGATGTGTAATTGTACAGGCACATTTTCTTTCGGTGTGAATGGTGGTCTAAAGTTTGTGTAAAATTTGATCAAAATGGTTTGTTATCACACAGTTCAATTCCGATGTTCCAGTACAATAAACATAGATATGATGGCACAAAACAGTTTCATCATGCAGCAAATCGGAGAGACAGACGACAGATCTAAGGCGGTTAACATATTTCATCTGAGTTCATCGTCACGATGAGATACTACCCACCGAAGGCGAGCACACGGTTCGACCACTCCACAACGACTAACTATACAAAATTCTGAAGGAAGACAAATCTAGAGATTCGAAAATTTGTACTGAAAAACGTTTCTCCCCGCCGTTAAGATATTACTATCAGAATGGCAGAGGTCATAATCAGAGTTGCAGCAGCGGCAAGGCCATTACCACGCCAAACACCGATATCAACAAAACCAGAAGCCAAAAGGGCACCTGCTTTTTCTGCCTCCTCTTGCCGCCGTTGTTGTTGTTGTTATTTAGTACTCGCCTATCTTCATCTGCGAGCGTCGGAGCCCGCACGACCGTCGGGGAAGGAGGGGGTGCCGCATTCTCCTGAAGCACCGGCTGCGGCATGGGCTGTTGATCTGGCACCTGTTGTTCTCTGTACTTGTCTACGTATTCCGGGAACAGCTTCTTGAAGTTTGGGCAGTTTTTGCTGTTGATTCCGACAGATGAAAGGTTATGTTAACATTTGGAAGCGAGATATATTATGGCACATAGAAACGTCAGTATGCTCGTCGCTTCCTAGTAGAGAGATATTGCACAGAATGCGATGGCATTGGTTGATACGTTGCAATCAATTACCCACAATTCGTAGGTTGAATTGCAGGGCTTAAAAATAGGTGACAATACCAAGTTTTAATGCATCATATGCACGGCACCTATTGTGTAGTAAAGAGAGGAAGATTCATATTACTCACTTCGAATAGCTTCCCGCAGATTACGATTTCATTTCACCTTTATATATTTCATGCATAGTTGAAATCAATAACTTCTGGCTTTTTGCCACCTTGCTTTTAGTTGGAATCAACTGCTGAAAATGTTTGCAGTTGAAACAAACTAAATTGATTGAATGCAAGAAAGTGGTACCCTATAAGGGTAGAATAACAACCCTTCAAAGACGATAAACAAACCTAAAATTTAATGTGATTGACAACCCTTCAAAGATGAAATATCCTTGTTACAATTGTAATTTAATGTGCGACAATTACTTCCCAATTACTTGAAAGAAAAGCTACATAGAACTACAAATATCAGAGCTTGTCATGGAGTATATATTATCATGAATATCTTAAGGACGCAGCATTAAATGAAATTGACCTTTCAGAAACATGTACATTACATGTTTATGTAAAACTTGAAAGAAAAGCCACACAGAACTACGAATAGAATATCGGGGGCATGTCAATGTGCATATATTATCAATGAATATGTAAGGATACAGCATTAAATGAAATTGACCTTTCAGAAATACGAACGTTACATGTTTATGTAATACTCAAAAGAAAAGCCATAAAAAGCTATGAAAGTATCAAGACACATCATGGAACAAATTAATATTTAGACGAAAGAATTTACCTCTCACAGTTGTACGCAAGTGAATCCTTAGCTAATCGCCGCTTATCGTCATCTGACGTCCTAATGCTACCAGTGGTTTGGCCATCATCCATCTATATGCACAAGCATCAGAACGAAAAGCCAGGAAATCAATAATTAAAGAGAGAGAGAGAAAGAGAGAGAGAGAGAGCAGGTTCTTCATATCTCCTCTGTATTAAAAGTACTCAAAGAAACAGCTTTTCAATAAACAGCATTGGCTGTGGGTTCTACGATGCTAGACTTGAAGACACTTCAATTCAATCCAGGGTTTCTTTCGGGGAGAAATGATTGTCTGGCCAAAGAAATTCAAATGATTATGCCCCAAGTCTTTCAGTCCTTAGCTCTGCCGACAGAACTCAAATAGATTTCTCAAACCACGGAATCGTTCTAACCAAACATCTCAGCCTCGAAGGAATAACTCTGTACGAGAACCTCTGCTTAGAAGTCCTCTAAGAATTTATTCCAACTCCCAATTTTTGCAGCTACGGTGCATGTCACAGCAGCCTTTATACAAATCAGGGCTTTCTTTTCATACGTCTAAATGTAAGTAGCAGAAAAATCATAACTACTGTCATTTCAGATGCCGCAAACAAAATGAAAGGACAAAGGTAGGAATAAA
This sequence comes from Tillandsia fasciculata, assembly GCA_029168755.2. Classification (NCBI taxonomy): domain Eukaryota; kingdom Viridiplantae; phylum Streptophyta; class Magnoliopsida; order Poales; family Bromeliaceae; genus Tillandsia; species Tillandsia fasciculata. The sequence continues at coordinate 975,515 of CM054933.1, read as the reverse complement.
ATGACACTCGAGTTTTACATCCCGGCCAAAGAAAACACACTCTTACCAATACATAAATCAAGATGGAAAGGTATAATATATATGTACTCATCCTTTAAACATGTTGGCCTGGTTAAAGCCAACAAATGGTGATGAGAAAAGAAACTCACCATGAAGGACAGAAGTCCCGTGAGAATGCTGCATCAACAAAATAGTAGTCAGAATCATGAGACAAGATATTTATGATCGTAAAAAGCAAAACTTCACACATATCGTGATACATATGCACATACTTCGGTAGCTACTCTTACCTTGATACAGACCACATTGGATTCCAAGACTCCGGATGAACTGAATGAAAGGAGAAACAAAATTAGGTTTACAAGTTCCATAACACACCAGATTAACTAACATGCAATACTGTTCATACTTACAATCACTCATCGATAAACATATTTTCTTGTGCGGGGCAAATCGTCCGTTGGGAGTAATCATGCTGACCCACGGAAAGAAACACCAAGAAAAATTATATTAGAAAAGCGGAAGAACTTAAAATAACATTATTTACAATAAAACCAGTGTGCGGAATGTTACCTGATACTGGGAGGTTTGAATGGATAATCAGGTGGAAATTTAAGTTTTCCATAGTAATACCCACCTTCATTGCCGGTAAACAAAAAATACATAAATATAAAGTCAAGGATGTGAACTTTCAAAACAAAGCAAAATGAAAGTATATGTATTTCTGCGAAGACACCAATAAATAACACATAGCACCAATTAAGAAACATGGCAATAATTTAGAAGATTGACAACTGTTTAGTCCAATATACTAAAAGGATTTAAGTTTCAGCTGATATTTGATAGTTCCAACCAAAGCTAATGTAAAATTTTGGGAGATTTAGCAACTTCCAAAATTCATGGTTTTAGCCAGCTTTGCCCACTTTCAGCCGGTTTCCATAAATTTTGACCAAAAAGCATCCTTTTCGATCAAATACAATAACTAGGCTGAAAATGAGATTTCTTTTGAAGAAAACCTTAAACACTCTTCTCATCAACAGGTTAGACCAAATCAAGAGTTCTCAAGTTTGTCAAAAGGAAGCCTCAATGTGGAGAAAAAATTGAAACAAACAATTTAGACCTTAGACTTGACATATATTCCCTATTTTACCTGCAAATGGTGTGCCTTCACTTCCTTCGAGAACAAAATCTGAGAGAGAAAAAAAGGCAGACTATGAGTTCCGCTTAAAAATTAAAGAACAGATCAAGATGCACCAATTTGAAAGGCGACAAGAATATCTAAGCATTATTTCTGTCCGAAGGCTTCTAAGAATAAATCAATAAAACACAGGTAAAACTATACTGATAGCTTCACAAAAAAAAAAAATATTTGCAATACCAAGCTTACAACCAGACGTCGTATCAAACTTTACACGAGCAATCTAAGAACTCTAGCCTCAAATAAGGATGCTTGAATCTTGATGTGTATATAATTTCAAAACTACAAATAAATATCTGAATGGCAAGAACAATCATAGAAAGAATATGGGGAATCATGAAAGAGCATGCGTACGCCAATCAAGAATATCATTAGGAGAAGGACGAGCAACAATTTGAGGTGGCGGCTCCTGCAAATATTGAAAATGATGAAGTTAGTATTCTTCAAATAGAAGCATAAAGCATACCACCTCATCAAAAGGTACCACACCACTACTAAAACAAAGCACAAGTGCATAAACTCATAAGCATAAAACGTGTACAATTCACTTTTCCACAAATTTCCGAATGCGTGATGCGCGTTAGGGTTCGGTCGTCAAATTCCATGAACATTTCGCAAAAGAAAAGCACAACCTTACACCAAAATGGAAGGCTATAACTAATAAATTGCCGACCCCGACCAAAAGGTAGTGAATTGCTACTAAAATAAAGCAGAAGTGCATATATTTATACGTGTAAAGCTTGTAAAACCCAGATTCCCACAGAGTTCGGAGAATCCGACCCAAGTTATGGTCATTGATCGAGATTCCATCTAAGGTTTGCAAAATAAAACTGTAAAGTCTTAAAATAATCAAAAGTGATTAACAAAGCATCGAAACCGAATTGATCATACCTTGCATAGGGCATGATACTCCCTTTGAAGGCGCTTAACACAACCCCTCTCCGCCATTGACAATGTCCAGCCCCGTGAACAAAAGCTACAACTATAATCCTCCCAGAAACCCCTCAAAACCCCTCTTTGATCTCAAATTTGCTGCAACATAGACGAAATTCTCAACATCGAACCTCATTTACACCCTAATTCGCAAAGCTCTAACAGTATATCCTCCATAATAATAAAAAAGAACACAAATTGCTTCAAGAAACCACTCTGAATACAGTTTTTTCTCAAGTTTATGCATTACACATGCGATTCAAAAGAGGAAATGAAACGAATGAGAGGTATAAGAATCTAGGGCAAATCCGATTCAAGAAATTGTCCTCGAATGGATTCAGATGATAACCCTAACAACGAATCGAGATCGCGAGAGAGAAAGAGAGAGAGGGGGGTGGGGGGAGAACCTGCCGCCGATCTCCGACGAGGAGGGGCCTTGGACGGCGGTGATCGATCCGGGGGCGGAGGAGCGATCGAGATCCGACGCTTCTCGGGATTTGGGGTTGGCGAAGAGAGAGAAAGAAGAGAGAGAGAGAGTTGTTAATTGTAAAATAGAGGAGGAGGGGGGGGTGGAAGGGGTGTTGATGTGATAATATTGACGCGTTTTTGACCGTCCATTTACGATCAGACGGTGGATCGAGCGCCTTAGATTGACTAAATAAATGGAAGGATCCAGCGTCTTCCGACGCATACAGCGAGTTAGATACCGTACGACAATTTAGATAGGAAAATTTTTCACATAAGCCCCTAAGGTTTCGGTTAATTTGAAACCACATATAAATATGTTAATAGGCCACGCCCAATGGGCCCTACTCTATGAACCCAAGAGGCCCAAAAGGCCCATTAGAAAAGCGTTTCAATAGAGTGAAATAATTTTGGGTTCGACTCCGGAACTTTTTTTTGTCGGATTGTTGGCGCTAATCATTACTCCTAAAAATTCGAATTGTTAGAAATACGCAACTAATTCACTTAAAACTTACAGATGATCCAAAAATCTTGATTGAACTCAACCCACCTGAAGTTAGACATCTTGTTATTTGGTCAATTGTAGACCGCAGCCCCACTAAACTTATTAAACTCACTCAATTCAACTTATTAGTCTATTACAAAACAGAAAATTATACCTATTTTTAATATATAAATAAATAAATAGTAAACACTTTTGAAGCCTGAGTGTTTGATCAAATTATTTTGATTGAATTATGATGAATACAATTAATGACTCATTAATAATATTTTATAATATTAATTTTGTTACTAAAAAGATTCAGTATCAAATTTGGCAAAAAGGGGCATCTAGGTAATTTATTAATTCAAAATTGGTGCATGCATGGATTCCCACTCAAATTAATTAATTTAGTGCTAAAAAAAGGGGTATTCTTTTGAGGCTCATTTATGATTTATACAATTTGCAGGGGTAAAAAATAAGTCGCATTTCACCACTTCAATAAGTTTCTAATTTGTAGCCACGCATAAAATCATTAAATCTGATCAAATTTAATAAATTTAATTAATTTTAATCAAAATTAGATATGATAAATTAATCACTGAGAATTAATTTTTAATATAAATCACGCAATTATGAGGCAAATCTCTTTGCGCCCTAAAAGGTCTCTCTTTATGAAATCTCAAATGTGCTCTCAAATTAATACACACAACAATAAATTATAGTACTCTTCTATTATTACCAAACATTAAAGAGAACAACTCTCAATTAATTGGCTCAATCCAAAATAGATTCAAGCAAAATCTCAAGCAACATAATAATAATAATAATTATAATAATAATAAGTTATTCCATTTTTGTAAGTGTGACCCTACCACGAGCTTGGGCTCGAGCCATTTAAGATGGTTGGTTGGAGTGACAGATAAGGAATTTAATGTTAAAGAAGAACATGGGAGATTTATTCGACGTGTTATCGATCAGGCGAATTATAATAATAATAATAATAATAATAATAGAACTATATTATTATATTATTAATAACATCAAGTCATATATTAATACATTAGATTTTTGATCATTTGGTACAATGATACATGGTTAGAATAATAACAGTTATTTAAAATTGAGTGGATCGATGATCGATGAAATAGTATGATCAAAAAGATAGATTTAACAGTAAAAATGTTTTTTGAGATCAAATGCATGTTGCTTAATTAGAAGGATAATTAGGCTACAATAATAATGGGTCTAATAAAGAAGCAAAAATGTTGATCGCCTTATTAGGGATACATATCAAGGTAGAGCACATTGTTTTATGTTAAACAATTGTTAATTGGGCTAAATTACGCGCTTGGTTCTCAAATTATGAAGAATGTGATACTTTCGTCTGGTTCGAATTTTTTAAATTATTGTAACTAAATTTTACAATCTAATATATTGGTGAGATAGCAGCGTTACAATATATCAGTATTGGGTCAATTAAATTGAAATGTGATATTTAATTACAATAATTTTAAAAATTTGAGCATGAAATTACAACAATTAATAGTCTTGTTAGTTGCGTGGGGCGTTAGCTCCTGAGTTAATTTATTTTGTTTTGCTTTGAGATCTTTTAATAATAAGTTATTCTATGTGGAGTTGAATAAAAGATACACATTGATTTAGAAAAAGGGGAATAGTGGGCTTTAGAGAATAACTATTCTCACTTTCCAGTTCAAGGTATTTGACCTCCCTTTCGAAGGGTACAAGCACGTACGGACTCTTTTCACATATAACAAAATAAAAACTCGAGACCTAATATATAATAAACTGTTCTAAATATTAATAATATTTAATATTAGTGATTTAATTATTCTAATATATTATACTTGACCTTCTTTTTGAAGGGTAGCGCACGCATTGTTTTTGCATATAACATAGCAAAACCTCATGACCTAATATCTAAAGAGAAGGGTATTAGTGAACTGCTCTAAATATCAGTAATATTTAATACTGTGACTTAATTATTCTGTGTTTTTCGTGCTTCACTTTTTGATTTTTCGAATACATCATATTGTTTTTCGTGCTTAAGATATTACTGTATTTTTCGAAAATATCATATCGTCAGCTCTTTTAGATATTTTATAATTGATATGATTAATCCTAGCTCGAAAATTATAATATTAAAATCTCTTTAACAACCGTTTCTCAACAACTAAATCAAAACTATCGAATGAAAGTTTTTACTATTTAAATTCAAAAATTTATTTTAGTTTCTGATACAACAAAAAGCTTTATGTTTTTATATTCGCCAACAAAAACTTATGCGGGAAGATATAAAATAGGAACGGTGAAAAAGCTTTGGGATGGTTCCAGAGATAAGTTTTGTGTTTGGTATGAGAATGAGGAATAAGAGAAATAAAGAGTATTAGTTGGGATAAATTACCTTTTTGCCCTAACTTTATGGTACATAAAAAGATGCATGATCACAATTTAGTAAATGGCCCCACACGGTCCAGCTTAAAAGTACATGCATTACGCGTTTCATGATATATATATATATATATATATATATATATATATATATATATTATTTATATAATTTTTTGAGTAAAAATAACCATTTCTTTGAATAAATATGCTAATTATAGTATTTTCTGTTTAAAACAAGGGACATGCATGCTTTGGATGCGTCGAATGTATTATATTGTATAAATCAATATAAGAATAGTTACATTAATTAGTTAATGTATTGTATTGTATAAATCAATATAAGAATAGTTACATTAATTAATTAATGTATCATTCATTACATTACAGCTCATAATATACGTAACAAATTTGAATATTCGTAGCAACACTTTTTAAGCAACATATATTGTTGCTTTTATCTTGATTTGTGGTTTATTTTGTAGCCTTTGTGAGCATATTTTTTTCTCTATTGTTGCAATTAAAATTGTCTACGAGTCGAACACGAGCGAGGTGGGACTAGTTCGAGTTTGTTTGTTTATTAAACAAATCGAATACAAGCTAATTTATTAAAATATGAAGCTGAAAAAACTTTAGCTCACATTAACAAGTCGAACACGAAATGACTTGAAAACAGTAAATAAGATCATCAGCTTTATTACTATATGAAAAGTTAAATAAAAATTAAAAAATAAAAATTATATTATATATATATATAAATATATTTGAGGTGTATCGAACTGAAAATAAATAAACTGATCACATCTCTATTGGACTTACTTTATTAAACAAGCTGATTGATTTCGAGCGCAGATTGAATTGAACAGTAAACTGGATTGGCACCTCTAGTTGCAGTAACTAGATTAGGTATCTAAAAAGCAAAAGTGTTTAGAACATGAGAGATTCCATATGGCATTAATAGTTGCTAATTAAGCTCCCTTTTACAACTAAATGTTCAACATTTCTCTCTCCATTACTGCATGAAAAGATTGATTTGAATGCTTGGAACATGCATGGAGTTCCTGCGGCCCTTTCGAATGAAAAATAATGCACACCCTAACATAGAGTTAAAAATCACATTCAAAATTTTAGTATAAAAAAAAATTAATATGATTAGTGTGTAAATTAATTTTAATTAATTTGTCTTTTAAAATCTAGACGACTATAAGATTTATATATATTTTTCGACTGTTTAAAATTTTAGAAAAAAAATATATTTAATTTATACTTTTAATTTGTACGTATATGATATCAAAATAAAAAATCTCTTCAAATTTTAACTTATTTTTTTTTATCCTATTTTATTATTTTGCGCTTAATTTTTTTTAAAATAACGATTATATATATATATATATATATATATATATATATATATATATATATAATAAGCCTAGCTATAGTATCGATGTATATGGGTGCTCTATTTTTATAATCCTATACACACAAAATTTTTACGCAGGATATAGAATGTATTTTAGCAATCCATTGTTTTAATCGATTTTAATTTGAACATTGCAACTCATATGGAGGTTATTTTTGAGATTTCTAAACTAAATTCAAAAAAAATTCATGTGCAAAATCTAATTTGAACTGGTCAAATTAATAAGGGTGACTCAAGCCACCAAATTTGCAACATTACATGTGATTATGTGCCCCACATGAGAAATTAATGATTCCACAACTCTCTCTAGTACAACATCATAGTGAATAGTGTACATGTGTATCTCATGGTTAATGGAATTAATCATTTATAAATTTTAACTCCTGAATTCTAAACAGAAATTAAAGTAATTTGCGACATCCCGAAATTTGGATTAGTTCTATATATAAATGACATAATAGGACTAAATCTCTTAACTCAACTATAGCATTTTGGGTGGTAGTAGGACCCAATAGGTAAGAGAGTTAAGTGTGTTAGAGTTGGAATAGTTCTAAAATAGATAACCTCCTGGGAAGTGAGGCGTCACAGTTGGTATCAGAGCCATTCACCAACCGAAGATGTGAGATGAGTTTCGACTGAACCAGGTTATATAGCGGGTAGAACGATGTTTCCCGGCTAATGACCGTTGTGGATAGAGTTCACCTCCCCATAAGGTCGGCTAAGGCTAGCGAGACCAGTCTCACATCGTCTGGTGCTTGTGAATGTCTTTCAGCATGACGTGGACGTCACGTCTTAAAGGTGGAAGAATATGACACCTTTGAAATTTGTATTAGTTCTATATATAAATGATATAATAGGACTAAATCTCTTAATCTGACTATAGTATTTTAGTGGTAGTAAGGCTAAAAGATTAAAAGGGTTAAGCGTGCTAGAGCTAAAATAGTTTTAGAATTTATGACCTCCTGAAAAGTGGGACTTCACATAATTGATATTAAATCATAATTTGAATTTATAGTTCAAATGTGACATAATATTTTTAATTACTAGGTTGTAAAAAATTTTCAATTAAATCAATTAAAAGATACAATAAATCCTTAAAAGATATCGAACAAAAAATTTATTAAAATGTAAACTACATTAAGGCATCATTTAGTGACAAATTTTTTTTTGTAGCCTAATTTAACTAATTGTTAAGCACCACAAAATTATGAAGTGTCCCTTTCTTTGAAGGTCTATTTTAGATTAATTAAAAGATACAATAAATTCTTAAAAGATATAGAACACAAAAATTATTAAAATGTAAAATACATTAAGACATCATTTAGTGACAAATTTTTTTTTTTAGGCTAATTCAACTAATTGTTAAGTACCACAAAATTATGAAGTGTCCCTTTCTTTGAAGGTCTATACTAGAGAAAAAGATAAATGGGATTCCTGAGTCACATCTAGCAATTTTCTTTCATGCAAAAAAAAAAAAAAAAAAAAAAAAAAAAAAAAGTACAAAATAAAGAATTAATTAACAGGTTTGGGTCTTTTGGAAATAAATAGTTCCAGGCAGAAAAAATAATTGCACATACATGGTCTCTAGCCTTTACTGAATTTGTATTTTAATTCACATTTTTTTTATAGTTCTATACTTAATCTCAAATTAAAAGCCAATTAATTTTCCACTAATTTTGCAAATATAATTTATTAATTCTTGGCGCTGGTAAACTGAGTCTTTAAACAAATTTTAAAGTAAATTATTTAGAAAATAAATCTTTTTGATCAGATGAATACTTATAATAAATTAAATAAAGATGATTAATTTTGATATAATTATTTAGTAGAGTGTTTGCCTAAATAGCTAGCTAGGCTCATGTAAAAAAAATTGGGACAAATATTATCAACTAATAATGCAAACACATGCTAAAAGTGTCTTTTCTTATAAACCATATATATATATATATATATATATATATATATATATATATATATATATATATATATAGCCTACTACAATAATTAGTTCCTAGGACAAAAAATTTGATAATTTTTTTTTAAAAAAATAAAGTACGTACAAATATGAAAGGCCTTCATACATAATTTTTTCTTAGGGGAACTTGCTTTATGTAAAATTATTTTTTTGCTAGATTATTAAATTTGGTACATTGGCATTTTTTGAAAAATTATGTTCTCACCTTTTCATTTCAATGAGAAAATTTCATCCTCCTCTCAACTAATACATTATTTTAAAATTTTGAGATATTTTTTTTATCTATCTCAATCTTAGTCATAATTTGTACAAAATATTACTATACTGAACTAAATACAAAAATATAAGAGTTAATAACAGTAAGATTATAAAAATTTAGAGTATTTTTTATTATATTAAAATAAAGGAATATTGTATAGGCGGCAATGGAGTCGGTGGAAAAAAAAAAAAAATTCTTTTTATAAAATTTTGTTCCAAAAGCTCATATATATATATATATAGAGAGAGAGAGAGAGAGAGAGAGAGAGAGAGAGAGATGAGAGATGAGAGTGATATGATTTTTAAATATTTTTTTTCATTAAATATATTATTTTAATTCATTTTATTTTTAAAATATATTATTAAATTTTTTAAAAAATATTATCATCTTACCTATATAATTTTTTATTTAAAAACTGAAAACTCACACTTATCAATAATTTTATAATTTTAAAAATTTTAAATTAAAGCTATTCATGTTATATATATGTACACTCCACTCCTAGTACACTGGTTATGGCACGAAAGCTTCAGCTCCATTAAAGATTCCTATATATACAAACACCAACTCCCCCTGCCATCCTCTTTAATATCCTCTATCCACCACCACCATAATACTTATCCCACTCCTCCACATTTGGGCCATTTCCCCTTTCCTTATTCCCCCCAATGGCTCCTCCTCTTATTCATCTTCTTATTCTCTCCCTTATTCTCTCCCCCGCCCTATCCCTCCCCCCTCCCACATCGACAAAGAACTCGTCGTCGTCGTCGTCGTTGTCGTCGTTGCTGTCGACGCTCCAATCCACGGTCGACGAGATCGGGAGGGTGGCGTCGATGGTGTCGTCATTCTCCGGCATGATCGGAGACGGTGACATCCGGCTCTCCTCCGCCGTCTCCGACTGCCTCGACCTCCTCGACCTCTCCTCCGACGAGCTCTCCTGGACCATCTCCGCCTCCGAGTCCCCCGCCAGCGGAGGCGGAGACGGACACGGCACCATAAGCCGCCACTCCAACCTCCACTCCTGGCTCAGCGCCGCTCTCAGCAATCAGGTGCATACTGAAACAACCGTTGATCTCTAAAAACTTAAGCCATCAAAATATAATAATACTATTATTTTTTATAGTAAAATTTTAGTGTTGTTATGTAACGATCAGGACACATGCAAGGAAGGGTTCGACGGCACCAACTCCATCCTGGGCTCGCTGGTATCCGGCGGGCTCCAGCTGATCACGTCGCTCGTCGGCGAGGGCCTCTCCGAAGTCGCTGCAGCCGCATCCGATGGCGGCGACGGCTACGGCGACGGTCGAAAGCTGGTGGAAGGATTTCCGAATTGGGTGACACCGAGAACGCGGAGAATTCTCCAATCTACTACTACAATGTTCGCGCCCGACGCGGTGGTCGCGCAGGACGGGAGCGGGAACTATACGACGGTTACAGCAGCAGTGGAGGCGGCGCCGCAGGAGAGCGAGAAGAGGTACGTGATCTACGTGAAGAAGGGAGTGTACAGAGAGAATGTGGACGTGAAGAAGAAAAAGTGGAATATAATGCTGGTGGGCGATGGCATGGGGCTGACTGTCATCACCGGCAGTCGCAATTTCGTCGACGGCTGGACAACTTTCAGGAGCGCCACTGTCGGTCAGTCAACCCCCCCTCTCTCTCTCTCTCTCGCTTTCAACTAAGATTGGTTTAGATTAAAATTTGATTAGTCAAAATTAGTCAAAGATTCAAAATTAAATAAATGAACAAATAGTAATTTTGTAAAATTTACGTAAAAATTGGTCAAATTTAAGTATTCAAAATAGTAGTACGCGTGGGGACCACAGTGTTGCTTTGGGACTCGCATTGACTCGTCTTTACCCACAGGAATAATTTCTTTTTTTAAAAAAAAAAAAAAATGCTTTTGTGGTTGGATTTATTCGTGTGTCCATATTGTTCCCCAATGAGAATATATATATAATATATACACCGACAATATGGAGCACTGTAACTCTGCTATTACACTGTACATCCTCGCAGTTCTTCTGATGGACGGATAGGATCGATTTTAATGCCATTAAAATTTAGTGATTGTACGGTAGTGTACGACAAGCTCACATGCACAGATTTTTTTTTTTTTTTTGAAATAATTATTACTTCGCCTACTTTATAAGCAGTTGACTTAAAAAATGTATGATTAATATTTAAAGTTTGAAATTTAAAATTTAAATTTTTTTGTTTCTGATTTGTTATTTGCATGCAGCTGTCTCCGGGAAAGGCTTCATTGCTCGCGACGTGACGATCGAGAACAGCGCAGGACCGACGAAGCATCAGGCGGTGGCGCTGCGCTCCGACTCCGACCTCTCGGTGTTCTACCGTTGTAGTTTCAAGGGCTATCAGGACACTCTCTACGCGCACTCCCTTCGCCAGTTCTACCGCGACTGCCGCATCTCTGGCACGGTCGATTTCATCTTTGGCAATGCTGCCGCAGTCTTTCAGAATTGCCAGATCTTCGCACGTAGCGCCCTATCGGATCAGAAGAACTCCGTCACAGCCCAGGGCCGTAAGGATCCGAACCAGAACACCGGATTTGCCTTACAATTCTGCAATGTGTCGGCCGACTCTGACTTGGTTGCTGCATTCACAACTAATGCAACAAACCAGAACCAGACCCAAACCCAGAATCAGACCCGGACCTACACGTACTTGGGTCGACCGTGGAAGGAGTACTCGAGGACAGTGATAATGCAGTCGTACATCGGGAACGTGATCAGGCCCGAGGGATGGCTCGAATGGAATGGAAGTTTCGCGCTGGACACGTTGTTTTATGGAGAGTACATGAATTTCGGACCGGGTTCAGGTCTGGGTGGGCGGGTCAAGTGGTCAGGTTACCACCCAATGAACACCTCTGCTCAAGCCGTCAACTTCACGGTGGCGCAGTTTATCGACGGCAACTTGTGGTTGCCGTCCACCGGCGTGAAGTACACAGCAGGTTTAATGGTGTAAGATCGAGATCGAGATCGAGATCGAGATCGAGGGAGAAAGGAATCAAGTGTTTGTGACTGAAACTGTTAGAACAAATGTTTAGTTGTGAAGCTTGGTAAAATTCTTTGCCACATATATAATATATATCATGATAATTACAAGTCAATTTTGAGTCCTTATAATGGTTCAAGTGATTCATCTTAAGCTTTATTATATTTGGAAACTAAAGTTCCGCTATTATATTGTTAATAATATCAAGTATTTCGTATTATTAGATTTTCGATCGTTAGTTCTATTTTTGTGAATTATTTTTATTTTTTATATTATATATTTTATTAAATATCTGTTAAATTTGAGATAATCACTATTATTACACACTTCTTCATCCAACTTTACTCAGCTTAATTTGTAGGCCCTAAATTAACCCAAAGAAAAAAAAAAAAAAAAAAAAAAAAAGTACCAAGCCCATAAAATAAGCCCAAAATCAACAATCCGTTAAGGATCCACAAACTAACACTAGAGTATATATTTTTTTTTAGCAACGTGGCAAAATAAATGATCATCTTTTCGTGAGTTGTCATAGTATCAAAACTTTTTTTTTTTTTTTTTTTTTGTGTATCGTCACTACGTGGTGAGCTATCTGGTTGAAACGGAATAGACGAATTTTTAAACATTCTAAGCATACGATGGGTCAGGGAGAGTTGGATTCGACTTTGTCGTAACTAGCATTTTGAGGCTACAACTTTTTTTTTTTTTTTTTTTTTTTTCACTTTGGAGATTTTGTTGTCTTAAATTGTAGCCTAATTCATCTTTTAATTAAATAAAACGGTAGCATGCTACATTCGTCTTAAAAAAAACAGAAAAAAAAAACGTGGCAAAATAATATTTGAGTGTGTTTTTTTTATTTTACCTGCAAATAAACTATTTAGGAGATAAATTAAATTTATATTTACCTTTATTTGACTTAAATATTTTTAATCATTTATTAACAATATAAACACCACCATTAATTGTGTGCGGTCCAACAAATCATATGGTGATTCATTTTGCATGAATTAAAATGAGAAAAAAATTAATCCAACCCAAGTAATTTAGAAAAAAAATATATAAAGACCCCTGAACTTTAGCGCGTTTGCAGATTACAACAAGGCATTTGAATTTTTAATATTAGCAATTAGATTTTTAAGATTCATTAAAATAGTTCAAAAAAAATTTCTTCTCATCAAAATTATCAATTATATAATTATTTTAGTTGGTTGTACTACGTATAATATTATACTTTTTTTCAAACAAAATTTATTTTTTATTTTTAAAATATAAAAAATAATAAAATTAAAGATAATTAAACTCACTATATTTTTAAATTCTAAAACTTAATTATCATAAATAGAAAAAAAAAAAAAAGAATTTTCTATTTGGAGTTATATTCTGAGGAGATTGAAGTAGGACAAGTCACGTGTATTATTTTTGTCCCATCATATCACGGGTTGCTAAGTAAAGGAAAAATATAAATATTATTGTTTTAAAAAATAAATAAATAAATTTACTTTTATTCTTATTATTTTTAATTTTTTATTTATTTGTCGTGTTATGAAAAATCGGTAGTATATAATAAAATTAAAAAAAAGCTCTCCAACAATATTTTATTCAATAATTTTTAATTAACTGTTATGTATTAATCTTATATTTATAAAAAATAATAATAATAATTTATAATATTTGAATAGAGTCCGTGAAAATTAGAGATTTTTCGATTTCATTGAGACGCTTTTCACTGAATGTTTTTTCATATTTAACTTTGGTGTAGAGATAATGCATGCACTAAATTTCACACATCATTTATTGCATTGTTTAATGAATGATCTTCTTCAATCAAGACCATACTATAATAAAATTATATTATAATTATATTTTTAAAATTTAAAAAAATGTTGTTGAAAAAAATATCGACATTAATAGTTAGTGTCGCTATACATACGGTCGCTAGGGTGTATAACGACACATTATTATAATAGATCTTAAAAATATATCTTTATAATCTAATTTTAGATATAGGTAGAATATAAATAAAATATTTATACAAAAGTATTATAAAAATATATTTTTATAATATAATTTTATTTTAGTAATTTATGTATGATACAAACTTTTTATATCACACCTCATTGGCCATTTATATATGAAAAACATGCAACATGACCCATTATTGATCCATAGTGATATTAACAAAAAAAAAAAATCTTTTCCTTTTATTCTCTTTCTTTCAAAATAATAATAATAATAATAATAATAATAATAATAATAATAATAATAAAATTGTACTTGGACCATGCCACTTGATTATTATACTAGCATATGTACATATGAATGATTGAAATTTGAAGAGGATATCAAAAATGGAAAATATACTATAACTTAAATTATATTTTGCTGTACTAATAGTATACTTATTAGTATCTGTATATATATATATATATATATATATATATATATATAAAGTAGAGCTTATATATTTTCAAAATGACAAGATAATTCATATTTATAATTTTTTTATTATTAAATTTATATAAAAATTTATACTTTTTATTTTATCTTTCTCTCTCTTTAGTTAATTTTATAATTTTATAAAAATATAAATCTCAATGTTAAAAAAATTATAAGTATAAATTGTCAAGCTTTATTATACTTTTGAAAGCATGACTTATATATATATATATATATATATATATAGCTTATATGTTTTTAAAAGTATAAATAAAAATATGCTTGTGAATTTTTTATTATTGAATTGGTATTGAGATTTATGCTATTTATTTTTTCTTTCCTTTTCTTTAGTTGCTTTTATGTACAAAAACATAAATCTCAATGCAAATTCAATGATAATAATTTCACAAGCATATTTTTATTTTAAAAGCATAAATAAATAAATAAATAAATATATATATATATATATATATATATATATATATATATATATATATATATATATAAGAGGACTAGTACAGATTAATTTTTTCAATAATCAGCGGCAGAGTTGTAGACAATCCATTAATTCCTGGAGATTGGAAGGACACTATGCTCACGTGCATGTCAAACATCAATCCAAGCTAATATTTATTGGAAATTTGGTAGACAGATACGAGAAATAAAAAAAATTAAAATTTTGATAATATTAATAAATGCGAAAAAAAGACACCAAGATTTTTAAGTGGTTTGGCAACTGTCTACGTCCACGGAAAGATCGAGAGAGATGTATTTCACTATAAAAAGCAAAAGAAATACAAGCTTACACCTTTTGTCTTCTTCAAATAAAAAAATCAAGAGCTTTATGGCAAACCCTACGTATCTCTTGTTCCAACGAAAAACTCCAAGAAAATAATTCGTAATTAAAAAGACAAAATTAGAAAAGTATATAAATATTTGACCAAAATTTTTTATACTGTTGCTTCGAGTAATCCGAACCGTTCAAGCAATTCGCCATGCACCTTCTCTACTCTAATATGATGCAAGCATAGGTCACCTTTCAATTAATTAGGGCGCTAATTAATTAGTCTCCTGCATACCGTACAACCTCAAGAGAACCGATACTCTTAATTAGGCCGGTGCACTAATTAATTAACTTGAGATGCAACCGTATTTTCCGGTGCACTAATTAATTAACTTGAGATGCATCCTAATTAACTTAGCCCATTGGCGGCCGCTTCCTTCTTTTTCCTCCTTCTCTCTCCTTCATTCGCCGAAGTATATATATATATATATAATGCATAATGAAGTCGGTCAAAAAGTCAACCAATTATAATTAGATTAGGACGTATATAGATAGACATAAATCTTGCACAAACAAAAATTATCTCCAAGATCAAATAATATATTCCATACATCTAATCTATATCATAACCAACTTAATCAGTTAATTAAATTTGACTCAGTCTAAATTTAAAAGAATATATAAATTCGCAACAATATTCGTGTGTCTTCTATTATCTTTTAGTAGCACTCAATAAAATTGGTAAAATTCCTCCAAATTATACGCATATATATAATTTTAAACTATATGTATAGAAAGAGAGAGTTTAATTTGCTTGACTACAATAGGGTAGTAAATGACTCGATTTACTATTGATTTAGTTTTGATGGTAAAATTTGTATTTCGATAATCGTGGCCGAATATAATCTAAATAATTTAAACTAATTATAAATTAAATTTTATAATTTTTTAATATCATTAACTAAGCAAACAAATATCACAAAATTTATAATTTTAATAACCAATATATATATATATATATACAGTGTATTTGCTTTATAATATATTAGTTGAATTTTTGTTGATTTTTTTTTAAAAATTATTTAAAATTAGATTTAAACTCTAAATCTTGAATAAAAAAATGCATCATTATTTTTTAAAAAATATTTATTTTTAGCCGTTAATTACTTGCTCATTTAGTGCATAAAAAATTAATTTCAAAAAAATATAAATTTTAATTTTTATATAATTTAAATAATTTAGATATTATTTGACAATTTAAAAGCACTATCGTAATTAATCTCTCTCTGTATATATATATATATTCATTGAGTATATATATATGTACAATAATATCTCTCCCTCTCTCTCTCTCTCTCTCCCTCTCTTCCTTAGTAATCACACTCCATGAGTACTACAATGGCGCATATCTCTCCTCTCCTCACTCCATTATCTCTCCTCCTCCTCTTCTACTCCTTCCTCACCCCCACATCATCCTCTTCTCCAAACACCATGACCACCACGATGAGTACTACAACTGCACCAGTAGTACACGACCTCTCCTCTATCGAAACCATATGCTCACGCACCCCATTCCCGGGCCCATGCATCGACTCCTTGAAGCTCTCAATCGCCATTCCCACTCCCAGCGCTCTCTTCTCCTTCGCGCTCAGCTCCCTCTCCTCCGCCGCCTCCGCCGCCGCCAACCTCTCCTCCCTCCTCGCCTCCGCCTCCGCCTCCCCCGCCCTCGTCGCCGCCCCGCAGCGCGGCGCCCTCCTCGACTGCGCCGACCTCCACGCCGCCACCCTCTCCTCGCTCTCCCTCTCCGCCACCCTCCTCCGCACCCTCGCAGCCGGCGCGGGCGCCGCAGCCCCGGCCCTCCCCACCGCGCGCGCCCACCTCGCCGCCGCGCTCTCCAACCGCGCCACCTGCCTCGACGGCCTCGCCGGCGCCCGCGGCCCCCTCGCCCCCGCCCTCGCTGACGCCTTCTCCTCCGCCTACTCCCTCGTCGCCAACTCCCTCGCCCTCCTCCCCCGCTCCACCCCTGCCACCGCCGCCCCCGCCGCCAAGCACCCAGGTACGCAGTTTATTTGGGTTTTCTCCTTCCAAATTTAACATACATTCAAAATCCATCCTCACATAAACCATCTATTATATTAAATCAACTTATTAAATAATAAATTTTATTATTATTTTAAATTTTAAATAATTTTTAAAAAATAAAATTTTAAAAATTTTAAAATGTTAAACAATATTTTACCGTTGGTATATTCGTAATGATTTTTTATTTAATAATATTTTAATCAGTAATTTCAAACATACTGTTATATTAGAATACTTTTAAGTATTATTAGATATAAAAAAATATATTTAAATATTAATTTTATAGGGAAATTCTTTATGCATATATATTATAAAAATGTTTTAAAAAATTAAACATTTTTATAATAATTAAGCAGTCAAAATATAATATTTTTATTATTTATAATTATTTATTTTTGTTGTGTCGAAAACTCGAAATCTTTTAATCTGCATCTAGCTCGAGAGCTCGACACATAGACTTAAATTGAATAAAATAAATTTAAAAAATAAGGTTAGGAGTTCGGTGACATATTTCTCCCATTTAAGAAAAAATTAGTTTTCATCTATTTAATTCAAAATTATATTTCAAATTTATTAAAATATTTCAATATAAAGTAATTTGGAAATAGCTTAAAATTTTAAAAATACAATTATATGTTAGTTTAAACTTATATGCAGATGCAGGTAGTTTTCCAAAATGGCTCCAGTGGCGTGACAGAAAGTACTACTGCGAATAGATGACGACGACGACAACGACGACAACAACGATAGTAATTATGAGGTGATCACGGTGGCGAAGGACGGGACGGGGAACTTTTCGACGATAGCGAACGCTATAGCGTTTGCGCCGAGCAACAGCGAGCAGCGGGTGATCATAACGGTGGCGGCGGGGGTGTACGAGGAGAATGTGGAGATCGCGAGCTGCAAGACGAATATCGTGCTTATTGGAGCCGGACGTGATGCGACGGTGATCTCCGGGAAGAGGAGCACCGCCGATAACTGGACCACCTTCGGATCAGCCACCGTCGGTCCGTTTTCTAATAACTTAAACTTTTAGAATAATTAATAATTATTTTACGTAGCATTAATATAAATTTACGTGAATCTGATTCACTATAATAAAACTATAGTATAACGATATTTTTAAGTATTTTTAAAATCTAAAAAAAATGACGCTAACAAAAATACCGACACTTATAATTAGTGTCGCTATATGTCCAGTTGATACATTATTATAATATATTCTAAAAATATATTCCTATACCTAATTTTGAATATAAATAAAATATAAATAGAACACTTATATAAAAGTGTCACAAGAATATATCACTATAATCTAATTATGTTATAGTGTGATAACTAGTAATGAAATATATATATATATATATAATTAGGCTAGAATACTATCGATAGCACCAAGCCATTGGTGCTATCAAGTTTTTAGCCGTGTAACGACCCGGCCCACTAGCAATAATAACTTGTTGGGCCCAAATCACAGCCCAAAATGCTTAAGCCCAGTTATTATTACTAGTGTCCAAGTCTCATATAAACCCAATCACAATTCCATCCACATCCGATGTGGGACTATTGGGGGCGTCACAAACTCCCCCAGTTTAGGCCTGACGTCCTCGTCAGCCCAAACACACACACAGCAGCCCAAGATCACCAGGCGATGTGAGACTCGTCTCGCTAGTCCTGTCATCTAAACCCAGATTCAGCCGAGACTCGCCGCACACTTCCGGCTGGTTATTGGCTCTGATACCAAATGTAAACCCAAATACCCAATCATGCGCCACTATTGGTCCTGGAGGACCTCAGGCAAAAGCCATCGATCCGCACCCGATCCGCTGACATACCCTTGTCGAGGGCTCACGGGTCTATCACCAGACCACTTTACCGGTAAAGAACCAGCTCCACGGGGAGCGACCCCGGCCAGGTTCGTGAAGTACAGCAGTGCATGGCAAGTCATAATGATCAATCTCACGGTCTAGTGACCGAGTAGTCGGCACACACCGAAATCCCAACAGGGAATCATCTGTCTATATCTATCCATCGGAAACAATCGATCATGCATATCGAGTAGTATCTATCAATCAGGATCAATCAATCATGCATATCGGGATGTAAAGCAGTATCTCAAGTGACAAGTATCAACAAGAATCATCTAATCATGCAGATCTATGTACTGAAATATAGGAGCTGATGAACAGATATATATGATGTGTCTCATATAGATCAGGGTCTATCAGAAATAATCATCTAGCATATAGATCCAGTCAGCGGAACTAATCGTAAACAGATAATGTCAAGCACAGGTGTATATGACAAATCCAGAGGAATCAATATCTATCGGGGAGATCATGTGATATATAGATGAAGTCATCATGGGTCATATGGATCAAATCAATAGGCTAATCCAAAAACAGGTGTCCGACTGGACTAAAGCAACCAGAGGGCCAAAATGCTTAAGCCCAGTTATTATTACTAGTGTCCAAGTCTCATATAAACCCAATCACAATTCCATCCACATCCGATGTGGGACTATTGGGGGCGTCACAAACTCCCCCAGTTTAGGCCTGACGTCCTCGTCAGCCCAAACACACACACAGCAGCCCAAGATCACCAGGCGATGTGAGACTCGTCTCGCTAGTCCTGTCATCTAGACCCAGACTCAGCCGAGACTCGCCGCACACTTCCGGCTGGTTATTGGCTCTGATACCAAATGTAACGACCCGGCCCACTAGCAATAATAACTTGTTGGGCCCAAATCACAGCCCAAAATGCTTAAGCCCAGTTATTATTACTAGTGTCCAAGTCTCATATAAACCCAATCACAATTCCATCCACATCCGATGTGGGACTATTGGGGGCGTCACAAGCCGTTGGATAAAAAAATATGCGGTTGGGATTATAGTGGTCCCCTAGGGTTTACTAGGTGGTTGGTTGAATAGTAAAAATCTTAGGGGACCACTATAATCCCAACCGTATATCTTTTCATCCAACGGCTGAAAACTTAATAGCACCAATTAGCCTGACTATATATATATATATATATATATATATATATATATATATATATATATATATATATATATATATATATATATAGTAATGAGAAATACTAAACTTAGTTAAATTTTTTATTTAAAGTGAAATGCTACCCACAAGATAAAATTTGTAAGTTGTAGTTTGTAAGTTAGTTAGTTAATTCATAAATTATTATTCGTAAATTATTCATGAATTATTGAGAATTCAAATTAAATTGTCTGTATGTTAAATTTTTCAAAAAATTAAAATAAAATATAATTTTTTTGAAGTAATTTTAATAATTTGTAAATAATTCAACGGACACGAATTATTTGATTTAGATAGTTTTTTAAAATAATTCAAATAATTTATAAATAATTCGGCCAAAAATTCGGACAAAATATTTTTATAAAATTTTTGTGTCACTAACTCTTCGTTTCTCATCTTAAAAAATAAAAATTCTCGCTCATCATCTATTTTATTCTGTAGCTCTTTATTTTTATACTTTTAAGAATTATAACAATTTATACTAATAGTATAAATCTAGAGATAAAATATTTAATTTAATTGTCAAATTTTTTATCTCAAATTGTTAATCGGTGAACATATAATTTTAGTATAAATCATATATCTGAATAATTAATAAATTTATTTTTAAACTAAAATTTTAACAAATTTAAAAATTAAAATATAATTTTTATTTGTGTTATATTTATAACGAATTTTTGTCTGAATTAACTAAGATACATAAGCTTTAAGCTTCGCATGTGAACTGAACCCCTCTTTGACACGGCACTATAAGATTCTGGAATAATTGTTCAATATTTTTTATGCTTAATTTATTGCAACATGAATAAAAAGTTGAATATAAATATTAAAAATATTATTATTCAAAATATCCACTAAATATCATATTTGGATCAAATTGAGCTCTATATATATATATAGAACATGTAAGTGCCAGATCTATGCATATGTAGCATGTATTATGTTCTGTGCAAGTACCATTATCACCCAGAATAAGTTGTATATATATATATATATATATATAACTCTTTTATAATTGGTAATTAATTCATTTTAACAGGAATAATTATCCTAATCTAATTTGAATTGCTCCAATTATCATATTTGCTCTTTGTATAAAGTTATGTAATTTTTTTTTTTTTTTTATTTTTTTATTTTTTTTTGCCTATTACAATTTTATTTCTTACCACAAAGAAATAATTCGACCTATAAGGTGTAATTTTATTATTATTATTTAAATCTATACTATTTCTATTACGATATTGAACGCATAAATAAAAACGAAAAATGATAATCACAAAATAAATAAACCTAAAAATACATGAAAAAATGAAAAAATGAAAAAATGAAAAAAATATAAAATTTATTATTATTATTTTTTTTTTCGTAGGAAAAATGTTACGGGTAAAAGAGAGTTTCATCAAATATCATGGGCTCCAACTTTAAACACCACCTACTTGGGGGAGTCATTTTAGTAACTCAAACCTAAAATTTCGATCTAAGAGAAAATAATTTAAGATAAATTTAACTAGAAAAATTTAGAATTAATAATGATATCATTTTATTCAAAAAAATTAATAAAGTAAGAAAGGATTCAACATTAATAGAATGTTTGGTTCCTATAAAATATTCTAGAAATTAGTTAATTTTCAGAAAATATTTTCTGTCCATTTGATTTCTAAAAAAAGTTAAGTCTTCTGAAAAAAAAAAAAAAAAAGAATTTAGATTTTATGAAAAATTAATGTTTTTAATTTTTCAATTTGCTTTTTGAAAAATAAAAACAGTGAAAAATAAATTCCGCAAAAACTTTTTTTTTTCAAAAAATTATTTACACCTAATTATCTTCTTTAATTGTTTACTAATTAAATTTGATCAAATTCAATCAACTTCATATGCTAAATACAATTATGATTATATTATTTTTTAGATTTTATCCAAAAATATATTTATATGTGTGAAATTATATAAAATAACTGTTGTACACTAAGCTTAAGTTATTAGATAATGGTATTTTTAATATTTCAAGGGTCTCTCCTACATCAATTAATTATGATAAGAATCTGAGGAAATTTGAACTTAGAATTTTGTATTCTAATATTATGTAAAATTATATAAAATAATTATTATATTTAAAAATTTAAGTAATATAAAATAGAAATTCATGTAGCTGTGGAGAGGGAGGGGAGGCTAAGTGTGAGGTGACATGCATGCATGCTCATTTTGCCTGTAACATTTTGTGCTTTACTTGAATTATATAGCTGGAAAAGTAAATGATCAGTTGTCATTTATCAGTTCAATTAAAAAAAGTATATACCAAATTGAATCAAATTAAATTAAATTTTGCTTAGTTTACTAATTATACTTTATGACATATCAATCAGAAGGTAAATTATTACATCTAAAAGTTTAATTTACAATATTTTTCAAACTATTGTGCAGCTGTTTCTGGGCAAGGCTTCTTAGCGCGGGACATAACATTTCGAAACACTGCTGGGCCGACAAAGGGCCAGGCAGTGGCACTCCGAGTGAACGCCGACCTCGTCGCCGTCTATCGCTGCGCCGTCGACGGATATCAGGACACTCTATATGTCCACTCATTTCGTCAGTTCTACCGCGAATGCGACATTTACGGTACCATTGATTTCATATTCGGAAACGCTGCGGTCGTGTTCCAGGGGTGCAACATCATAGCCAGGATGCCCATCCCGGGCCAGTCGAATGTCGTCACAGCTCAATCGCGGGACGACCCGAATGAGGACACCGGGATCTCGATTCAAAATTGTTCGATCGTCGCATCAAATGGCCTACTTTCGAGCAATGTGAGCACCAGCACTTATCTCGGGAGGCCGTGGAGCTTGTATTCGAGGACGGTGTACATCGAATCGTATATCGATGGCCTCGTAGACCCGACCGGGTGGACGGAGTGGCCCGGGGACCAGGACCAGGATACACTGTACTATGGAGAGTATATGAATAGTGGCCCAGGCTCAAATACAGATGCACGGGTCACTTGGCCTGGTTATCATGTGATGGACTACGACGGCGCGACAAACTTTTCGGTCTCAAATTTCATACACGGAGATGAGTGGTTGGATTCAACCTCGTTTCCGTATGATGATGATATTTGATCTCTAATTTAGATGCATCAAAAGTTAGTCATTTTTTAAGTAGTAAAAAGTTTGAGTACAAAACTAGAAATAACTAGAACTTATTAGCTATGTATCAAAAAATTACAGATCACAATTCCATTCATGCAAATGAGATCAAGATTAAAAAGGAATTGGAGATACGGATAGAGATTGCCAGGTCTAGATTCAAACACGTCGATATCGTAAAGAAAAAAGAAAACTTATTGGTTCATTCAACTCAGCTCCCAGGTAAACACTCACTGATTAATATTGCATTACATGCATGTTGTTCCTTAGGGAACAGATGATGAAGGCTTTAACAAAGCAATGATATCAACTGCGAGAATACTAATCTTAGATGCTAAATCATCCTCTTTGGGTATCAAAGATGGCACTTCGCCTTCGCTAAACGCATCCTCACAGTCGTCAGGCGCGCTACTAGCAGCAGAGAGGTTCGACGAGGCGCCCGCGATATCACCGCTTTTGACATCATTGATTGCTACTTTACTGTCATCCACTCCTGCGCTGTATGACTCTTGGCAAGAATTCAATGCCTCTTTCTGCCAATGCGAGAGGCTTTGGTTCTTCAGCAGCTGTTCTATTACACCCAATGTGTAAGTGTAGTTCTTGATCGATAGCTCCGTCGCGATGACGGTGAGCTGCGAGACATTGGCGGTGCGACTCTCGGGAACGACTTGCAGGCTCGTGACGCAGAATTCGTATTTATCGTTGGCGTTGGACGCTTGCACTTTCTTGCATGTGTCTTCTAAGGAACCGGACGCGAAAGCGGAGTTTCGGAGGATCAGGAAAAGAGCAAAAGCCAAAAAAATGCTCTTCATTGTATTTGTTCTGTAATTGGCCTAGTCGAAATATTGTGTTCTTATGATTTGTGGACATGAATTTATATGCGCAGAGAAGCTAAGTTGGAAAGAAATAATAAGAATATATGCAGATCAGGTTGTTGATGATAATTTAAATTTGTAAATTATAAGTTTCCTTTATGTCATATGAACATGTACAAGGCACCCTTTTCTTTCCCTTTTTGTTCAAAGATCTTTGTATATCTCATTGATATTTCCAAGTTCTTTTTTAAAAAAAAAAAAAAGAGAGGATCTCTATGATATAATCAATACCTATTTTGGAGCGCATCATAAAAGGTAAGTAATATGGTACATCTTTATATCATCTTGCTGCAACATGAATACATGCAGATGAACTTTTCTATGATGTGGTAAATTTATAAGCTGATCTATTTATTTACTCATTACCACTCAAACAAAGATCAAAACAACTCGAACAGAAGGGGTTTTCTAGTCGAAAACCGACGTAACTTAGCAAAGGATTCAATCTCTTGATGCTCGCGGGGGAAGTGTACAATTCGAATTCATACTAATGTGCTAGTTAATTCTTCTCCCATATGAATTGGTGGAAGTCGTGATCTTCGACAACTTGAAGCCTCATTAGCTCGACGAAATCGGTGATACTGAGTCCTCTGCACCTGCACATGCATGGCAGGGAAATAAATCGGCGAATATATATATATATGCATATGTTACTAATATATTATTTGAATTGTACCTTTGAACATAAGTTTCTGGAGATTGTTGACCGAATCGCGGGCCTTCGTCGTACCCTTCACAGATGACTTCACCGTTTTCGTCTTCGTAGCACACTATTCCTCTCAGCTGATCTTCAGAAACCTAAGTAGCAGGGCATTTACAAGAAACTGACAAAGTAAAGCAACTAAAACAGTGTTGATAGTAGAATAAGAAATGTAGAAGGATCTGACCTTGTTCATCATGTAGGATTTTCTTAGAGGAATCGGCGATCCCACGACTTGTTTGCAGCAATTGTGAAGCATGGTAGCTCTTGCCAATGAACTCTTGGTGTGAACTTTTGGAATGATAATAAGAGGAGAATAATAACATGAGATAGCCATGAACTTGATCCTTTTTAGTTTCTACAACTTTGTAGCAGCTGTTTTTGGCCTTGAAGATAAAGAGTGAGGGATAGAGGAGAAGAGATTTATTATAGTCTCTTCTCTCTTTTCTTGTTGCAAGGCAATGTCATATCTTGATGGAAGGATTATATTAGGAGACAAAGTGACTTCGACATTTGGGTGAGTTAATTAATCATGAAGGTATTTGCTTATTGGCTCCATAAAAAGGATATCATATTAAAATCCTTAAGGATATGCATGTCCACTTACTCATCCTATTGTGTTAATTGGTTGGTGGGTCTATTACATCACCTCGTTATCTTATTTTCCTCTTATCATAGTCTTATTCCTATTCACTCTTGTTGGCTTGAAAAGACAAGCATTCTGTCGTGTAGAGAAGGATGGGATAGGCCGAGTCACAATGAAAGCCCGCAGGTTTTATGACAGAGGCCAAGGCGGGTCAAGTCGCAATTGAGATCTATTGGGCACTGTATAGTATCTGTATGTTTTAAGTGAACCAGATATATTTTTTTAAGATTTAATGATTAGTACTAATGATCTTACAATTCTGACTTCTTTTTTTTCTTTTTTTTTTTTGAGAGAGCGAAAGATAGTATGTTACTCACTTTGTTATTTTGAAATAAACTTAGCTTGAAATATGAAGCAACTAGACTTCGAACTAGGACTTATCTAATTATATTATTTGACGATCATCTCAATGTAAAGATGTTTATAACTAGTCATACCTTCTCTCCTATTAGAATTTTGATCCAAGAAAAATGAGTGTATAAATCTTAGTAATTAATGTTTGAATCAAAACTCTTCATAATTATTCTAGACCATTCTAGACTCTATGGAATTGATATATAAGATTCTAAATTCGAAACCTGATTATTTTATATTTTAAGTTGAGTTTATTCTAAAAAATTAAACGAAGTGGATATGGTACTATCTTTCTCTCTCTCTCTCTCTCTCAAAAAAAAAAAAAAAAAAAAAAAAAAAAATCTAAACCATTCAAAGTTGTACCTTTTTTTCTGAAAAAAAAAAGAAAAAAAGGAAAAAAATATTGTGTTTTAGTAAATGAAAAATATCTAAAAATAGAAAGCTAGCTGTTTCTAGGTGTAAGATACATTGCTGATTTTTTGTTAATAATGATCATGTCAGAAGATTTATCATGTTGAAAATGTTTTCCATTTTTAATACACATAGATTGCAAAATGATTCACCAAATCAAATTAGATATATCATGACAAATCCTTCCTCTTTTTTTTTTTTTTTTTTTTTTTTTTTTTTTTTGTGGATATATATAACTTGCAGGTAGAATCGGCTTCGATTGAAAGTACATTATGATGCAACTTGATTATGACATATGGATGGATCTTTTTTCGACATTGGTAGGTGGTGGGATTTAGATGTTTAGATCATTGTAATCTTGACCTAGATGATGATAAAGATGGTGTATTAGTTGCTTTGTTTGCCATTTCCATGAGTTGGAACTATTTAATTTATATGTAGATAATTCTAAATAAAATCATAGGTTATTTACAAATATTAAGATCATGAGCTGGATTGTTTAGTTGACTAGATGGATCAAGTAGGATGAATCAATCGGATCGTTGGCGCTAACCATTAATCTCATAAGCTCGAACTGTTAGAAATACGCAACTAATTCATTTAAAACATACAGACACAGCGCCCACGGATCTGAACCGAACTCAATTCATCTGAACGTTAAGTCTATTGTTAGACCTCTTGTCATTAGGTCTATTATGATCCGCAGCCTTACTCAATTTATTGGGCTCGCCCAACACAACTTATATGAATTTCCAGAGCATATTGTTATGGAACAAAAAGTTAAATTTATTTTTAATCCATAAATAAATAATCAATAGAATTAAGTAATTAAGAAGATGAATTTAGCTATTTTCTCAAAAAAAAAAAAAAAAAAAAAAGAAGAAGAAGAAGAAGGTGAATTGGCTAGGACTATGAGTTTAGGAAATGAGTGGTCAAATAGTTATGTGTGTTTGCTAGATTTCAAGGTTTTAAAAACATTCACCATTTATTTTTTGGGTGCTCAAAATAAATACATGCCAAAATCATAGTGCCAAATTTACCCTTTTCCTTTTGTGTTTTTAGAATTATTAGTAGTAGAACTGATCCAATGGTTCTTTAATTCATGTCTATTTGAACTATGTAAAGTACAATTTCCTCTATTAATGAGGGTTGGTAGATATCGTACGTACCGATATGTTGAGCTGAAATAATTTATATGGCTCCCGATCGAATATCTCCCGATGAGAATCACTCGATCTGCTGTTATGTATTAATTTTGTCTTTATTCAAAAATTATAATCTTTTTCTTCAAAATTTTATTATTTTAAATTTTAGTATTAAAAAATTATCAATAAATTTTTAAATGAAGGCAAAATTAACACGCAGCAGATTTTATCGGAGTTTTATCATAGGGAGTAGTAGGGAGACATAATTGTTCTTTTCAATCAAACATACTTTAGGTAATTAATTTGGTGTCTTATTTTGGAATACTAGTTAAAATTCTTCCTTATTTTGCAGAGGTAAAATATTTTAATAATAAAAAACTAATTAATTATTTTGTAGGATTATATTAGCCTAATTATTAAATAATTAATTTAAATAAAATAATTTAATAAATTAATTAATTTAATAAGAATAATTTATGTAGGTATATGTGTGGCATAAATTTTTGTAAGAGCTTATTGGTAATTAACTAATTAATAGTGATACATGTGTGATGAGTAAATGACTAATAATGTGAGTATTCACACAATCTAGGATGAATATAAATTTTATAATACTTATTATTTTTATAAGACAAAATATAAAAAAAATAATATAAATAAAGTAATTTAAATAAAGTTGACTAAAAAAATAGAAGAAGACAAAGAATATAGCAGATATATAAGAGCTATTAGCAATTAAATTATATTATAGACACATGATTAAAAAAAAAATTAGAGAGAAAAACTGCTTAAATAATTTGAATACTTAAAATAATAGAAAGATAAAATAATATAGAAGAAATATTATTTTGTACATAGGGTGTATAAGAACATCTTATATTTATCGGGCTACTGTACTTTTATGAGTATAAATTTTTTTATATTTATAATTTTTTTTATTTTTGGATGTAGGAATGTGCGGTTATGATGATCGTGCATGGTCCCCCTAGGGTTTAGGTTTAGTGGGTTGTTGGTGAAATAGTATAAATCTTAGTAGACCACTATAATCCTAACCGCATATTTCTTCATCCAAGGGTCGAAAATTTATGAGTACGAAAAAATTTTACTCATAAAAATATAGTACGTAGTCGACTCCATCTTATACACTGTATTTCTAAATTATAGTTATAACAATTTGAACTCTGTAATTTTTTACATATAGGCTTTTTATATAGTATAAATTATATCTATCAAATTAGATTTTGATTTTATAGTATTAGTAGATTCAATGGACGTAGTGCACTTATAAATAATTTCTTAATTGAAAAAAATAGAATAGTGGAGAAGAAAATAGTTTTATGTACTGGTGTACATGCATTATGTGTTGAAAAAATCTCGCAATTTTTTTAAGTAAAATATTACTTCAAAAATAATATGATTTAAAAATATAGGAATAAAGATTTTATAAATCACATTCAATCAAATGCAAATATAAAATTAACAAGTTTAGATGAGCCCCCTAAGTCGAGATGTGCAAAGCACTATCCTAAAAGCAATATTGCCCCTCCTCCACCCCAACGGTATGACTCTGAGATGGTGCAGAACGAACTACTTCAGCTTTTAAAGATTCAGCTAAAGAGAAATACGATAAAGTTCAGTATAGAAGATGATCCAAATAGTTTTGTATTAGACTTAACCATTTTCACCCTCTATATATTGACAAGATTAAGGCTGTCTCGAACAGCCCATGAGCAGGCAAAGGGCCTTCCTAAAGTCAGACTCTTTGATAGCTCGTTAGGACCTTTCCAAGGTAAGGTTAAGTCAACCAAAATTAAAAAATATATAAATAGTGAACTGAACTAAGATCGCGCGCATTGCCGGTCACCGGGCTCGTGTAGTGCGTTCTGAATTTTATATGGATTTTAACGTGATTTCAAACTTATTTTGGTCTTTGGGCTTTTCTGGACGGCCCAATATTCATGGATTTTGCATAGGAGCCCAAATTCATTTCTTTCTACATGTAATGTTTAGTTTCACATCGAGAACTCATCACATGTAGAAGGGATTTATATACTCCTTCACTTTGGCATGTGTTGGTTAGGAGAAAGTGAGAGCAAATGCTTCTCCTAAACACACAAACGCTCACTAGCCGAGCCGAGTCGGGCGGCGCCACGCGATCTTGACCCGATTCTCTTTTCTTTTTGGCTTAACTAACCTTGGGAAGTTGCATCTCGGGCTACCCAAGAGCCTTTCGTGGGAAGGGGCTTGTGGGCTACCCGTTGGACCTTGTCCCTCGTGAGTTTATGGTCTCTCTCACGTTGGGCTCTATATAAAGAGCAAGAGAGCTTGGTTAAGTAAGAAGCAACAATATACTCTCCTCTGTTTTACAATGTTATACCTCTTTTGGATTCGAGTTTTACTTTTGCTGGATCTCTGAAAGCCGTTGGATTCGCTACGCACCATCATGGACTCGTGCCGACGGGATGGACCGTGGTCGTTGTATCGCTAGGGGTGATTGTCGGAGACTCGCACGTGGAGCGGCAATCTCACTTCTATGACAGTGCTAACGTACGCCTCGACATTCACAGGCCTCATCTTATCTTTGCAATTTTATTATTAACAGTACAATAGCAAATTACATAACAGTATTTCGGTTTTAAATTAAGTTTAAATTTTATTTGACTAAAAAAATTAATTTGAAAAGATATTATTTTTACAACAGTGCGCGCGCGTGTTTTGGAGATAGCCTTACTCTCACTTTCTTCTAAGTAATTTATTTGAGAATAAAATAATAAATAAGTTGCTATCACATGTCATGAGTTTTTAATATGAAACTAAATATCACATATAATAAACCAAAATATGAACATCAAGATAAAGTCCATTGACAGGGGGCGCCTAAAAGGTCCAAAGCCAAAATAATTTTTAAATCACAAAATCACAAATAGGGCAATGCTAGGTGTACACCTCAAAAGAAGTGTATATCCTACACCCGTACACCCCACCCCATTCTGGAGTGGGGTGAATTCCACTCGTCACATCGAGTGACGAGTGGAGGTATACCCACCCCAGGATGGAGTGGGGTGTAGGATGTACATCCCTTTTAGGGTGTACACCTAGCATTGCTCTTTTTATATGGTGTACACCACATCTATATAATTAAATTTTAATTTTATAATATTAATTATTAAAAAATAAATTTGGTGTACATCATCAGCTGGGCTATTCAGCATGTGCCTTGTGGAGTTTGTGATTGTTTTATATTTTCTTTTGCCTTTTTCAGCAATTAAATTTTATAAAGAGTTCAAAGGAACAGAAACTCAAAGATAAACTTTTCTTTGTGATCAGAAAGTTCTCAACCACTTCATTATTTTTAAACAGCATATATCTATATATTACATTTCATAAAGAAAAAAAAAAGAAAGAGTAAAGGAGTATAGTAGAGCTTATATACTTTTAAAAATACATGTCCTAATAATTATAAATTTGTTATTATTAAATTTGTATTGAGATTTATGTAATTGTATTTTTTCTTTCTCTTTCTTTAATTAGTTTTATAATTACACAAATCTCAATATATATTTAATGATAAAAAATTCACAAATATAATTTAGTTTGTACTTTTAAAAATATATAAGCTCTACTCTCTCTCTCTTTTTTTCTCTCTCTCTCTCTCTATATATACTTATTTATTTATCTCCATCATGCAAACAATTATGCTGCAGCTAATAATTTTCTTGTTCGATCCGCCTCTCGAATCTTTGTGCTTGCACGGCGATGATGAGATAACACTAAGCGATCTTTTTTAGTTGTCTCAAACTCTTTTCTCTCGTCCATCAAAATTTGCCGACCCCGACACTCCTCGCTACAAAATCCTTGATCACCTCTACATTTAACATCACACAAATGATCAAGTAAAGCTTTTTAACCTATTGATCAAATAACTAATTCCACCCTAGAATTTACAATACTAGCTATATATATATATATATATATATATATATATATATGCTGTTCCTAGTGACAAATGTTTTGATAGTTGGTATGTGAGGTTTCGGATTCAGAACTTAGTTTTTTAATATTTCTAACTAAATTTATTTCTAAAAAATAAAGAAAAAAAGCACATAAGATGCTATTTTTGTGTGTGTGTGTGTGTGTGTGAGAGAGAGAGAGAGAGAGAGAGAGATACGACTAGAGGGCTTTAAGGAAATATACCTATACATGTATACATCCTTATTAGGGCTTAGCTCCTTCTTGCACAAAAAACATGCTTTTAGGAAGCCAAGCTCTTGGAAACCCTTAGGCGATTTCAACATCGGCTTTATGACGATGTTCGATCGTTGCCCGTGATGTTGTATAAGGATTCGAAGGCCCTCGAGGCCTATCGGGGCTCTCGACGAGCTCATCGACCCTTTAATGACTAGTCCTCCACCCTTGTTTGGTTCAGGATGGTCACCACCACCCTCCTCCCCTAGATGGAAGATGCTCTTGGGTCTTGGAAGCATCTTAGAGAGGAAAAGAGGGAGAAGAGAAGAGAAGGAATTGATGAAGAGGGGGTGGTGGGGATATGGTTAGTTAAAGCAAAGGAGAATAGAGAGAGGGTGGAGAGTGGGGGAAGTGAAGGGAGTGATTGATATTTGAAGCCACTTGTTGTCCACAGAGGATCCATCACTTCTTTCACATGACATAATAATGGAATCTTTCTTTTCAATGTGGCATGACCTACTAGATCATTCTTGATGCCCTCTTACTAGGTTCAGTGGATGTTTGATTATTTATAAAAAAAATATTTAGTAAAAAAAATATTTATTTTTTATAACATTTAATTTGTAGAAAAAATAGTAGTTTTTCTTTCATTAAGTGAAAGAAAAAAAAAATTAAATATATCTCTCTAGCTATACTATTTAAAATTTAAAATTTATATATTCCAACAAAATTTAATTTTTTATATTTATTCCTTCAAAAATTCTAAATTGTTCAAATATGTCCATCTATTTTGTTACCCTTGGTATACTATTTATTTTTTCATATAATATAAATGAAATATTAATTTTATTCTTATAAATATATCTCTCTAGCTAAAGGTTTTAACTATTAAAAAATATATTTATAATTAAGTATATTATCTGAAAGAGTAAAAAATAAATATATCTTACTCAATAATCGAGATTAAGTATTTAATCTATTATTAACTATATTTTTTTTAACAGAAATTAACGATCGAAACATATATGAATAATTTAAACTTTTCAAGAAATAAATATAAAAAATTAAAATTTTCTTTTAAAGAAAGGTAGTATACTACACGCTTCGTTTATTTTGAGACCTTGAGTATCAACCATAAAGTCCTTTGTCACTTGCGCTATAATGGTCGATGTATATATATATATATAGAGAGAGAGAGAGAGAGCTAAACTTGTGTGCTTTTAAAAGCACGGATGCTTCTGTGCTCCCAAGTTGTTTTCGATATTGGGACTTCCGAATGGACGATCGGTTTCGTTAAACTTGATCTAGAGTATTTAAAAACCCTAGAAATTAAACTTCGTGAATTTTTAATATCATTTGTCTGGTAATCAAAGTGTCTCAAACTCAATAATTTTAATGGTCGTGGTGAGCCGTTTGCAAATTTAACGGTCTAAAAATATGCAAATTACGTAAAATTTTGATAGAAAATTCTTTATACTATATAGAATAAGATTAATATCTTTGATCTAAAATTTTAGTATCATATTTTCACATTTTATGAGATTTTTATTTTCAGCCGTTAATTTTGAGCCCTTTCGATCACTATGTAAATGATATCGAAAAATCGTAAAATTTATTTTCTAGATATTTCAAATATTTTAGATCAAGTCTAACGGAGCCGATCGTCCATTCGGAAGTCCCAATACTAAAAATAACTTTAGAGCACGGAGGGCTTCGTGCGTGCTTCTAAAAGCACACAAGTCCTACTATCTATCTATATATGGGTATATATAAGTGTACACCCCAATTGGGGTGTACATCTTACACCCACCCCATCCTGGGGTGGGGTGAATTTTACTCGTCCGATCGATGGGACGACTGAAGGAATATCCACTCCAAGATGGGATGGGTGTAGGATGTACACCCCATTTGGGGTGTACATGTAGCACTCCTCTATATATATATATATATATATATATAATTGAGCTTCTGTATTTTTAAAAGTACAAGGTATTAGTATTTATAGATTTTTAGCCCTTTGATAAAAAGATGTGTGCTTATGAAAATAATGAGCCCCTTGGGTTCGTGGGTAGCTAGAAAAATAGTATGGTCTAAAGGGTGAAATTAGTTAAAGAAATAAATCTAACGGTAGAAAACTTATAAGCACTAATTGCTTCGTATTTTTACAAATAAATAGTCGAACTATATATATATATATATATATGCTGGAATACTATTAATAGTACAAGTCATTGGTACTATTATGTTTTTATTGTTGGATTAAAAGATGTGTGGTTGAGATGATAATGATCTTTTGGGTTTAATAGGTGGTTGAAAAAATAGTAAAATTTAACAGATAAAAATAATCAAAGGATAAAAAACTTAATAGCACTAATAACTTAATATTATTAATAGTATAGTAGTTGGACTCTCTCTCTCTCTCTCTCTCTCTCTCTCTATATATATATATATATATATATATATATATATATATATATATATATATATATATATATATATATATATTTTGGCTACTCAATATATTTAAAAAATTTATATAATATTAATTCATATATTTTTTTTAGACTTTGTTCCACTTAAGAAAAACGTTTTTGTTTTCGTAGAAGAGAAGTCATGGTAACGCCACGCTGAATAGACGGTGAATTGATTGCATAGAAAAGTTATATTTATTATAAGTTATTTAAATAAAAATGTTACATCAGAAACTAAAAATCACAACCCTTAAATGGTTCCATCATTACAGCTCAAATTTTAAAGTAAAAGGAGGTGGTGACATTTGTCCCACTGTAGGGTGACATGCACCTCATCATTTTGATATATTATTTCTTTGTTTTTTTTCTTTTTTTTCCAACAAGAAGCTGCCACTTAATTACTAGGGCCCATGTGAGAGGTACACATTTTAATGGCATCTAACATCTTTGATGCATCTTAACTTTTCATCATGTTTGCATTCAAAAAGTCTATGATCCAATAGATGATATCCTTTCAAAGGAATTTATTTTTTAAACCTTCTAAATACTTTAAATTAAATTTAGCAGAGCTGATTGTTCATTCGGAATTTCCAACATCGAAAATGATTTGAAAACATGAAGGTCTTGTGTTTCTAAAAGCACATAAGCCTTGTGGGCTCTCTCTCTCTCTCTCTCTTTATATATATATATATATATATATATATATATATATATATATATATATATATATATATAACTGAGCTCCTATGTTATCGATAGTAGCAACCACTTGATGTTATCAAGTTTTTCGTTATTAGATCTAACCTTTTGATCATTTTCACTTCTTAAATCATACTATTTTTTCAACCACCCACTAAATCCTAGAGGCCCATTATCATCATAACCTCACATTTCTTAATTCAAAGGTTAAAAATTTAATAACACAAATGACTTTGTATTATTAATAGCATAGTAGCATATATATATATATATATATATATATATATATATATATATATATATATATATATATATATATATATATATATATGTAATTGTGCTCCTATATATGCTTTTGAAAGTAATAACTTATTAGTGCTTGTAAGTTTTTAGCTCTTGGATTAAGGAATGTACCGTTCGGATGATAGTGGTTCCCTAGATTTAGTAGGTAGTTAGTTGAATTGTATAATTTAAACGATAAAAATGATCAAAAAAATAAATTTAATAATAAAAAAAATTAATAACACTAATTATTAATTGATATTATCAATAGTATTTCAGCCTAACTCTCTTTATATATATAATTTAGTTAAGGGAACACTGTTGATCACACAATTCTCCCCTGTTCTTATGCACAGGTAGCTCCAAACTCTAATTAAGACTGAAAAGATTGTGACAGTGACAAAGGCTCTATTAGAGGGGGAAGCATCTTCCAAATATAGTGGAATATTTCTGTACTAACCAACCACTAAAACCCAACACATGTAAAGGTGTTGAAAAGAGAACCTCAATTATAAATAGATATGCTCCAAAAGGCAAGGCAGGCACATCACTCCATGGACTAAGCTGGTCCTTAAATCACTTCTTTATTTCAAAATATATTTTCAGATTTTTATTTTTATCAGATCAATCTTTTAATAATACAGTATGAGAGCTAATGCTAAGTTTTTGCTATTTCACAAGATTTTTAGTCAAATTTAAGTCAAATTTATTTCCACAAAAATTCTCTGCATTACATTTTAATAAATTTTATTTTCGTCTATTTTTTTTTCTGTCAATTTTTACGATAAAATTTTTGATTTGAAGTTTCTATTTTTAATATACATGCATTACTTCTTTTTTCAACCATATATGTATTTATTTTTAATTTCTTATACACTTCGTAATTCAGAAATCCTCGATCTTTTGTTATATATATATACATACGTTTTCAAAAAAGTCAAGAGCTCGAACTCCCTCTCTATTATTTTATTAAAATGCTAAGTAGAAATTCGAATTCCTAATCTTTCGAATAATCTATACGAGCAACGATTTTTTATTTCAATAAAAATAATTATATAATTTTTCTACATAAGCTTTATTGGGAATAAATTTAGGAACCATTTGAAAACAACATGGGCTTTGTTAACCTTTAATTGATGCATTAATACCAACCCTATGAGCCTAGAGAATCAAATTAATTAACACATACATGCAAAGAAGAGGGTGAGGTGGCCTACATTTTCGAAAAGCTAAAATGATGTTAAAAGTTAATCAATATATATATATATATATATATATATATATATATATATATATATATATATATATATATATATATAGAGAGAGAGAGAGAGAGAGAGAGAGAGAGAGAGAGAGAGAGAGAGTCCGGTTACGATACTGGTAAAAGCACAAAAAATTTGATACTTTATACGTTTTTTACAGTTTTTTTTTTTTTTTTTTTTGACTAATTTCACTTCTTAGATCATGCTAGCTATTTCATTAATCACATACTAAATTCAAGGGACTTGCTATCATACTAACTGCACATCTTTTCATCCAAAGACTAAAAATCTATAAGTACTAATAACTTGATACTTTTTAAAATATAAAAATTCAATTATATATATATATATATATATATATATATATATATATATATATATATATATATATATATGGCTTATATACTTTCAAAAGTACAAGCCCAAATATAGTTGTAAATTTTTTATTATTAAATTTGTATTGATATTTGAATTATTTTTCTTTTTTATCGCTATTTAGTTGACTTTACAATAATATAAATTTCAATACAAATTGAATAGTAAAAAATTCGCAAACATAATTAAGTTTATATTTTTAAAAACATATAAGCTCTTTTCTCTCTCTCTCACTCTATATATATATATATATATATATATATATATATATATATATATATGATGCTAAAAGGGCTTACAATAGTAGGGAGCATAAGTATAGAGAAACGTGGCATTATTTGAGTCTCTTCTTTTATTTTTCTATCAATCCGCGTGTCACAGCTCCCATCTTCATCAGGAAATAATAAAAAGAGTCCTATATAGTTAGTTCCGAATTTAAAGCACTATTATTTTATATTGCTTATAGGATAGTTGGTCTTGTTTGGTTTAAATAATATGTTGATTTAAAGAGATTAGGTTGGGTTGAGCCGAGGTACGATCGAAATGAAGTGAGGTTGGGTTGGATTGAGTTGTATTCAAAATGACATACGAGTTGGATCGAGTCACAATCAAGATCTGAAAATAATATGTCTATTTACTTTAAGTGAATTGATTATATATTTCTAACAGATCGAGTTTTGGAGATTAATAGTTAACGTCAATGATTTAACAAGTAATATCAGAGCCAGAGATCATAAATTTGATTGTTGCATATGATACGAATTTGTGTAGGTGCTGGCAAAGAGAAAAATTGTTGGCTTAAAAAGATCAACATCTTGTCCTATGACGAAAAATCAGATTGCATCGAGTCACGATCGAAATGATATAAGATTAATTGGATTGACCCACAATATCAACAAGTACACATTATTATGATGTATCAAATTATTATAATTAATTCAATTAATTTGATTAATTTACTTAAAATTTTTAATTATCGCTTTGCAAACTTAATTAGAAAGAAATTTGAACCAAAATATCCTTATGCTCATTTTCCATTTACTTTTTTTTTTTTTTTTTTTTTGACTCCTTTTAGATTATTTGAGTTTTAGATGAAGTGTAAAAGCATTCTAGTCCAAAAAAAAAAAAAAGTAGTAGTAGTAGTAGGCTAATAAAGTTGTATATATAAAAAACAATAAATGGAATTACGCAAAGCCACTTATATTGTATATATAAAAACAATAAATGGAATTACGCAAAGCCACTTAATATAAGTTTCAAAAAAAAAAAATTAAAAGAGAGAGAGAAAAAAAAAAGAGGGGGGGGAGGGGGGGGGGGGGGGGGGGGGGGGCAAATGCCCAAATTCTATTTCTCTTTTTGTTTTTCAAAGGCTTGGAACCCAACCGATCATGCCTCAGTCAAAGAGAGCAATTTCACATTCCAAAAGAAAAAACTACTAGAATTATTTCAATTCACCACTGTGTGTC
This sequence comes from Tillandsia fasciculata, assembly GCA_029168755.2. NCBI lineage: Eukaryota > Viridiplantae > Streptophyta > Magnoliopsida > Poales > Bromeliaceae > Tillandsia > Tillandsia fasciculata. The sequence continues at coordinate 937,005 of CM054933.1, read as the reverse complement.
ACCAGGGTTTCAATTCAGCTCGTTGTTCACAGACTAGTACGTATTTGATTCGAAATAAGCTTGAGATCAGCGACTTTTTATTAAACGAGTTGAACACGAGCTAAATTTTTCGGCTTAAAATTTTAAGGAGCCGAATATAAGGTAGGGTTAGCTCGTTCGTGTTCGGCTCAATATAGCTATAATATATCTATAGTGGAGCTAGAATACTATTGATAGTATGAAAATAATATTTATTATCAATTTTTTGATTATTGAATATCTATAATTTAGTGAAAATTGGTGAAATAATAATAATCAAAGGTGAAAAAATTGATAGTAAATATTATTCATATACTATCAATCCTATACTAGCTCAACTCTCTCTCTCTCTCTCTCTTTCACTACAACAAAACTATCTATAGCGACACTTTTAAGTGTTTTTAAAATCTGAAAAAAAGTGTCACTAGCAAAAATACCGACACTTATAATTAGTGTCGCTATATGTGCAGTCGTTAAGGTGTATAGCGACACATTATTGTAATGTGTTCCAAAAATATGTCTCTATAACCTAATTTTGGATATAGATGAAATATAAATAGGATACTTGTATAAAAGTGTCACAAAAATATGTTCTTATAATCTAATTTTATTGTAGTCTCTCTCTCTCTCTCTCTCTCTCTCTCTCTCTCTCTCTCTCTCTCTCTATATATATATATATATATATATATATACACATTATCGATAGCACCAAGTATTTCACAGATAAAATAATTAGATAAAAATTATCACCTTGGAAGTTCAAACCGCATGCATATATATATATTCCAAAAATGAAGAGATTTTCCGCCGCCCTTGGGTTCTTGGACAGTACATTTATACATAATTGGGGTGAGAAACTTACGAGCTTCATGAACTCGACTTGACCGCTTCATCCTATAAAAGTCGAAAGGTTGATCTCTAGCTGTGCAATTATAAGTGAAAGTGCAGGTCCCGAATAAATATGAACCTCTACAACTTTTTTGAAGTCGCGAGTTCAACTTAGCACTTACACAAGCTGCATGAGCCCCGGCCAGTAATTTGTCAACCCATGTAAACCAGAAGAGTTACTAATCCAACCACAACCATGTCATATATATATATCCAAACACCTGCTCTTAGTGTGGAAACAATCAATCCAAAGGTGTGTTTCTTTCCTTTTAGTTTCAAAATTGTGGATTTGTTTATCAGTTATCTATCTTTCAGCTACATCACATGTACATGTGGAATTCCAAACTATAAGAGAGACTCTAATTTTCTTAGTTGCTACAATAATACAGGAAAAGGATCATCCAAAATTAATATGAGTATGGCTTATGGTGTGTTTGGTTTCTCGTAGAAGCGTGAAAATTATGCTTCAATTTTTTTTCTAAAAAAAATGAAAAGTATTCTTTTTCACGGTTTTCGTTTTTCGGATAAAAATTCTGGAAAATAAAAACGCTACTTTGCTATGAAATTTGAAAAAAAGGAAACAAAACTTTCTAAGGACAACAGCTATTTCTATGAATCAAACATGTTCTACTAAATGTGAACTACCTATGAATCGAATTTTGTGATTTTATGACAGTGATCTCAAATCTCCTTAGTTGGGTGTTAAAAATTGTCAATATTGAGAATACTTGAACGTTAGGCAAAGGATGTGGGAAAATTACGAAATTTGGTTTAACGGTGTCGATCATCGTCATTTTGCTTGATGAAATAGTAATTGCCTGCATGGCAGGAATACGAAAAATGTATTGGTCAGCAGCCAATCACATTCTTCTGCAAAGTTTTTCTATTGATAGCTGATGCAACTTTGATTTCTGAATTGTGCAGCTATTATTATTATTCTTACTATCTTTCGGTGTCTTACTTTCTATAAATTGCTACAATCAGGTTCTTGCTTTACGTGACTATCCAGCTCTTTTGGATACTGATAATTAAGACCGCTGCATTGTTCAGGTTGATGATCCACTATACTTCTTAAAATTGGCAGCAAAATCTAGCTGGAACTGCTATGCTTTTGTTCCTACGTACTTACGTACGGTTTCATGATATTGCTATTTAATTTTGCAATATTTATTTCAAATTGTCTTTTCGCAGCTCAGATGCCATAGCTAGAGCCTGGCAGATTCTGGAACTGATTCCTGGAAGAGCTACCAGTGCATACAGTCATAGTCAGGCGAGGAAATTTTGTCAGCAATTTGATTTTCAGATTGTATTCAGATTTCAGAGATGTTTTTGATCTTCGCAGCCAGGGAATCAAAGGTTTTATGGAGGTATGCGGTTTCAGTTCTGACGTGAAGGATCAGAGCCTTGTCATGAATCCCCCGCAGGTAAATTTTGCTTAAATATATACAAATTTTACTCAGCAAAGAGTACATCGACGAGTTTTGCTTAACGTAAGTACAAGGACTAAAATAGTACTTCGCAAAGAGACTCACAAACAGTATTTGCTGCAAGTTCCTATATATATATATATATATTTTTTTTTGAGATAAAGGCAGCATGTTGCCGTTTCATTCATAGAAACGATGAATTTAACTACAGGGAGAGGCAACCTGGCCTCGACAAAGGCGGAAAAAAAAAAAAAAAAAAAAAAAAGAAGCTCCTAGGGGCAAGACTCGATCCAAGCTGAAGACAAAGCGCGAACTTCAGTGCACAGAAGCTCCGGGTTACGAGACATCGAATCGAACCGTCTGCTGTTTCATTCCAGCCAGACAGACCACGAAGCTACCGCGATAGTAACAAGGTCCCCCCTCCCACCGGTACTCCGTCTACGTGAGCTCGCTTCCCACAACGAGTTAACAGAGGAGCAGCTACGGATAATCAAGTTGTTGGGTAGCAAGCAATCCAGCAAATCGCGCGCAACCTCACACGAAGCGAAAAGATGGTCAGCGATTTCACAAGATATCAAAACAGGACCATCAGGCTCCTAATGTTATTTGATATCCTCCCATTTAATTAGATCTTGAGTTCAAATTCCAAACGTGAGAGAGAGTTATATATATATATATATATATATATATATATATATATATATATATATATATATATATATATATATATATATAAAGTCAACTACGTTATTTTGAAAAAATAGAGTTATAAATGAATTTAACTTACAATGGGCATTTACAGCTGAAAATAAATTCAGCAAAAAAAAATAGTGTCAACTATTTCCTTTATTTCAAGAACAGTAATTCATTTCTAAAATGAAATATAAAAATTAAAATCTTGGTTCAAAAATTTCTCAATATAGTCAAATTTAAAGGTCTTCTTGAAAAAGAGTGGTTGACTAAAAACTAATTCTACATGACACTTATGACCTCATATAATAATCCTAACTATTATATTCTCTCATTATGCCTTTTTGTTTTTTTGTTGAAAAAGAAAAAGGATTGTTATATGTACACCCCAAAGTGGTGTACATCTCACACTCCCACCCATTTAAGGATGGGGTGTGATGAGGATCCTCATCACACCCCATCCTTAGATGGATGGGGGTATGAAATGTACACTCTTTTGGAGTATACATTTAGAATTTTTCAAAAAAAAATGCCCATATGACAAAGACAGAATAAATTATATTTTAACTTAACGGGTAGAGCATTTGGATGCAAATGGATCTGATCTAGTAGTAGAAAATCCTCCACTTTCATCCCAATCCATCTTAGATGGAGGTGGTCTTTTATACAGTAGTGATATTATGTTACTGTTGTTGGCTAAAGAAGTCAGTATTTTATTCTGTGGCGAAATGTTAGGTTAAACTGAGCCACGTTCGAAATGACGAGAGATCGAGTTAAGTCGAGTCATGTTCGAAACAGTGTGAGACTAGTTAGATTGAGTTACAATCGAGATCTGCGGATGTTGTGCCGTACGTTTTAAAATAATTGGTTGTTTATTTTTAACCGTTCGAACTTTTGATATTAATAGTTAGTGTCAACGTTCAGATAAGTGGTATTGGAGACAAAAATATCTTAGGAGATTGAATTGGATCGAATCATATTCTAAGTGGCGTAACGCTAGTCGGATCGAATACGTTTTTAAAAATTTCTGCACAATTTGCATTCCTACGCCAACACCTGCGGAGGTGACCTCTCAAGTCTGTGCGCTCTTAAACTTTGAAGCCGTGTAGTAGAAAATTCTCTAATTTTGCCCCAATCCATCTCAGATGGGATGTGATCCTTTAATGCAGCAGTCATCATATTTTATGGCGGGAGGTCAGATTGAATCGAGTAACGTTCGAAATGTCTGAAATTTAGGTTGAGTCAGTTCAAAGTTATTTTAAAATCTACAAATATTATATTTGTATATTTTAAAATAAATTAATTATATATTTCTATTTGTTCAGATCAGTAGTGTAAAGACAGATAATTTGAGAGGTTGTTCGTCACGAAATATCCGATTAAATCGAGTCATATTTAAAATGACACTCCAATTTTTACGCACGTGACCTCACCAGTCTCCAGCACGTGCGCTCTAAACTTTGAAGACGAGTACTCTCTCTCTCACTCTCTCTCTCTCTCTCATAACCGCTATTTCACCAATGATTTGTCATAGAATTTTTTTTTTTTTTTTTTTTTTCAGTGTGTGAGGGAGAGAGAGAGAGGGATTGGGCTCTGTGCAATAACAGCCCCAGTAGCTGTTATTAATCATGAATCGAATCAAAAAACCAAAAAGAAAAAAAAAAAAAAACACGCAATAATATTCAAAACCCAACACCCAATCCGGAAAAACGAAGAAAAAAAAAAAAAAAAAAAAAAGAATCATACCCTTTTCATAATTTCCCCACCCATTTAAGTCATCTTCGAGAATCTTCTCTAATTCCATAATAATTAATTTCTATTTGTAATAATAATTATTTTAATTATTATTATTATTATTATTTTTGCTTTTAGTACACGGATTCTTTTCCTTTTTATTTTTATTATGTGGTTTTAATCGTTTTTGTTGGTTTCGTTTTGACTCGGGGTGTTTGGGTTTGAATTTTGGAGCGCGTTTGGATCGATCGATCGATATCGATCGATCGATGGGTTCGCTCGAGCGAGGGATTTTTATTTATTTATTTATTTATTTTTCTTTTTAATAATTTGATTTGTGATTCGTAAGGAGAGGTCGGTGTGCGATTTAGGGTTTCGCTTCCCTCGTCGTTACTTTACTCTTCTTTTTTTCCCCCCTTCGCAAAATTGTTCGGGAGAGCTCCTTAGGGCTCTTTTTCGTGGAGGTGGCGTCGAAATCCTCGATTTGGATCGATTTGAGGAGGTTTTTGGGCGATTTTTGGTGATTTCGATCGGTTTTCTTGGTGGGTTTATGGTAAAGTTCGGATTTGGTGGCTCTGATTTTGTTTTTGTAACATTGAAGGTGAATTAGAGAGGGTTTTTTGTTTTTTTCTCATTGAATTAGTTGAGCTTGTGGGGGGTGTTCCCCTCTTTTAGGGTTTGAAGCTGAGGTGATAGATTTCGCATTGGTTGAGTGGTTTGATTGCTTCTGGGGTATGATGAAATTGGGATTCTTGGGTTAAAGGATTAGTTTTTTTAGTGTTTTGTGTGTGCAATGGCTCGGCAAAATTGTAGCCTTCTTGCAGTATTATGTGGGAAATTTGCTGATAAACAAAGAGGGGAGGCAAAGCTTCAATCTTCGTATCCGTTTCCGGAGCTTATTTCGTCGGGGCGATTAGAGGTTTGCTCCAATTTCGCTGAATTTGTTTCCTTTGTATGTATATGTTTATCTATTTTGAGGAGTGCCACTGAAGTTTTTCATTTTCGGCGGCGTTCTATGTGCAGGTTCATGTACTTGTTAATCCCAGTTTCGAAAAGTTTTCGGAAGCTCAGAGGTTAGTGCAGCCGAATTTCTTGTATTGTCAAGGCGAACGCCTTGAGAATGAGGAAGAAATTGGCTCTCTTATGTGGGGAACAGACGACGCTTCCGATCCGCAAACATTTAGTTCATTGATTAGCCCTCCATTGCCCACCATAGTAAGAGAATTGTGATTTTAGTAATTCATGGTTTCACTCACTTTTACTTCTGCTTCAATATTTCAGCTTTATGAGATACGTAAATAATTTTGCTTGGAGAGAGTGATATTGATTATTGGAATCTTGAATTCTTTTTGTTTTTTTTGGATGCATTTAGTACCGTAGTGACAACTGCATGTATATGATCAATATTCTTGTGCCTAACCTCTTGCTTTTCGTCTTTGAACATTCGCACAGGTTTATTTGGAGGTTCCAAATAGTGAAAAGATAGCGCAAACACTTCACTATAAGGTGAGTATTTAGAACTGCAACTGAGCATGATCATGCATTAGTAAAGAGTGCTATGTAGCATTGCCTTTTTTCATATATCATGCATTAGTAAAGAGTGCAATTACTTAGAGGTTCATTACATACTTCGAGGTTCACTACATTATTTATTTCTTGTATTTTACTTTTCTTTGTTTTGAATTTTGCGAGTAGACATTCGACATGGGAAATGCATATATGTTATTTCCATTTTAGAATATGCCTCTTAAGCTCTTCCTGTTCTCTATGTTGTCAGGGAGTTCCGTATATAATATACTGGAAGAATGCTTTTACAGCTTATGCAGCATCTCATTTTCACCAAGCGTTGCTGTCCGTCGTTCAGAGGTATTGGAATTTTTTTTTCTCATGGAGCTTCTACAAAATTGTTTATTTTCATGCCCTTCAAATTTTTAAATTTTTATATATAACCATTGAAAGTGCAGCTTATTATGAAAAATATTTTAATATTAAGTTGAGTAGTCATCCAATAATGGTGTAAATTGGCTTCGAATATGGGCATTTTGTAATTGTAAGGGTATATTATATGCAAGAAATTTTGCTTTTAAAGGACAAATGGAAATTATGATTTTGCGAGGAATTACATTTAAATAGCTGATTTTGAAGGAGGTGTATATATTTTTAATTAACTCTTTTCTAATTGCAGCCTGTTTAGTTTAAATGTAGCCTAATGCTTACCTCTTTTCTGTAGTTCATGTAGCCATGCGTGGGACACTTTTCAACTAGCGCTTGCATCTTTCCGGCTTTATTGTGTACAGAGCAACCATGCTCTGCCAGATAACAGTCAAAAGTCTAGCAGTAAGATTGGCCCTCAATTACTAGGAGATATCCCAAAGATTAATATAGCCCCCCCTGAGAAGGAAATGGTTGAAGAAGAGGACTCATCTGAATCTTCTCCTGCTATAAAAATATATGACGAGGATGTGGACTTGAGATTTCTTGTTTGTGGAGTGCCTTGCACATTGGTGAGCTCGAGCTTACATTTTTGAATTGTCTGAAATATAAAATCCCCCGGATGTACTGTGACTTGCAGTTTACTCCTCCTTGATAGTCAAAATCTCTAGATAACATTCCTGTGGGGGAGTAAATTGTGGAATTTCCTTGTTAGAGTATTATCAGATTTCCAGTTGGGGTAAAGCGCTACCATCTTGCAACAATGGAGTTTTACTGTAGATTTTGATTATTAAGAGGGTAAAGTGCAAATAACAATATTTCCAAGGAGGTTGTGTGCATTTTAGTCTTCGTAAATCTTCTCTTGCCTAGATGATGGTGTGACTATACGGCACAATAATAGTATGCCCTTTGGCCGTTATATGTCTTAATGGAAATGCTGCTTTTCCCTTTCAGGATGCAAGTTTGTTGGGTTCCTTGGAAGATGGGTTGAATGCCCTTTTGAATATTGAAGTAAGTAATAAAAAATCAGTTCCATTATTGCAGTGATTTTGCTTTACCCATTTGCTTGTTTTTGTTGATGTTCGAAATTACGAAACTAATCACTCTTCGGATGCTTCACTCTCTTGTTTGCAGATTCGCGGGTGTAAACTTCAGAATCGTGTCAGGTGAGCCAGATTTTTCTCTTTCTTATTTGTTGCTGTAATGTTTTCTGTATTTTTGCCTGTGGTGTTTTTTCTTTATGCTTAGTGATGTGCTCCCAAGTTACTGGTATCTATAAAGGCTGGATCTTATAAAATTGTATTGATTTTTGACAGTGCTGCACCACCACCTCTTCAAGCTGGGTCATTTACGCGTGGAGTGGTGACAATGCGATGTGATATCACTACTTGCAGCTCTGCGCATATTTCACTTCTAGTTTCTGGTAGCGCACAAACTTGTTTTGATGATCAGGTATGAGGTTATATTAATTTACCTTTTCTGCTGTAATTTTTTTTTAAAAAAATTTGAGTTAACTACAAATTTGATCCCTAGAGCTGACCTTAACTTTTATTTTATCCTTACAATTTTACCTTGATCAATTTAGCCCCTGAAGTTTACCTGCATAACAATTTAGTCCCATTAGTTTACCATCTGAGAAAATTGTCATATAAGTGGAATAATTAGACTCTGTGTTGTTAAAATTAGAAGTTTGAGGATGAAATTTTATTTGGAGATCAGTGTCATACTTTAGAACTAAATTCTCACTATTGAAACTCTTAAAAGATGAAATTGACATTTAGGTCAATCTTTAAGCACTAGATTTGTAGCCACTTCTTAATGCTGTAATTTGATTCTTGTAACTCATGCATGAATAAATTGCAGCTTTTGGAATCCCATATCAAGAATGAGCTCATTGAGAAGAGTCAGCTTGTCCGCACCCTATCAAATATTGATGGGAGCAAGCTATCTTGGCTCAAGCCTTTGAATTCTGCATCCATAGCTTGTGGGGCCTCCGTATTCGAAATCTGCATGAAAGTCCCTGCATGGGCTTCACAGGTTGGTTTCATACTTTTCATTATATATATATATATATATATATATATATATATATATATATATATATATATATAGAGTTCAGTTATGGTGCTTGTAAAAGTATCAATCACTTGGTCCTTGTTAGTTTTTCACTCCTAGATCTATCCCTTTAATCAATTCCACCCCTTAGATCATACTATTCCACCAACTACCCACTAAACCTTAGGGGCCCACTATAATCCTAGCCACCCATCCTTTCATCCAAGGGCCGAAAACTTACAAGCAACAATGACTAGGTGCTTTTAAAAGTATAAGAGCTCAATTCTATATATACACACACACTCACACACACACACACACACACACTTTTTTGTGTGTTTTGCTTTAATTTCTGTTATTCTGGGTTTGGTCCAGTACTCTTGAATCCCTATACATGACTTAATTGAATTAAGCCTTTTTGCTTGCATTCTGCATAACAGGTGCTGAAACAGTAAATTTTTCAAGAAATATGGTCCTTGTAAAGCAACCCAACTAATTTAATCATGGGGTCAATTACTAAATTTCGTCCCTGAAGTTCGATGCAAGTATTGGTCACCTTTAGAGTTTTAATTTAATAATTTAGTCCCCGAAGGTTGACCTCTATCCTTCTTTCATCCTTATGATTTCAGTTAGCAATTTAGTCCTGAAGTTTGACCCCAATTTTAATTAACTCCTCCAAGTTTCTATTTTAACTAAGCAAAGTCTGATGCTGATTCTTACATGGTACCTTTTCTACAGTGTAGTTGGAGGATGGATAAATTATTACACATAACCATCTTCAGGGCTTAAATTCTTATAATTAAAACTACGAGCATGAAACCAAATGGAGGTCAAACTTCGTAAATTTGTAACGGCCCTTTTATTATGGAAGTGATTGCTGAATCTGTCTCTGCATAACAACCACCTTTGTGACAAGCCTAACTTGTTCTTCTATTAAGTCCCCATCCTTAACTAATAATATTTGTCCTGTTATGAGTAGGTTCTGAAGCATCTCGCCCCAGAAGTCTCTTACCATAGCTTGGTTACACTCGGTATTGCAAGTATCCAAGGTACTCCAGTCGCCTCTTTTGAGCGACAGGATGCAGATCGGTTTCTCTTCTTTTGTAAAAAGCAGCAGAAAGATTCACATATCAAAGATAGTGCTACTTTTAGTCTACCAAGATGGTCCTCCTCTCTATCTAAGGAAAGATCAAAGCCTGGTCTAGAATTAAAACCCCTCCTGACCTCGTCCGCTATTTTGGGTGGGAATGGAGCGGCAGGACCTTCTGTTCTCTTCTCATCCATGAAGCAAAGATCGAAGGTTGCTGCAATGAGGCCCATCCCTCACTCTCGAAAGCACAAAATGCTTCCTTTCTTGGGAGAGCCTGAAATTGATGCGAATGGTGGAAGTCAACCAAAACCTAAATTGTTGATAGTTCCTGTTGTGAAGCGTAACCCGGTGCCTCCGCCGCCACCAACACATAGAAAGTCAAGTCAAGGGGCATTCCAGGCTCAGCAGATAATTCCATTGAACCCTCTTCCAATGAAAAAACACGGATGCAACCGATTACTGATTCAAGTCTGTTCTGAGGTATGATACTTCGACCATAACTCTGGTTGTGACATTCTTTGTAATTAACTTCCCGGTGCTTTTACATACATATAGTTGCTATATAGTTTTTTTTCTTTCAGCTGTGGGGTTGATCAATTTGTAGGGAGAAGTTGGTTTTGTAGTACAAAAAATTCTTTGTAGAGAGGTCATTTTTGCAGGGAATATAGCTAATAAGTAGAGTTTTTAAAGGGCACAAATGAAAACTCAGATTTTACAGGGTTAACACTTAACATATAATTACATCATATTGATCATCTTTGTTAATTTTGTTTTGTAGGAAGAGTTCTTGAAGGATGTAATGCAGTTTCTAATTCAAAGGGGGCATAGCCGTCTTGTTCCCCAGGGAGGGATATCAGAGTTTCCTGATGCCATTCTTAATGCAAAGCGCCTCGACCTCTACAACTTGTATAGAGAGGTTATCCTTTCCTCCTGTTACCTTTTTGTGATGGAAATTTTATAGAGCTTAATCTTGTTTTTTAGTATTTTGTTCTCATTAGAGAGTATTGATGAGGTTCACTTTTGCCAGGTTGTTTCAAGAGGCGGTTTTTATGTTGGAAATGGCATCAATTGGAAAGGCCAAGTCTTTTCAAAGATGCGCAACCATACTGTAACTAATAGAATGACTGTATGCCCCTTTTTCCGTATTTGTCTTTTTCATTTTAATCTTTTCCTGTAGTGATTATTTGCCTGAATCTGGCTGTGTATTGACACTCCTTACCGTCAACATTCAGGGTGTCGGAAACACGCTCAAAAGGCATTACGAAACATACCTGCTAGAGTATGAATTAGCACACGATGATGTGGACGGAGAGTGTTGCTTGCTGTGTCACAGGTTTGTGGAGTCTCGTGTTCTTTGCCACCTCCCCTTTTCCCTCTTATGTGTGTGTTTTGCTCTCAAAATCATGTCTAACAGAGCTGGGTGCTGAGTGTTTCTGCAGTAGTGCGCCAGGCGACTGGGTAAATTGCGGGTTATGCGGCGAGTGGGCCCACTTCGGCTGTGATAGACGGCAGGGCCTCGGTACTTTCAAGGTAATGGTGACCCCTCAAAATCAACCATTCCTTTTGGAATCCCATGATCTACTACTTCATTTAAATCAATCATTCAGTGAGATTTTACATATGCATTTTCTTTTTAATCTATGGCACAACTAGTATCCTTGCACCTAAAAGAATCTGACACTAATTTGCATTTTCACTTAAGAAAATGAAAATATACAGCAGAAATCAATTTTCGGATATTTCTCAGTATTGTATCTCATTTCATGATCTGTTTCGGTATATTGACAGGACTACGCCAAGACGGATGGATTAGAATACATATGCCCTCACTGCAGCCTGACAAACTATAAGAAAAAGCCGCGGAAATTAGCTAACGGCTTCTCTAATACCTCGACGACTGTATCACGACACGTCTAATTCTTTTTCTCTTTTTATCATTTTCTCATTTTCTTTCCTTTACCCCTTCTTTCTCCCCTTTTCTTCTAGATTAGAAGGCGGCACTTGGGTAGTAGTAGTTGGGTGGCAGAGGGAGAATGGAGGTAGGGAGTGCCTCAATGTGATTAGGGGCAAAAATGTGTATTATTTCAATTGTTGTTTAGTAAGGTTTTGTGTTTAGACCATAGTCTTATATATCCTGTGACTTCAGAGGAAAGAGAAATATATCCATTGTAATTTAGTTAATCCTCTCAGATCACTGTTGTCTCTTTTTAAGTGTGTTTCTTCAATACCTTACTGTACAAGTGGGCTTGGTGCCCAATGTCTTTGCACTCATAAGATGGAATTGTACATGATCCATATCATCTCATAAAAGTGTTTCCATTAATCCTTGCTATTGGATTAATCCTCTCATATCACTGTTTTTTTTTTTTGTTGACTTGTAATGATCCGATCCATTAGCAATAATAATTTATTGGATCCTAGCAATCATCTAAAATGTTTAAACTCAGTTATTATTGTTAGTGTCCATTATCTTTTATATACTGAATCACAGTTATTATTACTAGTGTCCATTGTCTCTTATATATTCAATCATAACTCTATTTTCATCTGATATCATCCGGTTTAGGCCTGATGTCCTTGTCGGCCCAAACACAAATTTCCATCCTGTTTAGGTCTGACGTTTTTGTCAGTCCAAAGACTCCAAACAGACACACGGTCCAAAATCCCCAAGCGTTGTGAGACTTGTCTCGCTAGTCCTGTCATCTAGATTCAGGCTCAGTTAAGACTTGTCACACACTTTCCGGCTGGTGATTAACTTTCATATCAAATGTAACGATTCGGCCACTAGCAATAATAATTCGTTTGGCCTAAGCCACAATCCAAAATGTTTAAATTCAGTTATTATTACTAGTGTCTATTGTCTTTTATATATCCAATCATAACTTTATTTCTATTCGACGTGGAACTATTGGGGTGTCACATTGTCTCTCTCTGTGTCATAATTTTTTTCAAAACCTATTAGGCACAAAAATTAGATAATTAAATATAGTAAAGAAAGGACAGATAGTACACCACTAGCGTAAATAGTGCGGTATTTGTATAAATAGTGTAACATATAAATGCGTGTTGACGATAAAATATATCATTAAATGATGTAAAGATTCGAGGAATCAAAGGCATTATTAAGCATGCAATTTAAGCGTAAAACATTGTACACACAATATTTACCCCAGGGAATACCACACTTTTACTATTAATTGGAGCTACTGCTTTCACATTTACTCTTGTGATTCTAATTAAAAACTTATTTCAATTTTTTTATCATTGTAAAAGAGTTGCATCATTCATTTGCTAAACATGTGGCTGCTGCAGTTTCCAGTAGAAAAATTGTTTAGAAAGTTCATTGAAGGAGAGCATTGTGGGAAATTGTTGCATACCAGCTCACAACATGACCAATCGATATCAATAGCCGAAAAAATGTTGGTTGATCACAAAGATGGTGTTTGGATATTAAATATGGGTCCCATAATTTATTAACCTACCAAATGCCTAATACTATCATTTTGTAGCTATGTTCAATATGGCTTAGCACAATGAAAATAAAACCCCTAAATTATTTCTCCTTGTTTAAATTTTTTGTAGAAAAATATAAGCAACAAAGAAGATCTTTATGAAAGTACATATAACACAGAAAACATTGGAAAAAGTACCCCCACTTGATATTTTATGTGAAGCATTGTGATCATTATATATATATATATCTTAGATTTCTTCTTCAACTAATCAAAATCATGTAGAGTCACAAGACACTGAGTTGTACTATTGCTTCACAGCCACAAACTAATATAAGAGTACAAATTACTCCAGGAAAAAAAAAAGAATAAAAAAGGTGGTCCTTGCTAAGCATTCATAATGTGAATTTGCATAGAAAACAACTTAGTGTAGTGTATCCTTTTTCTTTGGTGTCTCATTCCACATGTGTACTTGTGCTTAAAAAAGGAACTATTTGCTTAGATTATTCATTCCTCGATCAGATATTTTATTATGCACCCTCCTCTTTAAGCACGAGTACACATTATAAAAAGGAGTATTTGTTTTCTCTTTTTTTTTTTTTGATGAACTTTCACTGTATTCATACAAGCCTTGTGAATTAAAGGGACATTACATTTTAACTTTTTGATAATAAGAGAGCTGCTGCTCATGGGCATTTTCTTGGGCTACATATATTTCATGCGTGAACAAAAAAAGAAAAAGAGTTGCCATTCTCGGGCTACATATATTTCGACAACAAGACTCGTATCTCTGACGCCATTCTCGCCGAAATCAGGACTTGCCGTTCGCAGTGGTCCACATTTTGTAACTAGGATTTTGACTAATAATTGAAGTCCTGTAGCTGAGTTCATTTCCCTATTGAATGAAGCGGCAGCATGCTTTCTCTCAAAAAAATATATATATATATATATAAATATATATGATTACATGATTGCTACGCATGGAAGGTTTAGACATGTAACTGGTCTTTTACATGTTGTTCTATGTCTTTTTATGCAAGTAAAATATAAAGGAAACTTAGTAGATATGTTTAAATTATTTTTCTCTATTGAGAACTTTTTTTTTTTTCTTTTTTTTTTGGATTTGTTGGTGATTTTGTTGAGTTTAACTGTTCTGAACACTTTTATAGTTAATGACTGACAGCTAACAAAACTGTTATTTTTAATGCAATCTCAGTTATGGGTTCCTTTTTGGAGACCCAAACAAAGTCTTGTCCAACATGGCTTTAGTTAACAAGGCTCCAATGGTTCCACTGCAAAGAAGGTAATATGTGAAACCATTAGTGGTGTTCTTCCATGGTCAAAGTATTATAAATGTCGGATTGTGGATATTAATTATTAAATTTTAAAAATTTTACAGATCACGATTGTGATTCGACTCAATCAATCTCACACTATTACGAATATGATTCGATTTAATCCGACTTTTTATCATTTCGAACGTGACTCAGTCCAACTTAATCTCTCGCTACAGAATAGATTACTAGCTTCTTTAAGCCAACATAAACAACCAGACTCTGTTGCTTAATTCATATACTAAATGATAAATAAATGAAGCAGTAGCACGTTATTTTTTTCTCAAAAAAAAAAGAAAAAAAAGAAAAAAGAAACTAAAGTTGAAGGGGCAATGTCAAAATGGACTATAGTTTAGGGGGACTCAATACATGTTTACCATCTTTATAATCATCTCTTCCCAAGCAATTCAACTGGGTCCATGCCTGTGTCTCTACTTTATCTTTTCCTCTTTATTTGTTCTCCTCCTTTTGGCAATTTTTATCTTGTCCACATCTAGGGCATCTTTGTATGTGTCCTATTTAAAAAAAAAAAAAAAAAAAAAAAAAAAAACTCATGCCCCATTAAATCACTCTTTGGATATGGATTAGTAAAATGGAGAGGGCCCCAAAAGTGTCTCTAGCTTACAGCTTAAAAGCAATGTGCATTACTTTAATTGGGTGAGGGTTAATTTTATATAATTTTCTATAATATATCACTATAAATTTTAACTTTACATATTTTTTTTAAAAATTCTAAATTATTCATATATATTTCTAATTTATTTTATTTTTTAATAAAATGTAAGTGAAATATTAATTTTATCCTTATAATATATATATTTTTTAAAATATATAATATATATATAATATATATATATATTATAATTAACTATATTATTTCTAATATTAATATTAACGATTATATATTTTTATATATATATATATATATATATATATATATATATATATATATATATATATATATATATATATATATATATTTTTTTTGAAAGAATAAATATAAAAAATAAATTTTTATAAAAGTATATTTGTTATTCGATATGTTTAGGTAGAGCGTTATGAAATTAATTAATTTGGTAAAGTATATTAATATTTGCTCTGACCATGCTAGAAGGGAAGAGAATGTTACAAGGTGAGCTTTAAATATAGTCTACATATGTTAGTGGTCCCTCTTCATATTTTGTAACTTGTGAAAGAATTGAATCTTTGAGTCTTTTTTGGGTACCTTGAGAATCATTATGGTGATGTTGTAGTTACTTTAGCTTTATGAAAATTAAAAGTGAAAAAAGTTGAAGTAACTTCTATTGGGAAAGTTTGCAGTCAAAAAGCTGTGTTCATCAGAAGAAAAAAAAACAAAAACAAAAAAAACAAAAAATTCCACATGTTGTAGGTGTGAAATAATCTTAATTGATAAATTGTTACATTTTTTGCATCCTTTATCAGTTATATATATATATTTATAACTGATAAAATTTTTCCAGTATTACACCAATCCATTCTTCAAATAGAATAATCTAAACCCATGCATGTTACAAACTTGGTGTATATATATATATATATATATATATATATATATATATATATATATAATGCAACGGGTACTGGTATCGACAAAATTCATTAACGAATTCAACTTAAATTTTTATTTGAAATTGTGAAAAAATTACGATCCGCATATTATATTAAATTTTTATTTGAGATTGTAAAAATATTGTGTTGTATACGATATTGCAATCAAACGAATTCCAAGTCCTTGAGCGTAAATTTATTATGCAGCTGTAATAGTCGTGTTGTTGAGATGGACGGCTAGGATTGAAGATAAAAAAAAAAAAAAAAAAAAAAAAACTTTGTGGAAACGCGTGGCGAGGTCACGGGTGTAGCCATTAAAGCCAAGAAACTATTATCTGGACCAGGTCTACCACACATGCAGTGGTGGACCGATTTTTGTTTTGTACCTTATTCTATCAATATATATATTTTAAGGTAAAAATTCTTAGGCATATATATATAATATATATATATATATAGATTAAATTAAATTTTTTATTCATCAAAATAAAAAATTATGATTATTTTTTGTTTTGTTCAGTAATATATTTTTTGTAACAAAATATGAATATAATTATAATTATAATAATTATAAAAAAATTAATTATCTTGTTTTATTTTAGTAGAATAATATTTATTTCAGCTCGATAATATTTACATATAATTATGGAGTATAATATTTTTTTCTTATCAAAAAAAAATTGAGTTAAGATAATTCAATTGCAAATTCAAATTTATACTTTTAATTGAAATTATTAAATATATTTAAATTATGAATTTTGATTTATAATTTAATTATTTATAACTGTTTGCAGCATAGTAGGTATAGTAGGCTGATTAATGATGTAGTGTTTGATCAATAGCTGGTCCACTGCTGATTTGATGGACCTGTTTCATGCAGTAATTTTTCCAACCCTTGACTGCTGCTTTTTGTCTTTGGCGACGAGATCCGATCCCGTCGCTTTCTCAAGTGGACCCATAAACCGGGTTCACTGCCAAACACCAGGTGTATGGAACGGTGCTGTTTCACTCGTTTGTCTTAAACAAATATATATATATTTCAAATTTAATTTTGAATGTTGAAAATTTTTAAATTAAATCCCGATTCGAATTTACTCACATATAGTAACTAAATTTTGCTCGCATACTAACTAATAAATTTTAATTTATTAATTTAAGAAAATAATATAGAAAAGAAAGATACGACAGATGTTGTGAGGCGTGAATCTTGTCCAGCAAGGGAACCAACACGACACTCGCTCCATTCATTATCTCACATCCTCCGTTCCAAACACTCATTTATGACCCCAACAAAACTCACTCACTTTTAGTCCACTATCTCTCACTCACTTCTCACTCCTCTCTGTCTCTTTCTCCCCTTCGTAATAGTGCGAAGAGTAATGGTAGATCCCCGCTCTTTCCTCTTCTTCTTCTTCTTCTTCTTCTTCTTCGTCTTTGTTGCTTCGATCGGCATCAATGGCGGAGTCGGAGGCGACGGTAAGCGCACGTACATCGTGCGCGTCGACCGCGACGCCAAGCCGTCCGTCTTCCCCACGCACGCCCACTGGTACGAGGCCGCCGTCGTCGCCGCTGAGGGATCCGGCGCCGGAGATGGTGGCGGCGCCGGAGCGGCGTGGCCCCCGGGCGGGCCGCTGATCCACACGTACTCGACCATCTTCCGTGGGTTCTCGGCGCGGCTCTCACCGGCGGCGGCCGGGGCGCTGTCGGGGCTGCCGGGGGTGGTCTCCGTAATCCCCGAGCTGGTGCGGCGCCCCGACACGACGCGGTCCCCGCACTTCCTCGGGCTGCTACCGTCGCCGCCGTCGGCCATCCTCGCCGACTCGGACTTCGGGTCGGACCTCGTCATCGGCGTCCTCGACACCGGCATCTCCCCCTCCCGCCGTAGCTTCTCCGACCACGGCCTCTCCCCCGCCCCGGCAGGCTGGCGCGGCGCCTGCGCGGCAGGGCCGGGCTTCCCTGTAGCCTCCTGCAACCGCAAGCTCGTCGGCGCACGGTTCTTCTGCGCGGGCTACGAGGCCACGTCGGGCCCCATCAACGCCTCCGCCGAGCTCCGATCCCCGCGCGACACCGACGGGCACGGCACCCACACCGCCTCCATCGCCGCGGGGCGCTACGTGTTCCCGGCCTCCGCCCTCGGATACGCGCGCGGGGTCGCGGCGGGGATGGCCCCCAAGGCGCGCCTCTCCGCCTACAAGGTGTGCTGGGCCGGGGGCTGCTTCGACTCCGACATCCTCGCCGCCTTCGACGCCGCCGTGGGGGACGGGGTCGACGTCGTCTCCCTCAGCGTCGGCGGCGTCGTCGTGCCCTACTACCTCGACGCCATCGCCGTCGGCGCCTTCGCCGCCGCCGAGGCAGGGGTCTTCGTCTCAGCCTCCGCCGGCAACGGTGGCCCCGGCGAGCTCACCGTCACCAACGTCGCCCCCTGGGTCGCCACCGTCGGCGCCGGCTCCATGGACCGCGACTTCCCCGCCGACGTCGTCCTCGCCGACGGCCGCGTTCTCCCCGGCGTCGGCGTCTACGGCGGTGGCCCCGGCCTCGCCCCAGGCCGCCTCTACCCCCTCGCCTACGCCGCCTCCGCCGCCTCCGCCGCCGACGGGTACGCCTCGTCCCTCTGCCTCGAGGGCTCGCTCGACCCCGCCGCGGTGCGCGGCAGGATCGTCGTGTGCGACCGCGGCGTCAGCCCGCGCGCCGCGAAGGGCGAGGTGGTGCGCCGCGCCGGGGCCGCCGGGATGATCCTCGCCAACGGCGCCTTCGACGGAGAGGGCCTCGTCGCCGACTGCCACGTCCTCCCAGCCGCCGCCGTGGGCGCCACCGCGGGCGACGCCCTCCGCCACTACATCGCCTCCTCCTCCGCCGCCGCAACCATCCGCTTCCGCGGCACCCGGCTCGGCGTGCGCCCGGCCCCCGTGGTGGCGGCGTTCTCGGCGCGCGGGCCCAGCCCGCAGTCCCCGGACGTGCTCAAGCCGGACGTGTTGGCCCCGGGGCTGAACATCCTGGCGGCGTGGCCCGACGGCGTAGGCCCCGCGGGGATCCCCGGCGACACCCGCCGCAGCGAGTTCAACATCCTCTCCGGTACTTCCATGGCCTGCCCCCACGTCTCCGGCCTCGCCGCGCTCCTCAAGGCCGCGCATCCCGACTGGAGCCCCGCCGCAATCAAGTCGGCCCTCATGACCACCGCCTACACGCTCGACAACCGCAACTCCACCATGCTGGACGAGTCCTCCGCCCGCCCCGCCGACGTCTTCGACTTCGGCGCCGGCCACGTCGACCCCGAGCGCGCCATGGACCCCGGCCTCGTCTACGACGCCGCCCCCGCCGACTACGTCAACTTTCTCTGCAACCTCAATTACACCCAGCAGAACATCCGCGCCATCACCAGGCGTCCCGCCGACTGCGCCGGCGCGCGTAGGGCCGGGCACGCCGGCAATCTGAACTACCCCTCCTTCGCCGCCAACTTCGTCGCCGGCGGCGGCGGCGGCGGCATCCGGAGGAGGACGTCCGCGCACTTCATCCGCACGGCCACCAACGTGGGCGGCGGCCCCGCGGTGTACCGCGCCACAATTCGGGCGCCCGAGGGGAGCAATGTGACGGTGGCGCCGCAGGTCCTCGCGTTCCGGAGACCCGGGCAGAAGCTGAGCTTCGTGCTCAGAATTCGGGCGCCCGCGCCCGCCAAGAAGATGGAGCCCGGGAGCTCCACGGTGCGGAGCGGGGCGCTAACGTGGCGCGACGGGAAGCACTCTGTCAATAGCCCCATTGTGATCACACTACAAGCGCCACTGGATTAGATCAAAACGAACCCTTTCTCAGAAACCTTGCTTCTCCTTGCTTTTAAGTTCCCGGGTTTAAACTGTATAAGATAAAAGGGGTTTTAAATAGCATATATATATCTATATATAAATATAAAAAGTATTGGTTAGAGTTGTTGGTTGGTGGTGTAAATTACTGAAGAAAAAAAAAAAGAGGAAGGGGTGGAGAAGAGAGATGCTGGGAAGTGAATGGAACTGATGTTTTTTTTTTTTTCCTTTGCTTAATTTCATGTTATTTTTGTTAATTTCACACAAACTCTTCTTCTCTCTTGTTTTGCTCTCAAATAAATCTGGCAAAGTCATGTGACTGCTATTTGTTAATTTTTTCTTCTTTTTCTTTTGGTTTTTAGCGGGGACAGAAACTGTGTATCTGAAAAATATATTGAATGGTGGAGAATCTGAGAGTTGTGTACTACTGCTACTGCATCCTGCTGCAAATAGTGTTGATCTGGAGTAGCATTAAGAGTTGGTAATGTTTAATCCTTTCTCCTGTTTCAGTTACTGTTCTTTTACAAATTCATTGCACTTTTAACTGGAATATTGCATCTGTGATCTTACTTGCTTTTCTTAAGAATTATAATAATTACTATAAAAGTGCTATTAATTCTAGTTAAATTTATACTCATTATTATTATTATTATTTAGAACAGTTAAAAAAATTAATTTTAAATAAAGATTTTTGACGTATATATCACATACAACATAGCTAAATTTATACTCATTATCATTACTATTTAAAGCAGTAAAAAAAAAATTATTTTCAGATAGAAAATTTTTTATGTATATATAATAGAGAGAGAATTGCAACGGTTCTGAACAAGGCCCATTACGATGTGCCCAGTTAGCCCCAGAATACAGGGCCAAAAAGGTTTCAGCATTGTAAAATAATGGATCAAAAACTCAGCCCGAAGTTCGATTTATTCATTTTTTGGAGGCTTGATCCAAATTCGGTCGATCAAAAACTCAAGAATTAGCATGATTTTGATGGGGGAATATTAAAAATCCAATTGTGAAAAATAAAAAATTGAGAATTCAGAAAAAAAAAAAAAAAAAAAAAAATCAGGTAACATTTAGAACGCGAAACGATTATGGAGCAGTTTATGGCGCTGATGGATTCAATCTTGTTTGTGGTGGTGCATAAATTTGCCGACACTATTAGAAAACAAAATTATATTCTCAATGAGGCCAAAACTTTATTAGCCAAGTGATACTATTCATGCATTCAATGTTTTTTAAATAATAATATTATGTCAATAAATATTTTATTATATTTAATAATGAATTTAACTGATCATATGTCATGTTTATTGAAAATAAAAAAATACTAGTGGTACACTCTAAAAGTGGTGTACATTTGAGGCTCAATTAAATTTTACTCTAAAAGTGGTGTACTCTCTCTCTCCCTCTCTCTCTCTCTCTCTCTCTCTATATATATATATATATAAATATATATATAATATATTTAAAGTGGTGGTACACAATGACCCAAATTAAAAACCACTTATTTTTAAAGTGACTCAATTAAAACACCCAAATATATATATATATATATATATATATATATATATATATAGAGAGAGAGAGAGAGAGAGAGAGAGAGAGAGAGGCTAGAATACTATCGATAGTATCAAGTCATTGGTATTATCAAGTTTTTAGCTGCTGGATGAAAAAATATACGGTTGGGATTATAGTGGTCCCCTAAGGTTTACTAGGTGGTTGGTTGAATAGTAAAAATCTTATGGGACCCCTATAATCCCAACCGCATATCTTTTCATCCAACGGCTGAAAACTTGATAGCACCAATTATTTAGTGCTATCGATAGTATTCTAGCCGGACTATATATATATATATATATATAGAGAGAGAGAGAGAGAGAGAGAGAGAGAGAGAGAGAGAGAGAGAGTCTGGCTACTATGTTATCCATAGCGCTAAGCATTTGGTGCTATCAAGTTTTCTACCCTTAAATCAATCATTTTAATCATTTCCAACCATTAGATTTTACTATTTCTCCAACCACCCATTAAATCCAAGGGGCCCACTATCATCTCAACCACACATATTTTAATTTAAGGGTTAAAAATTTAATAACACTAATGACTTTGTACTATTAATAACATTTCAGCCTCTCTCTCTCTCTCTCTCTCTCTCTATATATATAGAGAGAGAGAGAGAGAGTAAGGTTGATATATTTTTAAAAGTATAAGACTAAATATACTTGTAAACTTTTTATTATTGAATTTGTAATTTACAATAGCATAAATCTCAATGCAAATTCAATGATAAAAAATTCAAAAGCATAGTTTGGCTTGTACTTTTGAAAGTATGTAACCTCTACTCTATATATATATAGAATTAGACTAGAATCCTATCGATAGTACTAAGTCATTGATGCTACCAATTTTTTAGTCTTTGAATTAAGTGATAAGTGATGTGCGGTTAGAATGATAGTAGTCTCCTAAAATTTAGTGAATGATTAGTTGAATAGAAAAAATTTTAAGAGATCACTATAATTCCAACCGCATATTCTTTCATCCAAGAGCTGAAAACTTGATAGCACTATTTCTCTCTCTCTCTCTCTCTCTCTCTCTCTCTCTCTCTCTCTCTCTCTATATATATATATATATATATATATAAACCAAATCAAAAACTTAAATGATTGGAAACATAACTCCAAAACAAACAATTACTCAAAACTCTTTTTTCATGAACTAGTAGTTCTAAATTGCATTAGTTATCTGAACCTTTTATTATGTACTAGTTGTTCTAAATTGCACTATGTACCATATCAATAGCAATCTCAGCTCTCACAAAAGTAAACAAAAATAGGAAGCACCCAGCTTGTACAAACCATTAAAAAAAAACTATCCAAACTTCAACCAATCAAATATACTTAACTGATAACACCAAAAATTTTATACTTGCTAAGATGGGTAAGAAAAAAAAAAAGAAAAAAAAAAGAAGAAGAAGAAGAAAAACCAAATAAAGTTTGACAGTTTTTTGTTAAAACTTTGGATCTTTGGATCTTTGGATCTCTATACTAGCATTTACACTTGTTACAGAAATGCATCTCCTTCAACGTCGGAGACCCGCATCTGTAGCAGAAGCAATATCCACATCTTCAAATCAAAAGACAAATGAAGGATTAGCAGGCTCTGAAATTCTATAGCAATGCATGATCTATGAGTTAAATCATGATATGAAACCCCTTAAAACACTGTAGAACAAATTAACATGGTTACAGAAACTATGTTTGTTTCTGCATCAAATATTTATTGACACTAGATAAGCACCCATACGATGCCACAGATACAAAATATTTTAATTATAAAATTTAGTTAACTTTTTATTTTTTGTAAAAGTTTACTAGCTTGATTTTTAAGTAAAATAATCTAAATAAAAATAACCAATAATTATATTAATTTAAATTAGTAGTATAATAATTATTAGTAATTTAGCCAAGTAATTGCACACAATCACAATCTCCCTCCTTAATTTATTGCTACACAATTTATTTTCATTCTATGTGCTTCTTAATTTGTGTTACAAGATGATGATTCTAAGGCCATGGTATTTGATCTTGGTTAGATAAAAGAGAATAAGATACAGTATCAAACAAAATTCAGAAGAAGAAACTGAACATAGATATTTTTGAAATACGATAAAAACATACAAAGTTTATATAAATTATAAATTATTTAATATGACTATCTAATTTTTCAAAAAAATATTTACGATCTAATATTTTAATTTATTTGATTTGAATTGGCCATATCTTTACGAATTTAATCAGTATACTTTCATGTACTTCTCACAATTATAAATTTATTAAAATAATTAATTTAAATTTTAAAATCAAAATATCATTCACTGCTGGATTATATTAAATAAATAAAAAAGTTACATAATAAAATTATCATTTTAAAGCATAAGAGAGTGCATTCAAAATAATTTATAGTTTATAGTTTAGATAAATTTAATACATTTTGACCTTAAAAATATCAGTTTGAAAAAAGTGGCAGTCCCCGTATTAGTACTAGGAATGGGATTCGTAGTTCTGAAGCATTATTTTAAGAACAAAAAGGTACATGTACAGCAATTTGTAGCTTTGAGGACAAAAGCAAAAAACAACATATTGTCGACTAAGCAATTGACTTGTTGACTATGAGCCTATGATTACTGCATATATATATATATATATATATATATATATATAATATTAATAGATCAATTTAAAAAACTGTTTTACAGCATATATATATATATAATATTAAATTGATAAATTTAATAGATCAATTTAAATAATTTAAAAAACTATTTGTACATCCAACAAGGACAAATAAATTTTTTACTGAGTGCTTTAAAAATAAGATTAATAAGTTTAGTATGCTAAAGATTAAAAACAATGCTACTAGATTATATATTAACTAAATATTAATATAATTTGACATAATTATAGCTACATATGTTACTATATAAACTTCAATTCCTCTAAAAAAAAAAAAAATTAAAAATAATTTTTATAAATATAAAACTTTGTAAAAGTTCATGTTATTTTTTGAATTTTCTGTAAACATATCAAATAGTAAAGTTTGACTTTTTATATTTATTCTTTCAAAAATTCAACGTTATTCATATATATCCCAACCGTTTATCTCTGTTAGAAAAAACTAGTTAAAGTTAGTGAGCTAAATTAACCTTTTTACCATTCTAGATATTTTTGCAGCATTATTTTTTGAAGAAATATTTTTGAAAAAATAAAACTGTCAAATATATATATATATATATATATATATATATATATATATATGAATAATTTAGAACTTTTAAAATAAAAAATTAAAATTTGTGAGAATATATTTGTTATTCGATATGTTTATAGAATGTCGTATGCAATTAATTTTTATTTTTTTTTTATAGCAATAAGAAATCCGTAATGTGCATGGTTTAGTTACGTACCTGCAGGTCATGAACATGCACCCTTCGATCCTCTCGACGTACATCTTGCACTGCGGGCAGCGCTGCCAGCGTTTGTCGGCCGCGATCTGCCTGAGCATCAGGTCCTCCCTGCCCCTCTCGTCCTTCCCGAGCTTCTGGAACTCCTTGCATCTGATTCCGTGGTGCCACGGCACCCTGCACTGCGCGCAGAACAATCTGTGGCAGTGCGGGCACTCCGCGTCCGTTATCACGCCCGCGTTCTTATTGCCGCTGCCGCTGCCGCTGCCGTCATGGATCAGCAGCCCAGAGCAGTCCTTGTACGGGCAGTAGAATTTCTTCGCCCCGATCGCCGACTCGCAGAGCGCGATCCCCCACCGATCGAACACCTCGCGCGGGATGATCCGCCGACAGAATTCGGGCTCTAGAACCCCTTTCCGGCACTCCGGATTCGGGCACCCGACACATATCAAATTTTCTTCTACCTTGGCAGCCACGTACCTACCGACGCACCCGGCGCAGAAGATGTGTGAGCAATTCTCGACGCCGAACCGCTCGGCGTTGGGCCGATGCTCCATGCAGATTCCGCAGTAGAATTTTTTCAACTTATCCTCCTCCTCCTCCTCATCGACCGAGGATTCTCCGAATTGTAGCTTCTCCTTCCCTTTTCCCTTCTCCACAGCGACGGGGCGGGGAAGCGCCACATCGAATATGATGTTCGCGAGCTTCCTAATCACCTCAGTGAACGAAAAGTTGCCGTCGCCATCGGAGACTTTCTCGTACTCTTCGGGCCTCTGCGTCGTCATTGTAAACTATTTTGTATATATATTATTTTAAATTTCGAAATTTATAAAGAAGAATTGGAGAATGGGGAAGCTCATGAATTTAAAGTTTGTTATGCTGTTTTTGTTGTTATTTTCTAAAATTAAAATAAATCAATAAATAAATAAAAAGATTAATGTGCCCAGTATTCGTTTATCAATATCTCCTAACAATTTTTATATTATTTACATAATAATTTTATATTTCAGCTAGCAATATTTCAATTTTAAAATTTAAATGTATAGTTTATTTTTTAGATTTAGTTAGGTTGAATTTAGAATTACAAAAAAAATTTGCAAAGTATGATAAAAAAAAAATATTTTATTGATTTTCGTACTTAATATTACATTTTATATATCCCAATATATCCCAATGAGTTAGAAGTAAATGTGTTGTTTTGAAATTACGATAAAATTGTATAATAAAGTGCAATGAAAAAATATTTTATTTGTTTCAGTAAGTAATATCATGTTCCAAATATCAAAATTAATTAGTTATGGTATATATATAGCATTTTACATAAATGAAATAGATTTAAATATGTTGTTTATCTTTATAGATTTAGTTAGTTTTTATTTAGAATTATGAAAAAATTATTTTATATACAGTGAGAAAATGCAATAAAAAATATCATATTTGTTTCCGTTAACAGATTAAGTTTTTATGTTGATCATCATTACCAGGTTTATCCTTATCTTTAACTTTATTTTTTTTTTTCCACTTAAATGGTTTTGTTAATGTTAATTAGGATTATTTTCGTTTCTCAACTCTCATTTTATAATCCAAAAATATGATAAGAAAAGAATTAAAACTATAAATTAATTTTAAAATTTGAACAAAATTAAACTGTAAGATAAGATTAAAATTAAGAAGTGCCAACCTACTAATATTTTACCATTAATTCTATATTTGACTCATGAATCTGAGCTAATAAAATAATTTACATATTTGAAATCAAATATATATGAATTTCTTTTTTTAAGGCATTGAGATCATAAAAGATCAGTTCATTTAAATTAACTAAACAACCAAGCAAAATATGTTTAGTTAAGCTAATTCTTTACCGTGTAAACAAAATGTAAAAAAGAAAAAAAAAAAAATCTATTGTAAAAATAGAAACAAATAGCACCAATTCAAAGCTAGTTACTAACTAATTGTTGATGAATTTTATTAGGTGCTGTTAAATAGCTTTTTTATAATTTAAATACCTTTTTATAATTTAAATCAATTAGAAAAACTATTTGATTAATCAAACTTAATAAATACAAAATATTATTGTTTTTGTTAAATTAGGAAGGAATTAATGCTCTACTTGGGATAGAATTCATGAAACACAAGCAAAAAGATTGTAATTTACTACGATATTTTTTTATTATTGAACATATCACTAATGTTCAAGACGAGTTGATAAACTGCACTATCGAGGAGCAGATGATTAATTTTTTTTTATATTCATAACTTATGTGTCATTGGATGAAAGGATGTGCAGTTAGGACGTGATTCCCCTAAGATTTAGTGAGTTCTTAGTAAAATAGTATAAATTCTAGGATCAAAAACTCAGCCCAAAGACCAATTTATTCGTTTTTTGGAACAAAAGTAAAAGGTTTGATCCAAATTCGGTTCAAATCTAGATCCTAACTTAGCATGATTTTGATGGGGGAATATTAAAAATCCAATTGTGAAAAATAAATGATTGAGAATTCATAAGAAAAATCTGGTAACATTTAGAGACCAACAAAAGAAGCTGATAGATCCAATCTTGTTCGTGTTCGTGCGCGAATTTGCCAACACTATTAGAAAACAAAATTATATTCTCAATGAGCCCAAAACGTTATTAGTCGAGTGATACTATTCATGCATTCAATGTTTCATTTTACAGTGCGAGTGACATTTCTTTATTTATTGTGCTTCTGCTTTCAACTTCTGATGGAGCCAAAATTGAAATAGATTTCTAGTGTTCAAATCAGAAGTTTTAAATTTGAGCTTCTTATGCTGCAAAAATAATATTTAAAATTTCTCCAATCTACTTCGTTGGAAACAAAGCTTGTGAAGTTTTAATCTGTAATAAATGTCTACTTTTCTGAATGTTTTTTTCCTGCTGTAATAAAGAAGCTGCTATTGCAAGGGCAATGAACCACTTGGATCTTCATAGATGTATTATTGGACACAATGACCCAAATTAAAAACCACTTTTTTTTTACTATATATATATATATATATATATATATATATATATATAAAGAAACCAAATCAAAAACTTAAATGATTGGAAACAAAACTCCAAAACAAACAATTACTTTTTTTTTTTTGAGAAAAAGGCAGCATGCTGCCGCTTCATTCAATACGGGGGTTGAAATTAGCAGGTTGGAAACGGCCGCAAGGTACGGTCGAGCCAAAAAAAAAAAAAAAAAAAAACAAAATCAAGCACAAAATCTAGACCAATAGGAGCGATGTAGCCGGATGTCGGCGAGGATCTCTCGGAGGGAGCGCCGCTTGCTGTCGAAGATTCTTCTGTTTCTTTCCATCCAGATGAGCCACCACGTGGCCGCGATCGTTAACAACGCTCTCTTGCCCAGGCTCCCCTTCTTTTGCGCTTGCGATTCCCACAGTCCTGCGACGGTTGGGTTGTTGCGGATTTCCAGCCGGTTAGGCAACAAGGTCTCCAACAGAGCGCGTACTGCGGTACAGGAGGCGAATAAATGATCCGCGGATTCGTCGTTTCCGAGGCAGAACTCACAGGTGCTGGGTCCAGTCCAGTTCCTTTTGGTGAGGATGTCTCTCGTCAGCACCCGCCTTCTGAGCACAAGCCAGACGAGTACTTTTACTTTTAAGGGGGCCTCAATCTTCCAGAGAGACACAAAACGATTGATGACCACCCCGCTGTCTTGTAGGAAGCGGTACAGGGATCTGACTGTAAAAAGCCCGGCCGTCGTCCATCGCCAATGAAAAATGTCTGTACTGTTAGTGAGGCTGATGTTAGCCAGTGACAGTTTTAGTTCCTGGATCGAGTTGTCGAGGTCTGGGAGGCCATGGCCATGGCCCTCCAGGATCTTTTCCCAGTTCCAGCTGTCGGCATCGGTGCAGTCAATAACCAGAAGGTGTTTGTTGGTAGCCGACCGGTATAATTCGGGGAAGGCGGTCGAAAGGCTCGAGCTCCCTGACCAGATGTCAGACCAGAAGCTTGTCAGCTCTCCGTTCCCAACCGAGCGGGTCGACCCGCATTTGAAAGGCTCCCTCGTTCCGAGCACGCTTTTCCACCAATGCGAGTAGGGTTTGAAGGAGGACCCTTCAGCAAGAGGCGTTCTTCGGCGGTAGTAGAGGCTCTTAACGAGGGGTCCCCAGGGGATACCTTCGACGGTGAAATATCTCCACCACCACTTCGCAAGTAGGGCAGTGTTCAAGTTCTCCAAGTTCAGGACACCCAGGCCCCCGTCCCTTTTGCTTCTGCAGACGGTTCTCCAATCCACCAGACAGCTACCCCCTGAGATGGAGTTCGTACCTTTCCAGAAGAACGCTCTGCGGAGCGAGTCAATTTTTTTGAGGGCCCAGGCCGGTGCTCTGAAGACCGAGAGGTAGTACAGCGGGAGGCTTGATAACACCGAGTTCACCAGGATGAGCCGCCCCCCTCGCGATAGGAGTTTAGCCTGCCAACCAGTGATTCTACTGTCGATTCTGTTGATGATGCCGTGCCAGTCGTTCTTTGGGATGGTTCCCTGTTTCAGGGGAAGACCGAGATATTTGATTGGAAGCGATCCCAGCTTACAGTCCAGTACCGCCGCCAGTCGTTCCCCCTTGTTGTGATCTGCGCCCAGAAAAAACAGTTCCGACTTTGCCCTGTTGATACTTAGACCGGAGGCCCACTCGAAGGTCTTCCACAAGAAACGAAGGTTACGGATTTGCTTGAGTTTCGCTTCGCAGAAGAAGATTGTGTCGTCTGCGTATTGGATGATGGAGGTTTTCGCTCCCCTTGCCGGCCCTACACCTTGCAGGAGGCCATTCTGGACGGCGCGGGTGGTCATACGCGCTAGACCTTCGGCCACTAAAAGATAAAGGAAAGGTGATAACGGGTCCCCCTGACGAAGACCCCTCTTCATTCTGAACCACTTAGTGGGGGTACCGTTGACAAGGATGGCAACCTTGCCATTCGTTGTGCACTGTTTGATCCACCCGCACCAAGTTTGGTTAGCGCTGAGGCATCGCAGAAAACAAACAATTACTCAAAACACTTTTTTCATGAACTAGTAGTTCTAAATTGCATTAGTTATCTGAACCTTTTATTATGTACCATATCAATAGCAATCTCAGCTCTCACAAAAGTAAATAAAAATAGGAAGCACCCAGTTTAATTTGTACAAATCATTAAAAAAATATATATATCCAAACTTCAGCAATCAAATATACTTAACTGATAACACCAAAAAGTTTGAAATTGCAAAGAGTGATAAGAAAACTCAAAAAAAAAAGAAGAAACAAACACAAATAAAGTTTGACAGTTTTTTGTTAAAACTTTGGATCTTTGGATCTCCAGATTAGCGGTTGCAGTTGGTACAGAAATGGTTTGTCTTCGACATCGGAGATCCGCAACTGTAGCAGAAGCAATAGCCACATCTTCAAATCAAAAGGCAAATGAAGGATTAGTAGGCTCTGAAATTCTATAGCAATATATGATCTATGAGTTAAATCATGATATGAAACTTTTAAAACACTATAGAACAAATATGGTTACAGAAACTGTGTTTCTGCATATAGTTTTTGCTGCACTTGATCAGGAGAAAATGTATCAAACATTTAAGCAACGGATGCCGCAGATACAAAATATTTTAATTATAAAATTTAATTAACATTTTAAATTTTGTAAAAGTTTATTAGCTTGATTTTTAATTAAAATAATCTAAATAAAAATAATTATTATTATATTAATTTAACTTAGTACAATAATTCTTAGTAATTTACCCAAGTAATGCACACAATCACATTCTCCCACCTTAATTAATTGCTACACAATTTATTTTCATTCTATGTACTTCTTAATTTGTGTTACAAGATGATGATTCTAAGGCCATGGTATTTGATCCTGGTTAGATAAAAGAGAATAAGATACATTAGCAAACAAAATTCAGAAGAGGAAACTGAACATGGATACTTTTGAAATACCATAAAAAAAGTATAGAACTTATATAAACTATAAATTATTTTAATATGGTTATCTAATTTTTCAAAAAAATATTTACGACCTAACATTTTAATCTATTTAATCAGTATACTTTATGTAATTCTCACAACTATACATTTATTAAAATAATTAATTTAAATTTTAAAATTAAAATATTATTGACTGATTTATATTAAATAAATTAAAAAGTTAGATAATAAAATTATCATTTTAAAGCATAAGAGAGTTCATTCAAAATAATTTGTAGTTGTTACTACAAAAGGCGAAAAGATTAAGAATAATCCTTATAAGATTAGGAATACGAATCCACTAATAATATATTTATAATACGAATCCACCAAATTAATGAAATAATGGTATATTTATAAAAATGGCTAAATCGTAATACAATTATAAATACAAATTCACTAAAATTATGAATAATCCTTATAACATTAGACATAATTCAAACTTAACTTAATGAGATAATCAAAACTGAATAGTATTAGAAAACCTTTCCGTTTTAAAATTCGAGACATTTCTAGCAATCTTCAACTTGACTTGAATTTGTTGTCTTCTCCACCAAAATCCTAAAAGCTCCTGAAAGTGTTGTTGCACATGCAAACCAAATATACGGAATTCTTGAATTTGGTCGCATGACTTAATGAGCAAAATTATGGGGTTCTCTTAAGTGTCAATCTTCTCATTCTTCAATTACGCCTTTTTGCAACTTCTGCTGCATCAAAACGACAACTTGTCGTAGAGCAAAACTGCTGGAACAATCAAACTTCTTGATCTCAAATTTTGTAGACGTCTTGAACATCCAAACGAACAATCCGGCTCTGATACCCGTTTGTTATGACAAAAAGCCGAAAAGATGTAGTTCGTTGGGTACGAAAATACAAAAGAGAATCAAGAAACAGAAGAAGAAAAATAAAGTACACAATATTTATGAGGTTCGGCTACTGGCCTACGTTCACGAAGGAAGACGGAGCAAAAATTTTTATTATAATCAAAGTCGTGTACAAAATATCTCTCTCTTACGAAAACCCTAATCTCAAAATGCACCCATATTTCTTCTCATCCACCTCACCAAATCAATGGAATAATAGTATATTTATAATAGTGGTTAAATCCTAATACAATTAGAAATGCGAAACCACTAAGATTAGTGATAATTTTTATAAAATTAGACATAATTCAAATTTAACTTAATGAAATAATCAAAACAGAATAGAATTAAAAAATCTTTCGATTTTAAAATTCGAGACATATCTAACAGTAGTTTAGATAAATTTAATACATTTTGACATTAAAATATCAGTTTGAAAAAGTGGTAGTCCCTGTATTAGTACTAAGAATGGGATTCTTAGTTCTGAAGCATTACTTTAAGAAAAAAAAAAAAAAAAAAAAAGGGTACAAAAGCAATTTGCAGCTTTGAGGACAAAAACAAAAAACAATACATTGTCGACTAAGCAATTGACTTGTTGACTACGAGTCTATGATTACTGCATATATAACATTAATAGACTAAGCAATTGACTTGTTGACTATGAGTCAATGATTAGTGCATATATAATATTAATAGATCAATTAAAAAAACTTTTTTGCTGCTTAGTTGAAGCCACTACTCTTCCAATGGGACCTGGCAAGTGCTTCTTTGTGTCAGATAAAAGATAATTCTTACAAGATCATCATATCTATTCTTTTGTTGTAGATCCAACAAGGATAGATAAATAAGATTAATAAGTTTAGTGGGCTAAAGATTAAAAGAACACAACTAGATTATTGTATGATTTGACAGCACAAATTGATTCGATAAAATTGACATGAAACTTCATGTGTCCAAATTAACCTAACTCAGCCACTGAACATATATACTCGGCCGAATATGATATTATTCGTATGTCTTGATCAGTGAACAGTGAACTTATTCGGCCTTGTATGGGAATTTGATAAAATAATGAAGATTTTGCACTGGGGATACAACTTTATTTCATTTTCTAGGCCCATTTTGTAGGTAAAGTAATGCATTATGAAAAGTAGTGATACATCTTTTGGCTGTTTGTCATCTTCTTTTTTGGATTCCATTTCTCCAATTGCAATGAATCTGCATTATGAGGTGTTGTTGAGATGAAACTATTCTGGTGTGCTTGTTTAGACTTTGCTGCAGCCAACTTGCCCTTGTATCCTTTTCCCATTCACTAGTTACAGTGCAGGGCTGCAGTATTTATCCTTTTACAGTGTAAGCAGTGGCATTTCTTTATTTACTGTGCTTCTGCTTTCAACTTCTGATAGAGCCAAAATTGAAATGGATTTCTAGTACCCAAATCAGAAGGTTTAAATTTGAACTTCTTATGCCGCAAAAAAGATGTTTAAAATTTCTCTTGATCTACTTAGTTGGGAACAAAGCTTGCCAAGTTTTAATCTGTAATAAATGTCTACTTTTCTGAATGTTTTAACCTGCTGCAATAAAGAAGCTGCTATGCAAGGGCAATGAACCACCTGGATCTTCATAGATGTATTATTGGACACAATGACCCAAATTAAAAACCACTTTTTTTTAACTCTAAGTGACGCAATTCAAACACCCATATACATATATATATATATATATATATATATATATAGAGAGAGAGAGAGAGAGAGAGAGAGAGAGAGAGGGAGAGAGCTTATATACTTTCAATAGTGCAAGCCAAACTGCTTGTGAATTTTCAACTATTGGATTTACATTGAGATTAGTTCAATTGTAAAGTCAACTAAAGAGAGAGAAAGAAAAAATACAATTGCACAAATCTCAATACAAATTTAATGATAAAAAATTTATAAGTATGATTGAACATGTATTTTTAAAAACATATAAGCTCTACTCTCTCTCTCTCCATATATATATATATATATATATATATATATATATAAAGAATCCAAATCAAAAACCTAAATGATTGGAAACATAACCCCAAAAAAAACAATTACTCAAAACTCTTTTTTCATGAACTAGTAGTTCTAAATTGCATTAGTTATTTGAACCTTTTATTACGTACCAAATCAATAGCAATCTCAGCTCTCACAAAAGTAAACAAAAATAGGAAGCACCCAGTTTGTACAAACCATTAAAAAAAATTATCCAAACTTCAACAATCAAATATACTAAACTGATAACACCAAAAATTTTGAAATTGCAAAGATGGATAAGAAAACTCAAAAAAAAAAAAAAAAAAAAAAAAAAAAAAAAAAAAAAAAAAAAAATACAAATAAAGTTTGACAGTTTTTGTTAAAACTTTGGATCTTTGAATCTCCAAATTAGCTATTACACTTGGTACATAATTGGTTCTCCTTCGACATCGGAGACCCGCAACGGTAGCAGAAGCAATATCCACATCTTCAAATCAAAAGGCAATTGAAGGATTAGCATGCTCTGAAATTTTATATCAGTTCCTGATTTATGAGTTAAATAAACCTTTAAAACACTGTAGAACAAACATGATTACAGAAACTGTATTTCTGCATATAGCTTTGCTGCAGTTTATCAGGAGAAAATGTATCAAACATTTACGCAGAAACAAAATAATTCAATTATAAAATTTTGTTAACTTTTTATTTTTTTGTAAAAGTTTATTAGCTTGACTTTTAATTAAAATAATCTAAATAAAAATAACTAATAATTATATTAATTTAAATTAGTAGTATAATAATTATTAGTAATTTACCCAAGTAATGCACACAATCACATTCTCCCACCTTAATTTATTGCTACACAATTTATTTTCATTTTATGTGCTTCTTAATTTGTGTTACAAGATGATGATTCTAAGGCCATGGTATTTGATCTTGGTTAGATGAAAGAGAATAAGATACAGTATCAAACAAAATTCAGAAGAGGGAACTGAACATAGATACTTTTGAAATATGATAAAAACCTACAGAATTTATATAAATTATAAAATATTTTAATATTACTATCTAATTTTTTAAAAAAAATATTTATGACCTAATATTTTAATTTATCTTTACAGATTTAATCAGCATACTTCATATAATTCTCACAATTGATTAGTTTAAAATTTGAAATCAAAATATCATTGACTTATATCAAATAAATTAAAAAGTTAGATAATAAAATTATCATTTTAAAGCATAAGAGAGTTCATTCAAAATAATTTGTAGTTTAGATAAATTTAATACATTTTGACCATAAAATATTAGTTTGAAAAAAAAGTGGCAGTCCCTGTATATTAGTACTAAGAATGGGATTCTTAGCTCTGAAGCATTATTTTAAGAACAAAAAGGTACACAGCAATTTGTAGCTTTGAGGACCAAAAGCAAAAAAACAACACATTGTCGACTGAGCAATTGACTTGTTGACTATGAGTCTATGATTACTGCATATATAATATTAATAGATTAATTTAAAAAACTTTTTACTGCATATATAATATTAAATTGATCATCAATTTAAATAATTTAAAAAACTATTTTTAGATCCAACAGTTTTTAAAAAAAAAACATTAATAAGTTTAGTAAGCTAAAAATTAAAAAGAACACTACTGGATTATTAACTAAATATTAATAGAATTTGACATAATTATAACTATATATGTTACAATATATACTTCAATTCCTCTATAAAATCTTTAAAAATAATTTATGTATATATATATATATATATATCTATAAATATAAAACTTTGTAAAAGTTAACGAAAAATACGAAGAAAATATACTGATTATTTTATCTGTAATGTAATGTGGTTTAGTTACCTACCTGCAGGCCATGAACATACACCCTTCGATCTTCTCGACGTACATCTTGCACTGCGGGCAGCGCTGCCAGAGCTTGTCGGCCGCGAGCTGCATGAGCATCAGGTCCTCCCGCCCCCTCTCGTCCTTCCCGAGCTTCTGAAACTCCTCGCACCCGATTCCGTGGTGCCACGGCACCCTGCACTGCGCGCAGAACATTCTGTGGCAGTGCGGGCACTCTGCGTCCGTTATCGCGCCAGCGTTATTGCCGCTGCCGCTGCCGCTGCCGCTGCTGCTGCCGCCGACGCCGTCGTCGTCATGGATCAGTGGCCCAGAGCAGTCCGTGTACGGGCAGTAGAATTTCTTCGCCCCGATCGCCGACTCGCAGAGCGCAAGCCCCCACCGATCGAACACGTCGCGCGGGATGATCCGGCGGCAGAATTCGGGCTCTAGAACACCTTTCCGGCACTCCGGATTCGGGCACCCGACAAATATCAAATTTTCTTCTACCTTGGCAGCCACGTACCTGCCGACGCACCCGGCGCAGAAGATGTGCGAGCAATTCTCGACGCCGAACCGCTCGGCGTTGGGCCGATGCTCCATGCAGATCCCGCAGTAGAATTTTTTCACCTTATCCTCCTCCTCCTCCTCCTCCTCCTCGACCGACGATTCTCCGAATTGTAGCTTCTCCTTCCCCTTCCCCTTCGCCTTCTCCCCCGCCGCATCGTATATGGTGTTCGCGAGATTCAGGAGCGCATCGCTGTGGAATTCGCCGGCGATGGCGACGCGGAAGGAGGCCCCGCCCCCGTGATCGGCGGTTCGTTCGATCGAGACGGAGTGCGTGCACCCGTTGTCGGAACAGATCCCGCAGATGGACCTGGACTGGGTGCACGAGGGCTTGCTGGAACTGCTGCTATTGCTATTATTATTGTTAGTAGACTGGATCGAAAATAATATGATCTCGCGGTCATCGGAGGCTTTCTCGTAGTCTTCGGGGTCGACGAGGATCAAGCGATGGAACGCTTCGACATCGATAGTCTCGGTCTCGGGACTCTGCATCATTGGAAACTATTTTGTAAATTAATGTAAATCTCGAAATTTATAAACAAGGAATGGGGGAGCTGAAAAGTTTGTCATGCTGCTTTTATAGTTATTTTCTAAAATTAAATTTTTTTTTTTAAAAATAACGAATAGTATTGTTCCGAGCATAAATTAAGAGTTTTTTTTTTTTTTTTTTACATATATGTTTCTAATAAATTTTATATTTACAAAATAATTCTATATCTGATATTTGTATGGCACTCGTGTGGCATCCGTATAGCAAATATATAACTATTTTTGTAGATATAAATTTTTGATGATTATTTATAAAAGAAAATGCTACCGTGCCATATGCTAAATTGAGAGATTTTATTAATTATTCCTACATCTTATATAATTATGAGTTATTTTTATTTGACTGCATAACGAATCTTTCAAATTTTCAGCTAGCAATATTTTAATTTTAAAATTTAAATGTATAGTTTATTTTTAAAATTTAGTTAGATTGAATTTAAAATTACAGAAAAATTGCAATGTATGATAAAAAAAAATAATAAATTATATTTAAATGTCTTGTTTTGAAATTATATATTTTATTAGTTTTCTATACTTAATATTGCATTTCATATATCAATAGCAATCTCAGCTCTCACAAAAGTAAAAAAAAAAAAAAAAAAAAAGGGAAGCACCCAGTTTGTACAAACCATTCAAAAAATACATCCAAACTTCAACAATCAAATATACTCAACTGATAACACCAAAAATTTTGAAATTGCAAAGAGGAATAAGAAAACTTTGGATCTTTGGATCTCCAGATTAGCGATTACATTTGGTGCAGAAATGGTTTGTCTTCGACATTGGAGACCCGCAACTATAGCAGAAGCAATATCCACATCTTCAAATCAAAAAGGCAAATGAAGAATTAGTAGGTTCTGAAATTCTATAGCAATGCATGATCTATGAGTTAAATCATGATATGAAATCTTTAAAACACTGTAGAACAAACATGGTTATAGAAATTGTGTTTCTGCATATAGCTTTACTGCATTTGATTAGGAGAAAATGTATCAAACATTTATAAACAATAGTTAAGCATCCGCACGATGCAGCAGATATAAAATATTTTAATTATAAAATTTAGTTAACTTTTCATTTTTTATAAAATGTTTATTTTTAGTAAAATTCTATAGCAATGCATGATTTATAAGTTAAATCATCAAAATAAAAATAACTAATAATTATATTAATTTAAATTAGTATAATAATTATTAGTAATTTAGCCAAGTAATTGCACACAATCACAATCTCCCGCCTTAATTTATTGCTAAACAATTTATTTTCATTCTACGTGCTTCTTAATTTGTGTTACAAGATGATGATTCTAAGGCCACGGTATTTGATCTTGGTTGGATATAAAAGAGAATAAGATTTAGTATCAAACAAAATTCAGAATAGGAAACTGAAACATGGATATTTTCGAATTACGATGAAAACGTACTAAAATTATAAAAACTATTAAATTATTTTAATATAACTATCTAATTTTTTAAAAAAATATTTAAATTTAAAGTTAGATAATAAAATTTCATTTTAAAGCATGAGAGAGTTCATCAAAATAATTTGTAGTTTTGATAAATTTAATACATTTTGACCATAAATATTAGTTTGAAAAAAAAGTGGCAGTTGTAATTAGTATAAGAATGGGATGCTTAGCTCTGAAGCATTATTTTAAGAACAAAAATACTAAGCAATTTTCTTGTAAAGCAAAAAAACAACACATTCACTAATAATTGACTTGTTGACTATGAGTAAATGATTAATACATTTTGATCCTTAAAAGATCAGTTTAAAAAACAGTGGCAGTCCCTGTATTATTATTGATCAATTTAATAGCTCAATTTAAGCATAATTTAAAAAACTATTTTAAGATCCAACAGTTAGCTTTGAAAACCAAAAAAAAAAAAACATAATTGTCGACTAAGCAATTAAAAAGACATAGTGGATTATTACTAATATTAATAGAATTTGACATAATTATAACTAACTACATATGTTACAATATATACTTCAATTATTCTATAAAATCTTTAAAAATAATTTATGTATATATATAAATATATATATATATATATATATATATCTATAAATATAAAACTTTGTAAAAGTTAACGAAAAATACGAAGAAAATATACTGATTAATTATTTTATCTGTAATGTAATGTGGTTTAGTTACGTACCTGCAGGTCATGAACATACACCCATCGATCTTCTCGACGTACATCTTGCACTGCGGGCAGCGCTGCCAGCGCTTGTCGGCCGCGAGCTGCCTGAGCATCAGGTCCTCCCGCCCCCTCTCGTCCTTCCCGAGCTTCTGAAACTCCTCGCACCCGATTCCGTGGTGCCACGGCACCCTGCACTGCGCGCAGAACATTCTGTGGCAGTGCGGGCACTCCGCGTCCGTTATCGCGCCCGCGTTGCTGCCGTCGCCGTCGCCACCGCCGTCGTGGATCAGCAGCCTCGAGCAGTCCTTGTACGGGCAGTAGAATTTCTCCAACCCGACAGCAGACTCGGCGAGGGCGAGCCCCCACCGATCGAACACCTCGCGCGGGATGATGCGCCGGCACATATCCGGCTCTAGAACACCTTTCCTGCAATCCGGCTCAGGGCACTTGATAGTAATCAAATTTTCTTCTACCTTGGCGGCGACGTAACTGCCGACGCACCCGGCGCAGAAGATGTGCGAGCAACCCTCGACGCCGAACCACTCGGCGATGGGCAGGTACTCCATGCAGATCCCGCAGTAGAATTTCGCCTCCTCCTCCTCCTCATCCTCCTCGAGCTCGATCGGCAGCGACGACGATTCTCCGAATTGTAGCTTCTCCTTCCCCTTCCCCTTCTCCCCCGCCGCATCGTATATGGTGTTCGCGAGATTCAGGAGCGCATCGCGGTCGAATTCGCCGGCGATGGCGACGCGGAAGGCGGCCCCGCCCCCGTGATCGGCGGTTCGTTCGATCGAGACGGAGTGCGTGCACCCATTGTCTGAACAAATCCCGCAGATGGACCTGGACCGGGTGCACGAGGGCTTACTGGCGCTACTGCTATTGTTATTATTGCTAGTGGACTGAATCGTCGAAAGTAATATGAGCCGGAGCTCCTCAGCGAACTTGTCGTCGTCATCGGAGACTTTCAGGTACTCTTCGGGGTCGACGAGGACCAAGGGCTGGTACGCTTCGACATCGATAGTCTCGGGGCTCTGCGTCATTGGAAACTATTTTGTATATTAATTTAAATTTCGAAATTTATAAATAAGGAATGGGGAAGCTGAAAAGTTTATTATGCTGTTTTTATAGTTATTTTCTAAAATTAAAATTAAAAAAAAAAAGATTAATGAGCACAGTAATATTTCTTTTGGAAAGGTCCATCAAAAAGAAAAAAAAAAAAAAAAGAAGCTAGTAATGACCTGTCTCTTCGATTCCTCGACTACTTTTCCTTTATTAATATCTCGTAAATTTTGTTTATTACGAAAAATAATAATGATTAGCAAAATAAATTTAACAGCATCACCATTTATTAACTATGTCTTAATAAAGAAAAAATAATAATAATAATAAGTAAATATTGTTCGATTTATACTTAGACCACTATATTATTAATAATATCAAAAATTTGATAGTAAAATGAGAATTTTTTTATTTTATTTATTAAATATCACTAAAAATATCCTACATATTATTCAATAAATAGAATTAACTCTGATTTTAAAAACTCTAATCATAATGTTGCAATCATTGCACCCTTAATTAAAAATAAAAAATAATAATAATTATATGTCAAATATGATAGAGTCAGAATTGGAGCGGTTCTAAATAAGGCCCATTGCGATGTGCCCGGTTAGGCCCAGAATACAGGCCCAAATAGGTTTCAGCTTAGTTTTCAGCAGGACTTTCCATTTTCTACATTTTGTAAAATAATGGATCAAAAACCCAGCCTAAAGTCCGATTTATTCGTTTTTCCGACCGAATTTAAGCTTCTTGATCCAAATTCGATCCAATTCTAGGATCAAAAACTCAGCCCAAAGTCCGATTTATTCATTTTTTGGACCAAAAGTAAACGGATGGAGTTCAAATTCGATCCAATTATAGATACTAACTAAATTAATACAAGTTTTTCTCCTTCTCTTTATATAGAATTTTTGAAAAAAATGTAGCACACTATCTGTTTCGTTCATCACTCAAGTAAGGTCTCAAGCAGAGCAAAGCAAAGCATGAAAAAAAAAAAAAAAAAAAAAAAAAAAAACTTGAGGGGTGTTTTTTTTTTTCCATGTAGTCTAACTGTAACGACCCGGCCCACGACCCACTAGCAATAATAACTCGTTGGGCCCAAACTACAGCCCAAAATGCTTAATCCCAGTTATTATTATTGTCCATGTCTTATATAAACCCTGAATCTCCCGTTTAGGCCTGACGTCCTCGTCGCCCAAACACAGCAGCTCAAGATCATCAGGCGATGTGCGTCTGTCTCGCTAGCCCTGTCATCTAGATCCAGACTCAGCCGAGACTCGCCACACATTTCCGGCTGGTTATTATCTCTGATACCAAATGTAACGATCCGGCTCACTAGCAATAATAACTCGTTGGGCCCAAATCACAGCCTAAAATGTTTAAGCCCAGTTATTATTACTAGTGTCCATGTCTCATATAAACCCAATCACAATTCCATCCACATCCGATGTGGGACTATTGGGGGCATCACACTAACAGAAATTATCACGACGGTATCAAATCTTACTTTATCAGCAGTAAAACTTGCCCATTGAGAATTCAGAAAAAAAAAAAAAAAAAAAATAGGTAACATTTTGAGACCAATAATTTTTTTTTATCTCAAATCTTTGACTAAATTCAGAAGCAAATTAAGCACTTTTAAGACAACAATAATTCAAAACGCGAAAAATTTGATTAGATCCATGCATTTAACATTCCAACACTATAAGCAATTATCGTTCACGATTAAAAAACAAAAAAGCAACCTCAGCCCAAAACCTAATTAGCTGAGAAATACTATTCATGCATTCAATGTTTCTAAACAATAATTTATCAATAAATATTTTAACATATTTAATAATAAATTCAACTGTTCATACGTCGTGGTCGACCCTCGTACCGTGACGCAGCGGAATCATTGGGCACTCAAACCAACACGAAATTATTGTGGCCACGCATTTAAGTCCCACATTCTTTGGACTTATTAGGGTAAAAATTAACTATTATTATATATATAATAATTAACTCATTTTAAATACGACTCTAAGCTCATCCATATTTATGGTACTCTTCTTGGAATAGTAAAAAAAAGTGCATTACATCATTATATGTGATAAAAATAGATAATAAAAAATATTTATTTAGTTTCATACATCATACTATGTTTTATATATTTATTAAGTTAATTTATAAATCTGATACCGATTGATATTTATATAATTCTGTTGTTGAAAATTTGAAAATAATAAAATAAAATTCATTAACATTCAACTTGATTCTTCTTTCTGAATCTCTCCTGTAAATTTTAAAAAATATTACGTGGAAATCGAAGTTGCGCCTAAAGCACTTAATCTTTAAGGGGCCGTTTGGTATTGGTACAGAACTGGGAATAGCGGGTTTATCCCTCTTATTCTCCCAAACGCTTCGGAAACCATCTGGCATTGCTTAACCCAGAACAAGGAGAATAGCTGGTATAACAAATCCCATCCTATTATTTTAATATTAAAATTTTTACCATATTACCCTTCGCCCCTACTTTATCTCCTCCCAACATATTATTTTAATAAAAACTCTCTCCTCTCTCTCTCCTCTCCCCTCCTTCTCTCTTCCCAATACACTCTCATCATCACAAATCCCTCTCTCTCCTCTCTCTCTTTCCTTCATCCCACCTCCTTTCTCTCTTCCCATACACTCTCATCATCACACATTAATATTAAAAATTTTAAATTTTAAAATTTAAATGTTGAAATTTTATGTTTGAAATTTTAAATTTAATTTAAAAAAATAAAATATTAAATTAAATATTATTTTAAATAATATAATTTAATTATGATTATAATTTATTTCTATTTTTTAAACCATTAATTCATTAATTAAAACGAGAAAAACAATTTTAGAAAATTTTAATCACATAATAAAGCTTGAGGGCAAACATTTACAAATATTTAGCAAATATACGATTTTTTCAAATTTTAAAAAAATTTTATGTTAAAAATTTATTATTTAAAATAAATATTATAAAATTTTAAATCTTAAAATTAAAATGTTGAAATTTTATATTTTAAATTTTAATTTTAATTTGAGAAAATAAAATATTAAAATAAATATTATTTTTAAATAATATAATTTAATTATGATTATAATTTTATTTCTATTTTTTTAAACTATTAATCCATTAATTAAAATGAGAAAAATGATTTTACAAAATTTTAATCACATAATAAAGCTTGAGGGCAAAAATTTATAAATATTTAGCAAATATACGATTTTTCTAAATTTTAAAAAAATTTTATGTTAAAAATTTATTATTTTAAAATAAATATTATAAAATTTTAAATCTTAAAATTAAAAGTTGAAATTTTATATTTTAAATTTAAATTTAATTTGAGAAAATAAAATATTAAAATAAATATTATTTTTAAATAATATAATTTAATTATAATTATAATTTTATTTTTATTTTTTTAAATCATTAATCCATTAATTAAAAAAAACTAATTAAATTTTAACAACTTTTATCACATGTTAACTCTTGAGGGCAAAAAGATAATTTACCCCATTTATCCTCTTTATTTCTCCTATTCCTCATTATTAAACCAAACACAAATTCTCTTATCCTTGGAACCATCCCAAACGCGTTTTCGCTCTAGTTCCGTACTTTATACTTATCCCCGGTTTAGCCAATTCCAGCTTAACCCGATTCCAAACGCACAAAAAACATAACACAAGCTTTTCACTCTCTCTCATGTACTTGGCTTCAACTTTAATTAAACTTACATTAAAAACTATCTAAATTCAAATATACTTAAATTTCTACATTAATTATTTTTTAATCTTAATTAATTTATTTTTAACAAATTTAAATATTTATTTTAATTTAACTATAATTCATCTATAAATTTAATCAAAATCTTAATACTAAATAAGTTTTGTTTACATAGTACCATTCTACCATTCTATGTCGTTCGTTAAAAATTATCAATTTTAAAATTTTGTAATCGTAAAATAAATAATATTAAAAAATTATAAAATTTAGTATTTAAAAAATTTTTCCATTATCAAACCATAATTCAAGCTCTTATGTGTGCTTAAATAGTAATGCTACTTACACATCTAGCTTCTGACATGTAAATTTTACTTTCTAAAGACCTCGTTTGGCAACCGGTATAAGAGAGGAATAAGGGGGCCATCCTTTTTATACTCAAACAGCATTTAAGTGTAGGGGGAACTAGCTGTTCCCCATACCAGATTATTTCGGTATAAGGGTAGAACAGTTGTTCCACCCCACAGGTGGAACAGCTGTTCCACCTGTTGCTTATTATTATTATTTTTA
This sequence comes from Tillandsia fasciculata, assembly GCA_029168755.2. NCBI lineage: Eukaryota > Viridiplantae > Streptophyta > Magnoliopsida > Poales > Bromeliaceae > Tillandsia > Tillandsia fasciculata. Next base: position 892,730 of record CM054933.1, on the reverse strand, counting down.
ATTAAAAATTTTTAAATTATAAGATATTTTAATTTATAAAATTTTAATTTTTTTTATTTTATTTTATAAATTTTAATCTCTTTTATTATTCTTATTGCTCTTTAATTTACCAAACATAATTTTTCTTATCCCGGTACAATTTTTATATTCAACCAAACACAAAATTATTATAATTCTTACTTGTACCTGAACTTATACCTATCCCCGGAATAACTAATTTTCACTTATACCCAAACCAAACGCAGCCTAAGATTTTTATGACTAAGATTATTAGTTCGCTAATTTTGTTGTTCTATTTTTTATAAAAAATATTAAAAAAAAATAATTCTAAAAAGAAAGAGTGTAAGATGTAAATTGTTCGATTGAATGAAAAATAAAAAAAATAATAAAACATTTTAATTTTAAATTTTTAAACCGTAAAATCTTATAATATATATAAATATTCAAACTATAATAATTTGGACTTAAAAATTTTAATTTAGACTTAATTTATTTATTAAACCAGCGATCATTCTGGAACTTTCGTGTAGAACACAAACTTACAAAAAGGGTAGTGGAGTGTCAGAGTGTAGATAGTAAATCTCTCTCTCTCTCAGATCCCATTCGTATAAAACTCCAGAACAATCCAGCTCACTCTTCCATAAAAATTAAGAAGCCTCAATTCATTTATCTCTCTCTCTCTCTTTGATTAATCTCAACTCGTCCTGTTGTATGATATTCCAAATATGTGCGGCGGAGCGATAATCTCCGATTACGTCCCCGCGGCGCCGGCGCGGGCGCGGGCGCGGGCGCGGCGCCTCACAAACGCCGACTTTATATGGCCAGGTCTTAAGAAGAAGGCCCGGAAGGAGGAGGAGGAGGAGAAGCATAGCGCGGCCGAAGTCGGCGCCGACTTCGACTTCGACTTCGACTTCGATGCCGACTTCGCCGAGTTCGAGGACGAGCCCGGCGACGCCTCGGAGGACGAGCCCCTCTCCGTTAACACTTTCAAGGCACCATTTTTACGAGGTACAATTCTTTTTTTTTTTTTTTTTTTTTTCCTCCCATTATAGTAATATTCATTGAAAAAGGTTGGATTTTTCTTAGTTTTTTTTTTTTTTTTTTTTTTTTTTTTTTTTTTTTTTTTTTTTTTTTTTTTTTTTTTTTGACAATTTTCCAATTTTTTCTCCTCCCATTAATATACTGAGTTTTCTGTGTATAAATCCCCTTTTTTACGAAAAAAAAAAGAAGAAGAGATTTTTAGTGCTATTTTTTAAGATATTTTCCTTTTTTTTTGAGCCATTCGTACCATTTTCCCCGTGTTTTCCTCTTATTATAGATCATAAAGTGGCGCAAGGGAAAGATCGAAACTTTCTTTGTGTATTAAGATCCCCTTTTACGATGTACTTAGTGATCTTTGTTTTTTTTTTTTTTTTTTTGTGCGTGTTTTGAGATATTTGCTTTCACTAATGTTTTACGCTTTACTGGATTAATCGAGAATGGGTTTGTGTGTTCTAAATTTTGGTTAATTGGATTCTCTGAAACTGGAAAATCAACACAAAATGAGAAAATTTTCAATAGTTAACGCTGCTATTAGTATTCATTTGTTGATTCAGTGGTGTTGAGAGAAGAGAAAACAAAAATGTTCATCTTTGATCCAAAATTAGGCCATTTTTTTCTGCCAAACTTTGTGATTAATTTGTTGCTGCACTGTTGTTATCGGATTGTAAGATGCGCCAGCTGCTCTGAAAGCAGTTGAGTGCGACAGGCCTGCTGCTAAATCGGCCAAAAGGGCGCGGAAGAACCAATTCAGGGGAATTCGCCGGCGCCCGTGGGGTAAGTGGGCTGCTGAGATAAGAGATCCCAGCAAAGGCGTCCGTGTTTGGCTCGGTACATACAACACTCCTGAGGAAGCTGCGAGGGCCTACGATGCGGAGGCGCGTCGTATCCGCGGCAAGAAAGCCAAGGTGAACTTTCCTGAGGAGCCACCCTCAATTGCCCGAGAGCGCTATCCGAAACAGACCGGCATAAGCTCTTCCAACTTGGTTCTGCCGGAGAAGCTAAGCCTCGATCCGGCTTTAAATCATCCAATTGACCCAAATTGCTGCCTTTTCTCGACTTTCGAATTCATCGAAGAAAAGGCGCCCATCATTCAGCTATCTGAGAGTGCTTGCAGCTTCGCTGCGATAAAACCTGTTTCGGCTCCATTATCCGATGTTGGAGCTAACTCTTTTGATTCATACTATGGCTGGGAGAACGAGGCGAAGAAAATGAAGAGCAGTACTCGCGAGGCTGTGCCCTCCGAGGATACAAATGCAATTGAATCATACATCAAGCTTCTGCAACTGCCTTATTTTGAGGGGAGCTCGGATGATTCGATCGACAGCATTCTTAGTAATGATGTGACTCAGGATATGGTGACCGATGCCGATCTTTGGAGCTTCGATGACCTGCGCACTCTCAGCAGTGTTTACTGAAGGATCATGGGTTCTGCCAATTTGCGTTCTGTAGATAAGTGTAAGAACTCTCTTGTTCTAGTTCTTTTCTGCGTAAGTTTCCGTGCTTGTCATATCCGTGTTCTGAAAATGGTGCTATATGTCCGATGGGCACTCTTTTGAAAAATCCATGAATAGCTTCCAAAGCAAAAGTTTCGAATTAGAACTGCTACTCTTGAAGTTCATAAGCTCATTTCAGCTTTCTACAGAACAAAATTTCTAGACTTCATTTGTCAAGCTCTTGATAAGCTTCTTTTTTTTTTTTTCTTTTTTGCCCCTCGATCTTGTTTTCTTTTCAGGAATGCCGATGGAGAGATGGAGAACAATGCAGGTGCGGAGCTTTGATTATGTATCATCTTTAAGTACTTTGTTTCTGGTTTGTATTCCCTTGTATTGTCCTGGATTTGGTTCCTTTTATGTTTTGGTTCCTTGTGGTCCACTCCGACACCAATTAAGAAACTGCTTTTGGATGTATGCCTCTCTATTATTGCTTTGTAAGATGCTTGTGAAAATATATTCCTGCTGAGCAATCTTATTCCATCTCTTAGAATTTACATAGTAGATATATGGTTCATTGAACAACCTGCTGTTTCCTCTGCTGAACTATTCCTTTTCTATTCTTAAATATCAGCTCTTGTAGAGTGTCATTATGTCGTCGAATGACTTGACAGCACAAATTGATTCGATAAAATTGACATGAAACTTCATGTGTCCAAATTAACCTAATCTAACCTAACTTAGCCGCCTAACATACTCGGCCGAATAATGACAAGTTTTGCGTGTTTGATATTATTCGGATATCTCGATCAGTGGACAGTGAACTTACTTGGCCTTGTATGAAAATTTGATACAATAATGAAGATTTTGCACTAGGGATCCAACTTTATTTCATTTTCTGGGCCCATTTTTGTAGGTAAAGTTAATGCATTATGTCTTCTTTTTTGTTTTCCATTTCTCCAAATGCAATGAATCTGCATCATGAGGATGTTGAGATGAAACTATTCTGGTGTGCTTGTTTAGACTTTGCTGCAGCCAACTTGCCCTTGTATCCTTTTACAGTGCAAGTGGCATTTCTTTATTTATTGTGCTTCTGCATTCAACTTCCAGATGCAATCAAAATTGAAATGGATTTTTAGTACAGCCACTTAAAGAATCACAAACTACTAATTATTTCAAATTTCCCAAGAGCTTCTTCATTTGGAACAAATGCATTTTCAACTTCAGCCATGGCAAAAGCTTGTCAACTTTTAATCTGTAATAAATGTCTACTTTTCTGAATGTTTTTACCTGTTGCAATAAAGCAGCTGCTATGCATGGGCAATCAATAAACCACCTGGATCTTCATACATGTATTAATGGACACACTGACTCAATTTAAACACCCATATATATATATATATATATATATATATATATATATATATACTCGGAGCTTGGTACTATAGTGTTGTTTTTTATTTTATGGCCTTCAAATTACCGATCTATATCGTTAAATATGATATGAAATTTATAAAATTTTGCAAAATAAAATTTTAATTTTTTTGGATATCATTTAGTTTATAAGTAAATCATAATAAAATAAATTATGGAAATTGAAGGATTCTTAAAATTTGAGAATAAGATTTTTGAATTCAAGATCAAGAATGTTAATATTGATTTAAATAGTTTAAAATATTTTTTATCAAAATTTGAATAAATTTAAATTTTTCTACACCGTTAAACTATAAATTCGTTATTGTAGCCGTTGAAAATTAATAATTTTGAAATGATTTGATCATAAAATAGACTATATTAAAAAATATATTTTTTTTTTCTAAAACATTTAAATATTTTAAATTAGTTTTGACGGTGTTGATCATTGATTTGAATATTTTAAGATCGAAAAAGAAGCCTAGCGCTCGCTCGCGCGCTCTCTCTCTCTAATATATATATATATATACTGAAAAACTATCTATAGCACAAGTCATAGGTGCTATCAATTTTTTAACCCTTCAATTAAGAAATATGCGATATATACTGAAAAACTATCTATAGCACAAGTCATCGGTGCTATCAATTTTTTAATCCTTCGATTAAGAGATGTGCGGTTAGGATGATAGCGGTCCCTTAGAGTTTAGTGGGTGGTTGGTTGAATAGTAAAAATTTTAGGGGACCACTATAATCCCAACCGCACATCCTTTTATCTAAGAGCTAAAAGGTAGCACTAATTGTTTGGTTCGATCAAGTTTTCTACTCTTAGATCAAGCATTTGGTGCTGATAGCACCAAGCATTTAATAGCACCAAGCTTCGATTATATTTTCTAAAAGTTTTAAATACTTTAAATTATATTTAATAATATAAATCATCGATTCAGAAGCTCTATTATCGAAAATAACTTATGAGTACGAAATCGATAGTACTCGTAACAGTATAGTAGCCTAGTTTATATATATATATATATATATATATATATATATATATATGGGTTAATTGCATACATGTCCCTCCAAATATGTCGGATTTCAAATATATTCCTGCAAATTTCAACTTTTCATATTTATCCCTGCAAAAATCCACCGTTATTCAAATATGCCCCTCTGTTAGAAAAAATGAGTTAATCATAGGTTAAATGCTTAACCTTAGTTAGATTAGAAAGTGAATATACCATTTTACCCTTGGTTACTTGCTCACGAAGCAGAGGAGCTTCGACGGATTCGGCGGCGACCCGAAGACGGACGAGGTGGCCTCGGCAGCGACGCGAAGGGCGGCGGCGACGCGAAGGGTGGCGGCGACGCGAAGGGCGGCTTCGGCGGCGAGGCGGCGCGAAAGGCGGCGGCTCGATGGAGACGCGCGGGGCGGCAGCACGGCCGCAGAGGAGGAGGAGGACGATGAGGAGGATTCGCCGGAGGCCAATTCGAGAAGATTCGAGTAGGAGCTTGATACCATTTCTGTGTCGACAGCAAGAGGATTAATGAGAGGGGAAATATTATTTATTAATTATTATTATTTTTTTTCAATAATCCTTGCCCAGTATAGAGATCAAAGAGCTACTATATGTAGCTACACGCACGCTGGGAAAGGCACTAATAAGAATCAACCAGAGATGAAAAATGCTATGAAAAATTGGGGAAAAAATATAGCGGATTGAATCAGGAAGATTATTTTATTATTTTTTTTTTAAAAAAAAAAAACTTTCAAATTTTTTTTTTTTTTTTTTTTTTTTTTGGGTTTGGTTTGAAAATTATAGAGGAAAAATGCGATCTCCTCTTTTCTCTAGTTTTTTTTTGTTTGTTTTTTTTTCTTTGCACAGAGCAACTCTCTCTCTCTCTCTCTCTTGTGCATGGCCCCTCCTTAAATTAATTTGTTTTATTAACACCAATTTAAAATTTAATTTTTTTTTTTAATTGAGAGATTTCAATTTTGTTACAAATTTTATTAGGAGAGGGGCATTTTTGCAATAATTAGAGGGATTTTAATGTTGGGATTTTTGGAGAGGGACATTTTTGAAACAAGTAGATTGGTATTATTTTGGAGGGATATATTTGTAAGGGGCAAAAAAGTAATTTTACATGAAATCTGTTAAAAAATTAACGGATTCCAAACGGGGATTAACCTCAGGGACATATTTGAAGAACTTTGGATTTTTGCAGGGATAAATATGAAAAGTTGAAATTTGCAGGGATATATTTGCTATTCGACATATTTGGAGGGACATGTATGCAATTGCCCCTATATATATATATAATTGCGCTTCTATGCTTATGGTGAAAAACTTAATAATGTACCAGCCTAGTTATATATATATATATATATATATATATATATATATATATATATATTATATATATATATATATATATATATATATCGGCTATTATACTTTTATGAGTAAAATTTTTTCGTACTCATAAGTTTTCATCCCTTGGATGAAGAAATGTGCGGTTAGGATTATAGTAGTCTCTAAAATTTATACCATTTCTCCAACAACCTAGTAAATCCTAGGAGGACCGCTATCATCCTAACCGCACATTCCTTCATCCAAGGATAAAAAAATTATGAGTATAAAGAAATTTATACTCATAAGAGAATAGTAGCCCTACGCTATATATATATATATATATATATATATATATATATATATATATATATATATATATATATAAACCAAATAAACAATTAGGATTGACAGTAAAAAAATTACCAGATCTAAGTGAAATAGAGAATCCTCATTTTAAATTTTAAAATATTTGGATGAATATTGCATAACTACACAAAAATTAATTCTATCAATTTAAAATATTTAAAAATAAAAAGAAAAATATTAATTTTATATATTAAAATTAAAAATTTCATAATTTGAAATTAAAAGTTAAAAATTTCAAATTTCAAATTTTAAATTTCAAATTTCAAAAATTTAAAAATATTAATTTAAATTTTAAAATGTGATTCGAATTTAAAATTTGTAATTTATAATTTATAATTTGAAATTTATAATAAATTTAAAATTTCATAATTTGAAATTAAAAGTTAAAAATTTAAAATTTAAAATTAAAAACTTAAAATTTGAGCTTTCAAATTAAAAATTTGAAAAATTAAAATTTGAAATTTCAAACAAAAAGTTTGAAAAATAAAAAAAATATTAATTTAAATTTTAAAATGTAAAAATTTAAAATTTTAATAATAAAGTTAAAATTTGTAATTTGTAATTTGAAATTAAAAATTTACAAGAAATGTGTAGTTTATAAGAAATTTGTAATTGGTAAGAAATATAAAATTTAAAATTTATAATTTATAATTTGAAATTTAAAATTTGAAATGAGCCTTATTAAAAACTCTTTTTTTTTTAAAAAAAAAAAATTTGTAATCAATTTGTTTCATGAACTAGAACTTCTGAGCTGTTGTAAAGAGTCAAATAGGAAGCTTCCACTTTGCGCAGAGCACTACAAAAAAAAATCCAAAAATTAAACATTAAAATATACCTACAAGGATAAGATAAACTAAACTAACTGATATGGGGTAAGAAAAATCCAAAAAAAAAAAAAAAAAAAAAAAAAAAACCAAATAAAGTTTGACAGTTTTTGTTTCTTTGGATCTCCAAATTAGCGATTACACTTGTAACAGTAATGGTTAGACTTTGACAACTGAGACCCGCAGCTGTAGCAGAAGCAATATCCACATCTTCAAATCAAAAGACAAATAAAGGATTAGCAGGTTCTGAAATTCTATAGCAATGCATGATCTATGAGTTAAATCATAATATGAAACCTTTAAAACACTGTAGAACAAATTAACATGGTTACAGAAACTATGTTTCTGCATATAGCTAAAATGTATCAAAAATGCTGCAGATACAAAATATTTTAATTATTAAATTTGGTTAACTTTTTGTTTTTTTTGTAAAAGTTTATTAGCTTGATTTTTATTTAAAATAATCTAAATAAAATAAACTAATAATTATATTAATTTAAATTAGTATATATCTGGCATTGTTAGTAATTGACTAATTAATAACTATGAATGGTTATGCTAATTACAGCATAATCTATTATTTTGTAAAGATCTATGTAAAAGAGAGTTATATGAAAAAAAAACCATTAAAATAGTTTAAATAAATTAATAAAATATAATAAATTAAAATTTCATAATAAAAATTTAAACTCTATAATATTTTATAAATAAACTTTTTATATGGTGTTTATAGATAGAACTTTTATCTGGTGTAAATTGTATTTATCTAGTTTGCTTGGTATATGTGAGAAATAAATATTTTATATAGTAAAGATTGTAACCATTACATTAGATTTTTCTTATAATATTAATCATTAAAAAATATTAAAAAATAAATTTAATGTAATTTGGTGTGTTTCTCGCTTTGTTGTTTTTTCCCAACTCTGCTTTAATATTGTAATAGATAAAGTAATGCACACAATCACATTCTTCCTCGTTTAATATTTTTTTTTCTATGTGCTTTTTAATTTGATCTTGATCACATAAAAGACAATAAAATACACTAATCATATAAAAAAAAAAGAGTACCGAACTTATTTAAACTATAAATTATATTTAATATCACTATCTAATCTTTCAAAAAAAAAAATTTACTATCCAATATTTTAATTTATTTAATTTGAATCAGTCAATAATATTTTGACTTTAAAATTTTACTATACCATTTATCTTTACAAATTTAATTAGTATATTTTATATAAAAGTTCGGCTACTATACTCGTAAAAGTATTTGTAATAAGTGCTTATAAGTAAATTTAATTAGTATGTTTTATGTAAAAAATTGGTTAATATGCTTGTAAAATTACCTAAATTTTCTACCGTTAAATCTATCATTTTGACTAATTTAATTTTTTACATCATATTATTTCTATACATCCAAAGGCCTAAAAATCTACTAGTACTTTAAAATCATAGAACCTCAAATCCTTTATGTAGTTTTCATAATTATAAATTTATTCAAATAATTAATTTAAATTTTAAAATTAAAATACTATTCACTGATTTATACCAAATAAATTAAAAAGTATGGTAAAAAAGTTATTATTTTAATGCATTTTGACCTTAAAATAACAGTTTGAAAAAAAAAGTAGCAGTCCCACTATTAGTACTAAGAATGGGATTCCTTTATTGGAAAGTGGGGAAAGATGCTGAGTTTCCTCCTAATTTATTTGATAACCACATTGACTCCATATTCTTTCTCCAACCCAAAACTTCACATAATTATCATGATATATACTCCACTTAAAATTCTCACATGGCAACTTAAAATTTAAGATTATCTATCATCTTGAGTTATTATTATTATTTTTTTATGTCAATGCCAATATGAAAAAAATATATATATATATACATACTATCATTTTATTCCTAATGTGGAATAGTTACGTACCTGCAGGTTATGGCCATGCACCCTTCGATCTTCTCGACGTACATCTTGCACTGCGGGCAGCGCTGCCAGCGCTTGTCGGCCGCGAGCTTCCTGAGCATCAGGTCCTCCCGGCCCCTCTCGTCCTTTCCGAGCTTCTGAAAGTCCTCGCACCAGATTCCGTCGTGCCACGGCACCCTGCACTGCGCGCAGAATATTCTGCGGCAGTGCGGGCACTCCGCGTCCGTTATCTCGCCCGCGTTGCTGCCGTCGCCGTCGCTGTCGCCGTCGCCGTCGCCACCGCCGTCGTGGATCAGCAGCCTCGAGCAGTCCTTGTACGGGCAGTAGAATTTCTCCGCCCCGACCGCAGACTCGGCGAGGGCGAGCCCCCACCGATCGAACACCTCGCGCGGGATGATCCGCCGGCACATATCCGGCTCTAGAACTCCTCTCCGGCAATCCGGCGCAGGGCACTTGACAGGAATCAAATTTTCTGCTACCTTGGCGGCGACGTAACTGCCGACGCACCCGGCGCAGAAGATGTGCGAGCAATCCTCGACGCCGAACCACTCGGCGATGGGCAGGTACTCCATGCAGATCCCGCAGTAGAATTTTGCCTCCTCTTCCTCCTCCTCCTCGAGCTCGATCGGTAGCCATGACGATTCTCCGAATTGTAGCTTCTCCTTCCCCTTCCCCCTCTCCCCGGTGGGGAGGCGATCCGCAGCATCGTTTAAGGTGTTCGCGAGCTTCAGGAGCGCTTCGCGGTTGAATTCGCCGGTGATGGCGACGCGGAAGGCGGCCTCAGCCCCGTGATCAGAGGTACATTTGATCGATACGGAGTGCGTGCACCCGGTGTCTGAACAGATCTTGCAGATGGACCTGGATCGGGAGCTCGAGGGCTTGCTGGTGCTGATGCTATTAGTGCTCTGGGTCGAAAATAATAAGCACTCCTGGATCTGGAGCTTCTCAGCTAACGTAAGATCATCGTCATCCACGTCGACATCAATGGGCTCACGCTTCTGCGCCATTAAAAATTTCTTTGTATATTAATTTAAATTTTAAAATTTTAAAATTCATAGAGAAGGAATAGGGAAGACGAAAAATTTGTTATAACTTTTTCAGTTTTTATTCTGTTTTACGCTATCTTGTGATTATCTTTTAAAATTTTTAAAAAACAAAATCTTTTAAAATTTTTAAAAAACAAAAAAAGGATTAATGGGCCCAGATCCATCAAAAAAAAAAAAAAAAAAAAAAAAAAAAAAACTAGTAATGACGTGGCCCTTTATTCCTCAACTGGCTGTTGTTTTCCATGGCATTTAATGGTTATTTTTCAAAAAAATTTTTAAAAGAGTTGGCCCTTTGATTCCTCAACTACTTTTCCTTTTATTAATATCTCGTAATTATTTGTAGAATTAATTTTATATAGATTTATGTAAAGCAGATATATATTTTTAAATTTTTATATTTATTTTTTTAAAAGCCACATATATATATATATATATATATATATATATATATATATATATATATATATATTGATTTGTTACTGTTTATTTTTTAACAGAATATATATAAAATATTAATTTTGACATCTCAAATATGCTCCTCTAAAAGCCACAATTGTTAGAATAATTCAAAAATATCTGAAAAAAAAAAAAATTTATTTTACTAACTAATCAAAATTAAAAAATTAACTTATAATTAATTTTATTTTTCTAACCGATATTAAAAGTATGGATACAAAATGATAAATATGAAAGTAGAATTTTTAAAGTGAATATATTTGTTATAGAGAGCTGTTTGAAATTAATTAATAATGTTAAGCAAAATAAATTTAACAAATCACCATTTATTTAACTATAAAATAAAAAAAACAATAAAGGTCAATTGAGGAAAAAAAATATGCATAATGAAATAAGTAAATATTTTTTGATTTATACAAAATTTATGCATAAAATTTATATTTTTTATATATATAATTAGACTACTCTAATATTAAAAATTTAGTAAATGATTAGTGAAATAGTTGTATAGCAATTAATAATGGCAAATGCTTTGAATATCACTAAAAATATCTTACAAATTATTCAATAAATAAAACTAACTCTGATTTTGATCATTGCACCCTTCATTAAAAATAATAATAATAATAATAATAATAATAATAATAATAATAAAAATAAAAAAAAGAAAAAAAAGAGAGAGAGATTGAGAAATGGAAACCTTAACTCGATATTCATCTTGCTTCTGCGTCTGCTCATCTGCTGCATCATCATCATCATCATCATCATCATCATCATCTTCTTCTTCTTCTTCTTCAATTGACATCGTCGGCGGCGCCGGGCGCAGCCACCGCGCCGAAAGCGTCCACTGCGGAATCGACGGGCGCGCAGCCAGCGCGTGCACCACGCATGCTCGGGGCGCGACGGCGCACAATCGACAGGAGCGGCGCATGCTCAGGCGCGGCGTCGCTGCGGCCAAAGAGAGTAGAGTAGTGAGAGGAGAAGAGGAGGTGGTGGTAGTCACTGGGACGTAGAAGGTGTAGTATTATTACTATTATTATTATTATAGGGATTTAGAAGCACAATAATTTTTTTTTTTTAATATATATATTTTTTTACTCTAAAAAATTATATTTACAAAAATAATTTTACATGTGACATGACACACATAAAATTATTTTTATAAATATAAATTTTTAAAAATTATTTATAAAAAAAAATTGGCAGAGAGCCATGTGCAAAATAAAAATTCTAAATTGAGAGATTTTATTAATTATTCCTGCATTTATATAATAATTTATAATTTATATATAATTATGAGTCAATTTTATTTGGCTACGTAATTAATCTTTGAAATTTTCTACTTTAATTTTAAAATTTAAATACATAGTTTATCATTGTAGGTATAGTTAGATTGAAATTGGAATTATTATAGAAAAAATTTTGGGTGAGAAAGTAGGATAAAAAATATCTTGATTTTTGTAATTAATATCGCATTTCACATATGTAATGATGAGTTAGATTTAAATATATTATTTATCTTCACAAGTTTAGTTATTTTTTAAAAAAAAATTATTAACAAAGTGCGATAAAAAAATATCCTATTTGTTTGATTTTTGTAATTAATATTATATTTCATATATCGAGTTAGATTTAAATGTGTTGTTTATCTTCACAGTTTTAATTAGATTCTGTTTCGAATTACGGAAAAATTGCAAAAAAAAAGTGCGATGAAAAAAAATTCTTCTCTTTTCGTTACGTAATATCATGTTTCGTATATTAAAATGAGTTAGTTATGATATATATATAGCATTCCATTTATCGCAATGAGTTAGATTTAAATATGTTGTTTATCTCTAGTTAGGTTCCGTTTAAGATTACAGAAAAATTATCGTATATGTGGTAAAAAGTATGATGAAAAACTATCATATTTATTTTCGTAGCATATCACAATATATTAGTTATGATTTTTTTTTTTTTTTTTTTTTTTTTTTTTTTTTTTTTTTTTTTTTTTTTTTTGTGGTCCAGCTAAAAACGCAATACAAATGGGCAATAAATTTGAAGTAATTAGTTTTAAATTTAAAGTCAAAATGTTGCTTACCGACTCAAATTAAATCAAAATAATTTATAGTTGATATAGGTTATATATATATATATATATATATATATATATATATATATATATATATATATATATATATTTGTCAAAGTTAAAATCTGATTTATTAGGTGTATTTTGTAATTTTTTAAAAGGTCTACAAAATAAAAATTAAAAGATTTTGAAAAAAAAATAATGGTTTTTTATATGTTAGTTACTTCCTTAACCGATTAAATTTTTATGTTGATCATCATTATTAGCTTTATCCTTATCTCTAACTTTATCTTCTTTTTTTAAATTCCCACTTAAATGATTATGCATGTTAATGTTAATTATAATCCTACGTATAACACGCAAGATTTAATTAAAAAATCCTCAATTACACGTTGGATTAATTTCGTTTCTTTTAAGTAAAGCACTCGCACGCGATCTCAACTCTTATTTTTTAATCAAAAAAATATGATGAGAAAAGAATTAAAACTATAAATTAATTTTTAAATCTGAAAAAAATTAAACTATTAACTAAACAACCAAGCAAAATATGTTTAGTTAAGCTAATTCTTTACCGTGTAAACAAAATCTAAAAAAGAAAAAAAAATCTATTGTAAAAATAGAAACAAATAGCACTAACTAATTGTTGATGAATTTTATTAGGTGCTGTTAAATGGTTTTTTTATAATTTAAATAACTTTGTTATAATTTAAATCAATTAGAAAACCTATTTGATTTGGTCACTTTGCTACATGATATTAATCAAACTTAATAAATACGATTAGTTATTAGTAAAAATTAATAACATTGTTATTGTTAAATAAGGAAGGATAAAATTCATGAAACAATCATTTGGATCATCATTAATTATTATTATCTTTACAAAATTGACTCCCCTGTTAGTATTTATTTATTTTTGATGTGATTTAAAATTATATTTTGGCCTATGATTTTTTTGAATTTTTCAATATCAAATGGATTTTGAATGTTTCATCTAATCAAACCTAAATTGAACCTTACTTGATCGAATATGGTCCAATGGCTAACCTAAAAATAGTCAAAGTAGCCGTTGGACTCTATTCCTATTGGCTACCTTTCGTGGTAGCTTTCATTGGATGTATGTGGTGGTGCCTACCTCTATACGGGGACAAGTAGTTCTTCTCCTTCTTCTTCTATAGACTACTATTTTGAGCTATATTATCTTCTATACTTTGCTGGATCTTACAAGTCTATTTTTCGATCCAAGTTGCGCAACTCTGGAGATGTAGCGACTAAATAGTTGATGATCGTTGTATCGCTAGAGATTATTAGCAGAGCTTTACATATAGAAGTGCAATCTTATTTTTAGAATAATACTTTATACGTTTCGACTTGCAGGTCTCATCTATAAATATTAGAAGACAAATCATCACTTAGATTAAAGCATAAGAACAAAAACAATAAAAAAATAATTGATGAAGACCATTCTCTTTGTTCTCAGTGATTTCAATCTTCTCCTCCAAAACCTCACTGTTATGTCCACCTTCTTGGAAGACACATGCAGAAGCACGAACACGACCGAACGCGATGTGAGAATGCATTTAGTGATAGTCATAAGACACATGAAGGAGCGTGAACATGACCGAACGCGACGCGAGAATGCAGTAACAATCAAAGAACATTAACTTGTAGGCAAATTCAAATTCGTAGATAAAACGGTAAGCAACAGGTGGAACAGTTGTTCCACCAATATACCGGATAACCTGGTATGGAGGGAACAGGAACAGTTACCGTTCCTCCCATCCAAAATCATGTTTGGGTATAAGGAGGAAAAGAATAACCCCCTTATCCCCTTTTATATCCAATACCAAACACAGCCTTACACCATATTCTATGACTAAGTAAGAAGTTTCTCTCCTAAATTTTAAATAGGCTACTTCTCTGATTACACAGAGATCAAGGGGGTTGATCGACTGTAAATCAATCAGCAAGGGTAATTGTAAAAAGGGTTTGCAGTTTAAAAAGATTGAATGAGGCAAAAAAATTTCTGAGTCCAAATAGTAGAAGGTTTAATGTAATCTTCTGTGCACATTGCATGACATAACTGTTGTGGAGAATATCAATGGAAAATTTATTAGTAATTTTGGAAATGACAAATAGGAGATATCTTAGTTGATCTGAATCTGAGTCATATGCAAAAGACAATTAATATCATCTATTTCAGAACCTGAACTTGGGTGCAGAAATAGCAAATAACAAGATTACCTTTTATCATCATATATAAGCATTTAACCCCTTCTTTCTCATTTCATCAAAGTTTTCTTATACAAGATAAGAAGATTCTAGTGGTTTACTACCTATGGTAATCAAAAGCAATTCAATTTCTGTAACTTCTCTGTGCTTTCTCCAGCAGCAGTACTCTCATGTATGAACACATGGTTATTTGCAGCAAAATATACAAGAAGATATTTGTTTGTTTATCTCTTAAAGGAAGTAGTCCATCATAAGAAGTCATCTAGTTCCTTAGAGATACCCCCTCCAAAAGGAGCTTCTCAAACAGCATAGAAAGAAAAGAATAAAGGCATAGAGATACTTGCACAAGGCTTATTTACCAAGGAAAAGCCACCACCATACCTCAACTATGGCATATCAGTGGACTCTCTTAAGCTACATAACTAAGTGTCTCATTGCATAGAGACTAGAGAGAGAAAGAGCTGAAGAGAAAAAAACAAAAGGAAATGAATACAAATGGTTCACAACTTGTAGAGAGTAGAGAGGGTTATTATTCAAGCTGTAAGGAGAGCCATGGCCGAGGTTCTTCTACAGGAAAATGTTGTTGCTTCCTCTCTGTTCTCCTTCTAACTTTGGTGATACTCGCTGCTGCGGCAATTGTGGTAGTACTACTATTTCTGAAGCCAAAGAAGCCCATATTCCATCTCCATTCCATACAACTCGATCCCTTCGAGTATGATACAACTGCTACCGAGGAAGTGAATCATTCATGTTCAGTGGTTTCCTTGTTGTTTGCTACACAAAACCCTAATAAGCTCGGAATTAGATACAGTTCTTCGGTGCTCGGAGTTTCATACGAGAACAGTTCGATAGCGATGATCGAGGTTCCGACGTTTTATCAGCCACCAAATTCTCGGAATTTGACTGTTCTGATGCATGCCCTGTACAACCTATTGAGCATCACTAGAATTCTCAACGAGTTAGCCGGTAATCCTTTGCATGGTGATCACATGGAGATCAGAATAACCGGCCCAATTCGAGCTCAGCTGCACATCTTGAACTTTCCGTTACCGAAATTAAAGGTGAAATATACTTCCTTTTTGGGAATTTTGAGGCTTCAAAAGAGAACATATCATCACAACATTTCGACTACTATTTTCATGCAGGTTTCACTTGATTGCAGGATCAGCATGAACTACAGTGACATCATGGCTAGTAAAGGAGTACATGTATTAAAGATAAGTCAGGTATTTGCACAAAAAGCTCTTTTTTTAGATTCCAACTATGAAATTATAAAGCTTCAATGCGGATTTGAATTGGTTAATTTTTTGCAGGCTCTTCACCTGTCGAGTTTCCCGCATTTCTCTCAGAAGTGTTCTCTAAGTATGCACAAGAGTACAACTACAAATTGCACAGATGTCACAGGACTGCTTTGTAATTAAAATCTCGGGAGTTCTTAAGATGTACAAAATATATTCTTTAATACTGCTATACATTCATTTGTAATATGTACATAGGACATCTGTTGCTGCACAATAAAAACTATATAATATTATTTATTCAATCAATGTAAGTCTCCCTAACAGTAATTTTGCGGTATTTCACGTTTACAGCCATCATGCTATTACCACCTATAATGACTACTACTATCCTTTATTTTGCCAGCCCTAGTCTCTTATACTACACATTGGACCGTCGAAAGTTTAAGCGACTGGAGCTCAACAAATAATAAACAACCACATAGAAATCAAGGGATTCAGTAGACGATTTTGAGAAAGATATCGCACCAAGAGCTAACACTGCTGAAGCTTCAAGTACAGTTCATCCAAGGCGGCATAGAGAGGTGTGGCAGCTTTAGGTCTCTCCACTGTCCCCATAAGAATGTCTGTAGTGGTCAGATATGGATCCCCATAAAAGCGCAAATTGGCATCCATCCGAGTTGCAACAAAGTTCCCCTCCATTGAAACTCCAATAAAAGCACCTATAATATGTTAAACCAACATAGAATTATCATATTCTATTCATTATACAGCGATGAAACTTAATTGCGGGGTCACATCATCCACAGGCAATGGGCTTATTTCATAGCAAATATTCATTAATTTTAGCATATCGTTACCTTTGCTACAGCTGTATGTGTAACATGTTCCGGACCCTTTCTCTCCTGCTCTTAGATCTGCTTCTAAGACTCTGCCAACAGGTCCTGCTGCAGCGCTTAGACTTGCCCCGAGGGAAAAATGCATGCAGCTACTAAATGTCTTGACAGCATTAGAACCATGAAGCACGATAATGAAATCCATCAGCTCACCACCAATCTGGATAAAACACAAGTAAACGATGTCAAAAAAAAAAGAAGAAATGAATGCACCAACGTCACTAAAAAAGTGAAACATTCTCAGAATAAGGGCTAAATTATTCTGATGGATGGTCAAGCCCAAAGTGCAAAATACAGAAATATGACATGGTTCTGATTTGTCTGCGAAAACACAAACCAACATTTGGTGGACAACAGCAGTAATTTGGCATATATTTGTTCATCAAACTCATCACAAAACTTAATTTCTCCAATCAGATTGCTTGAATCTTAGTCTTCATGAAAAGAACGTCAATTTGGCTCTCCATAGCTTGAACTTTTCAAACATGCGAGACATTTTCACATGCCGGCAGCTTGATACATAATAAATCTAGAGTTGTTATTCTTGTCATCTCATTTCAGTTCTGTAAGGCACTATTTAGTTGCATTAAGCAGGGCACCAACTAAAAAACAATTTATCCCCTAAATCTTCAAACATGGCAGATGCAAAGCTCAAGATATCTCTAGTGAAAGTTTCTAATCAAAGAAGGAAGAGTTG
Organism: Tillandsia fasciculata; assembly: GCA_029168755.2. Taxonomy (NCBI): domain Eukaryota; kingdom Viridiplantae; phylum Streptophyta; class Magnoliopsida; order Poales; family Bromeliaceae; genus Tillandsia; species Tillandsia fasciculata. The sequence goes on along the minus strand of CM054933.1, from coordinate 874,748 downwards.
GGAAGTACATATATCCTCTGCAACAAAAGGAGAGAACAAAAATAAAATAACATCTTTAGCTAAGATACAATTCGCACAGAAATGGTCAAAAATGAGGTCATTCGAGATTCTTTCTTTTGTTTCCTATTTGCTCATTTTAACATCATAGAAGTGGTTCTTAAAGAGGAGAAAATTTTGACCACAAAGTACCATCAACACTGCATTCATAAAAGGAAGGGAGACAAAACAAACATTTTACCGCATCCTTACCTGTGCACCCCATCCTAAACCAATGGAGATTATGGCAGATGGCGCGGACCATGACCCATCTGACTTTCGAGCAATTACTAGACCAGTGCCTAGTTTATAGGTCAGAAGTGCCCCAGCTTTCACAACAGTCAGAATGGCCAGCCCATTTGCACCTCTTAGTATTGCCTGAGGAATAGATTTTTCAGGATTTAATCTGGCCACCTGCAATTCAAAAGTCATTGAAGCAGTGTTAGAAATAGCATATAGAAGTCAATTTAGGATGGCTCCAAATTTTGAGAAAGAGAGCAGTTAAACCTATGCATGAAAAATAAGGGTTAATATGTATGAAAAGGCCTTCTCCTTTCACAATATTTGCAACTTAGTCTCGCATCTTTTTACTTACGTAACACGCTCAGCATGTGAAACTCTTCTGCAATATAACCAATTCAACCCCACAGCATTGAAAAAAAAAAGAAGTTATCTGACGAGATGGGGGTAATTTAGCCATTTTACAGCAAAAGGCTTGCATGCTGAGCAGGTGATTTAATGGACACCATGTACTCTGGTTGGCCAACAATGCAAAATTGATGTATACAGGAAAGTTCAGGGCATTAATATTTTAGTGAGGAGTTTGGTGATTAAGCTGCAATTTCCTGAAAGTATAGGAAATTTTTGTGAATTATATACGAAAGAAGAGCAGGACCACATGCAGAGTAGATGCACCTGACTATAACTCCTCAGGGTATTTGCTGCCTTGTAAATCTCATGCTCCATCGACAACCCAACGGGCAAATTCAACCACCCTCTTGTGCATGTCCAATCGATAACATCATGTTTTGGCAACTGTGTAGCATTGCTTATAGAGCTAATCAATAACCCCTGCAGAGGATCTAACCTATCATAGCAAGCATCACACACTCTCTGAGGGTCCCGCTGCCGAAACTTGACTGGCAATAAAGACCTCCCCTTTGTGCATGCTCTACAAAAAATACCTCCGCAAAATCGGCAGTGGTGTCTTCCGCGTGTAATAGCACTAAAAGGAGCAGAGCACTGCATGCAGATAGTAGTGTAGCTATCTGGAAGCCACTCTGTTGGTTCGGCTTCTAGTATTGATCTATATGTACTATAGTTAATAGCTTCTGTTTCTAGCAGCGGTGGAGCACTGGGTATATAGACCGATGGATGCAAGAAGCTGTCTCCATCATTTCCAATTCCCAAGAATGACATATTTGAGCTAGAACACGGTGGAGTTTGGATGCCACCATTGTTCTTATTCCTGCCAGTGAGAATGGCAACTAACCCACCCAAAACATTCTTCAAGTTCACTTCCGGTTGAGCTTTCGAAGGCAAAGAAGCACAATACTCTTCGGTAGAATCATATCCATCAGCAAAGTTGGGCTCAGCTGATACCTGATAAGGATCATGCCTTAAGGATGTTGGTTGTGATGGCTCAACTTTCTTTTGGGGGGTGCCCCAAAATTCAGAATCAAAATCTTCATCATAATTGCTCTGTTTACCCAGCTTAGAAAGCGAAGCATACGAGAGTAAATCTTTAGGTCCTGACATGACTAGATTGCCAAAGTAGTTTTCCTGCAGATTATGACAGACCCTTTTCTTAAAGGCAAAATTTATGGAGTAAAATCACAAATTATATAGATATTGGTTACTTAGTATATCTATATGCACAACTTCACATCTTCAAAAACAATTCAAACATGTTAGAAATGCAATAACACACAGATAAAAAGAATTGGAGATGTTATTGCCAAAAATCTACTAACCTAACTACAAAATTAGGGATATAATCATCAATCTCATGAATTATATTCTTCTTGTAGAACAGTAATAATTAACCAAATTTAACAGCAACAAATTAACATTAATCATCAACGAAAACTTACAACTTAAGTTCCTAATAAACTCAATCTACTTAATAGTTGCATTCCATCGATCCCTAATCTTATTCTTCAAATTCAATACATCTTCTACATTATAATTTAACCAATTATCCTTCACATTACAAAACAACAAAATAACATGATTATAATCCCTGTTTCAGAACAAATAAAAATTCCATATCCCATCTGCGGCAAACCCTAGATTACACAGAACTCCAAATTAACGAGAGAATTGCATGATCTAAGGAAACAGAATCGCGATAAATGGATTTTTGTAGAGAGATTAAAATAGAAAATTAGAAAAATTTACCTTCGACACCTCGAATTGGGGAAGCGATTCTCCGGGAGCTCGCGAGGAGGGCGAAGAAGGGGATAAGGAAACGCGTAGAACGGGGTTGCACGAATTCTCCCGGATAAGACTCGGATTGGATCGGATCGAGTCAGATTGGAATGGACCCGAAATTTTCCGGGTTTGGGTGCGAGATATTTATCCAAACCCGAAATTTTATTATTATTAATTAATAATCAGCAAAAAAAAAAAAAAAAAAAAAAAAAAAAAAAAAAAAAAAAAGCACAATGCGGAGGAAAGAATGTTATAAATAGCTCTCCATACCCCATGTCCCTCCCATTCTCTCCTCCTCACCGCTCCCCATCCTGTACGCCTCCTTCATCCTCTCCACGCCTAGGGTTTCTTCGATCCCTCTCCCCATCTCGAAACCCAATCTCGACTCCTCATGGCGCTCTGCTTCGTCGCCTCCCCTCTCGAGCTTCGCTCCCCCTTTCTCCCCTTCAAGAACCCCGCTCTCCCTCGCCGGAACCCCAGGATCCGCCATGACCTCCTCCACCTCCGGCGCCGACGCCGCCGCCGGAGGCCGCAGCTCTGGATCGGTTCCTCCGTCGAGGATACCTTCGGTGACCTCGGCTTCGCCTTTTCCTCCCCCATTTCACTCGCCCTCCTCGGCCCCGCCCTCGGATTCATCTCCGGCGCCGCCATCTTCCTCTCCGCCCACCGCCGGAGTGGAAGCACCAACCTCGATGATGAATCCGGCACCGCCGTCGGGGATTGGATCCTCTTCACGAGCCCAACCCCGTTCAATCGGTGCGTGCTCTTCCGATGCCCCTCGGTGTCGTTCGAGGACGGCGGGGAATTATTGGATGGAGTGAACGAGAGACTGCTGAGGGAGGAGCGGCTTTACGTGAATTTGAGCAGGGGAAGGATCCCTGCCGCAGGGAAGGAGGGGGAGACGGGGATGGAGGTTGAGGTCTTGTATCAGAGGGTTTGTGTCGGGACGGACGACGGAGGCGTGATATCGATGGATTGGCCGGATAATTTATACATAGAGAAAGAGCATGGGTTGGATACAACCGTACTGATTGTGCCGGGTACTGCCGAAGGGAGCATGGATAGAAATGTGAGGATCTTTGTGGTGGATGCGCTCAAGCATGGGTATTTCCCTGTCGTGATGAATCCACGTGGGTGTGCAGGCTCTCCATTGACCACAGCCAGGTGAATTTTTCATCCATCCTTTTGTTGATTGGAATTCTTGAATTTTTCTGTGTTAATGTGACAATATATTGAAAGATTAGGATTGGGTGCCGTTGTGAAAGAATTGAATTTTGTGAAACATTTCTTGTGCCATTTTGTTGGATGAAACTGGAAGCAAATAGCTGCAAATGGAATCATTCTAACTAAACTTGACAGAAACCTAGTTCTTCTTATTTTTCAATTTTGTTACATGAGTTCAGCCTTAATATTGAGTTTCAGAGGAAATTCAGCAATTCCAGTGCAAATTAGTTGAAATGAACTAAAATTGTCAAGAACAAAACAGCCAGGAATATAACTCACAAGGTTTTAAAGAAAGTAGAAGTAAGAGAGACATCATTTTTTTTTTCCTGAGAGAAATCAAAAGATTTAATTGTAATCCAACAGTAGAGAAGAACTCTTTCTGGTAAATTTCTTTGTTGATAGTCAGTTGGTTATTTTGGCACGTCTCACTTAATTTCATCTCACTTTTACAATTTTATCTTTAATTATTCGGCTTTCTTGATATTCCACACATTTAGTATTTTGGGAGATTCCAATCATATCCTTGTGACTGGGACTTGTACAAGAATACGTATTATCCAAGAATTGAATATTCTTACCGAGAATGGTTAGTTCTTCTTAATTGTAGGGCTTCTTAATTGTAGGGCTTCTAAGCTTCTTGCTCATGTAGGTTATTTACAGCTGCTGACAGCGATGATATCTGCACAGCAGTTCAATTTGTTAATCGTCTGAGGCCATGGACAACACTGATGGCTGTTGGGTGGGGATACGGTGCAAATATGCTGACAAAGTATCTTGCTGAAGTAGGAGAGGCCACTCCTCTCACAGCTGCTGTATGCATAGACAACCCTTTTGACTTGGAGGAAGCAACAAGGTCATTCCCTCATCATATTGCTTTGGACCAAAAGCTGACTAGTGGGTTGATAGATATTCTGCGAGCTAATAAGGTCGCTGTATATTTCTAACTATGGATATATTTCTATGTTGTTGTATTTCTTATTTGGAAATTATTTAAGGAACAAATTTTTTCATTGCAGGAGGAAATTTATTACTTAAGTAAATCATGTTTAACTAGTTTTAGATACATTTAGCTTTTACGGCAGCTTCATTATTTGCAACAGATTATTGACATTTACATTTTCAGGAATTCTTCCAAGGACGAGCTAAAGGTTTTGATGTTCAAAAAGCTTTGTCAGCCACATCTATTCGTGATTTTGATGTAGGAATATCCATGGTTTCTTATGGGTGTGATACTGTTGAGGCCTTCTATGCAAAAAACAGTTCAAGGAAGCTAGTTGGTGGCGTGAAGATTCCTGTCCTTTTTATTCAGGCAATATTTTTACAGAATATATCTCACTTATTCCTTGGCATGCCTACTCTATCTTTTGTGGATGCCTTGGTTGCAGCATTTTTCTTATGATAATCATTTAATATGGTCTCATATTGCTGAGTTAGGTGATATTTATCTTCTTATTACCATGCAATCCTGTTCCATTTTTACCAATAGTTGTTTTTTAATGCTGTGATAACACAATTGCATGCAATTCTATGTTGCTTACTGATTATATTGAAGACCATAATTTCACAGATCTGTATCATATGTACAGCATAAACTGTTCTTCTTTTATGATGTGACATCCTCTGTGCCTCCATACAGAAATATTCTTGCAAGGCACATGTTTTATCTCTCTTTATCTTCTACAAATATACTTGATGATATTATAAGGGGATACTGAGTATAACTATAGTTTGAAGAGAAAACTTACACAAGGACTCCATGGTTCTCAATATTAGAGTTTCTAATTTCCACTGTATGAACTTTATGGAGTTCTCTGAGTTTTTTTTAAGGCAATTATGTGATTGAAATTACCGTATACGTGCCAACCAATTTTAGTCTCTGAATTTTAAGACTAATTTTTTGAACCTTGGTTATTTTAGTTTTATATTGGTATTGAATTATTATCAGGAACTTTTTTTTTCTCTTTCAAAGGCCTCATTGATTCTTTTGTTATTTTAAAGAGTGACGACGGGACTGTGCCACTATTTTCTGTACCACGCAGTTTAATAGCAGAAAATCCTTTTACAAGCCTCCTCCTCTGCTCTTGTTTGCCTTCAACTAACATCAGCATCGAGAGGTCTGCTGTTCTTTGGTGCCAACATCTTGCCATAGAGGTAATATTTTGGTAACGAGTGTTTGATTGTTTCCATTTGAGTTGTCAATATGTCTGTATTTGGGTTGTCCATGTGGTAGCCAAGATGGGTCCTAATTAATATTTCTTTGTTGATTTCTCATTGCACTCTTTGAAGGCCTTTTTTTTTGTGCTGTGTTTAATAGCTGTTACTTTCCTCAAATGCTTTCATATATAGATCCCATTTTGAAATCTTATTTAACATTTATATTGATTATAAATATTTTCAATGCGAATATGTACAACTATCCTTATTTCTTTCTATTCTATCATTTCTTATGATATTGTAGGAAGTTATTGTTATCTTAAGTTTATGTATTTGACTTGTGCAGTGGCTGTCTGCGGTGGAGCTTGCACTTTTAAAGGGCCGCCATCCTCTTTTGAAAGATGTGGACATCACTATCAATCCTTCAAAAGGTCTAGCATTTGTTGATGGTAGAGTATCAGACAAGAGAACGTCAAATGAGAATAAAGTTCGTGGGAGCAATGATTCTGCTCCTTTTCTTGCTAGCCGTAATATTTCAAACAGATATTCTCTGTCAAAGCTGACACAGTCAAATCCCGTAAATGGATTCCTCGCCGATCCACTTTTTAAGGGAAATTATACAGCTGAAAACGATGAGAACAGTCGATCAAAACAAGTTACTGAATTAGACAGGGCCAATAGAGTTGGTGATATGGAGCAGAAACAAGATAGCTTGGTAGATGGTGACGAAAGTCAAGTGCTACAAACTGCAGTTGTTGTTATGAACATGCTTGATTTTACTATGCCTGGTACTTTGAATGATGAACAGAAAAGGAAGGTATAACATCTAAATGATATCCCTTCCATCTTGTCACTAATAGCCATAATTACTATGCTGATTTTTTTTTTAATTCATCTCAACTGTTTCAATTTGTGATCTCTTTCAAACTCTAAACTTGTTTTGCAAGAAAATATGAACATTTGCTTTTCTCTGATGATACATTTTCTTCATCAAAGTTGAAAATGAATTATCTGTTCAAGATTCCCTTACAAATTGAGTTATGAGGTTATGTAGGTGGATGTAGCTTTGTGGAAATCGGATTTAAATTGACTTTATTCTGATATGTGTTAGTCAGAATTAGGAGAAAATTAATATGATAACAGCATCCAAGCAATGTTAGAAATCAGCTGATAATTATTTTTAGTCGAATTTTTTTTTTGGAATATAATAGCTTGGACCTTATTATCGGTTTCATATATATTCACCCAATTGTTCATTAAATATGAGCACACTCCATATACGAAGTCATCAATGCTTGACTAATTGTATTTAAAATTTTTCTTTTCTTCAAAGCTGCAGTTTTAATGTAACTATACCCAAGTATACATCTATCATGTGAGGATGCCTAAAAGCTACTTAATATAGATAGTTGCTGCTTTTCATGCATGCTTTGCTTATGCTTTGGTATCTTACAAATGTGAAGTATATATTGAACGATAGTAGGAAGGCTTGCTTTAAGCTAATTTTTCTTTCCTTCATAAGGTTCTAACTGCCATGGAACAAGGAGAAACCCTAATGAAAGCTCTGGAAGGAGCTGTTCCAGAAGATGTTCGTGGCAAGCTCACAACTGCTGTTACTGACATCCTGCAAACTCAGCGAACAAACTTGAATCTTGACTCGTTAACAAAGATTGGCTGGGCTAATGTGACATCAGAAGTCAAGACAAGGATCCAAGATAAGATCAAGGGATTCTCAACCTCTTCAAGTGGGGGTAGTGAGGCCACTTCATCAGATCACAGTAAAAGTGCTGCTGGTAGTGAGGAAATAACACAAAATGATGTTAATTTATTTTCAGATAATATCAACAGCCACGAAAATATTGAGTCATCTCAAGCTAAGGCATCCCAACCTGAATCTCAAATGGAAAGTGAAAAGATCCAGCCTAACAAATTTGAGAAACCAAGTTCCATGACAAGAGAAGATGATAGTGAGCAGCATTGTGTCGAGCAGGGCCATGAAATAGCTGGGAAGTCTTTAGATTATCAAGCAGTGGTTAATGATGCCAATGGTAGTACCGTTAAAGATGAAGTCAAGAGAGCAGATTCTCTTCCAGAACAAAATACACAAGCTGAATCTTCACTTTCTGGAGAAGTATTTTCGTCTGGCGAATCCGCTTCTGAACACCAGGTGATACAAAAGGAAGGGAATGGAGCTCAGCTGAATGAAGAAAAGCCTGCTCAGAACACGGTTGATCAAAATGTGCAAAACTCAAAAGAAGAACCTGCCCCACAACGCCCATCTTCGAAACCACCCTCTATCAGTATAACTCAAGCCTTAGATGCCTTAACTGGAATTGATGACTCGACTCAGATGGCGGTTAATAGTGTGTTTGGAGTTATTGAGAATATGATTGACCAATTAGAGAAAAGAAATGAACTTGAAAATGGCGACACAAATAAGACAGAGGATCAGGAAACATTAGTAACAGCTGATGGCAAGCCTTTCTTGAACAACAATGGGCCTAACAAGGTAGAGGAAAAGCAGAATGCAGTAAGTGCTGAGTCAAACATAGTTCATCCGTCTAGTCAACCAAAAAATAACACCAACACGGACGATCCTTTCTCTTCTAGAAAAGCTTATGATGACTTTGGGGAGGCCACTTACAGCATTATGTCATCTGATCCGAACAAGAATAGGCACTCGCAAGAAAATAATAGTGTTAATAGTTATTTGGAAGGTTATATCTTAAACAATGTTGAGGCTGAACAGGACGTTTTAGTAAATCCTTACTGGAGTATGCAATGTGCTGCATATCTTCATAGATATCTTTCTAAACAGTTACCAATGAAATCGTCCGAATTAGACACAGCAACTGATCTATTCCTTGACCCAGAAGAAGGTAAATGGAAAATGGCAGATCAGGCTAAGAATATTAATGATGAGATAAGTGATGGCAGAAAAAATCACAGTGTTTCTGAAGAATCTCAAACCTCTAATTCCTTGCCACGGTTAGTTGGAATGGATAATATTATTGAGCCATCGTACATTATATTAGAAACCAACTTGTCAAAATCTAAAAATCGGTCAGCTCAAGAATTTGACACACTCAGTGGTCAGTTTGCACAGGATGATGCAATGAAGGATGAGCTGGTATTCTTGATTAAAGGTAAATTATTGAAAGCTTTGAAAGTTGAAGTTGGTCGCAGATTAGGCATATCTGACATAGAGGAACTGCAAAGTAGCCTTGCAAATGAAATGGAACGGCTCGCTAATGTCGTGTCTCAAGAAGTTGTTTGCAACAGTGAATTGAATCTGATCTCGATCTCAAAAATTGATGACTCAGCTAAACTGAAATACGGTTCAATTGAAGGAGAGTTTATGATTAGGACGATATCGTCTGCAGTTAAGGAGGCAAACCATCTGCGGAAAGTTCTTCCTGTTGGTGTCATTGTAGGTACTGTGTTAGCGTCTTTAAGGAAGTACTTCCATGTTGGTGTTCAACAGGATGATGACCAAAACAAAGCAATTAGTGAATATGGCCAGATGCAGGAGAAGATTCATGCTGGAGAGAGTGGCAGTTGCAATGAAGGTCATTTTGATGAGAAAGGTCGACATGATGAGATAGAAAAGTCCATGAGTGGTGTAGGTAAAAGGCTTGAGACAAATAGATCAGGCAATAAAGGCATCATGGTTGGGGCTGTTACAGCTGCTTTGGGTGCTTCAGCTTTATTGTCACATCATCAGGTAAAACATTATATTAGCGTACAAAATTACTCATGTTATAGATGCTATGCTTCTATGCCCTTTGAAGTAATTGTTTGCTTGCTATATCTTGTTATTGTTTTGTTTCTATTCCTTAAGACTTGTGGGAACTCAATTTTCTTTGATCAGGCTGTGGTTCTTTGACACCGAACATAGAAGATGAGCAATGCCGCATTTGCTCTTTTCCTTCTCTCTTTTCTTTTCTTTTTCTTTTTGGCACTGCTTCCTAGTATCTCTCCATGGATTTTACGTATAAAGATGTATATTTAACAGTGGAAATCAGCCAGAAATTTCTCTCGAAGTAACTGGGTAATGATTACGCAGAATATTTTGAGAAGATTGGATAATATATAGGTACTAAAGGATTGAACAAACTGAAGTTTTCTAAGTGATCAAATACAGTTTTTTAGATTGTTTTTTTTTTTAGGCGAAAGCTCTCAATTCAAATAGAATGTTATTTTGGTACAATTTTTATAGTTGCTGAGACAGGATTAATATTATTTTTTCCTAACGTTATTAGTTACTGCAAGAGCACCCAGGAGATACAAATGCTACCAATTATTTGCTGACTGTTCATAATTCTGTTTTACTTTTTCAACAAAAGAAGATCGAGGAAGATAAAGAAGCAATGGAATTTTCATCTTTTCCAAAGTTATCTATCCAGGAGGAACATTTGAAGCTTGGGGAAACAGTGTTAGAAAAAAACCAGAATAATATTATGAGCAGCCTTGCTGAGAAAGCCATGTCTGTCGCTGGTCCAGTAGTACCTACAAAAAGTGATGGGGAAGTTGATCATGAAAGGTAAGATTTATGTAATGAATCTTACCTACAGTTTTCTGCTTCTTTTTCTTGTTTTCCTTGTAAATTATAATATCATCTCTTTTTCGATTTTCCTACTTGTTTTAAGATGGCCTTTTTTTATGTTGGACATGTATGAGAAGACTGGTTGCTGTTCTAGCAGAATTGGGACAAAAGGGTGGCATTTTGAGATTAGTTGGTAAAATTGCTCTACTTTGGGGTGGCATGCGTGGTGCTATGAGCTTGACAGACCGACTCATCTCATTCTTACATATTGCCGAACGGCCTTTACTGCAGAGGTTGGTTATGGTTGTTTTATTTTTTTTGGTAGAACTAGCTGGTTGTTTTACGTCTTCCTCTTCCGCCTGAGTTATGAAGAATGTGAAATCAGTGATTTTCCGCATAATTAGCTTCCTGTGAAATTATCTTTTGATGTATTACGGTGTTTTATTTTGCCATATACTGATTTTATGACCCATGAGAGTTTGCACCTGATCGGCATGCTATTCTGGGGTAATGATGTGTGCGAACAACTTGTATAGGGACAGTGACCCCATGAGGATAGGCGATATTAACATTAGCAATTATGTCAATATGTAGAATGCCAGATTTTCTTTAGAATGGTGAATTCTAGAAGTTAAGTGTTCACATCTAGTAGCCTTTCTCTCTTCTTCATCTTTAATGGATTATTCTAACTGTTTTATTGGCTTTAATATCAGGGTTTTAGGTTTTGCCTGCATGGTGCTTGTTCTCTGGTCTCCTGTTCTTATTCCCCTTTTGCCGACACTTGTTCAGAGTTGGACAACAAATTCTTCTACTGGAATCGCTGGATATGCTTGCATAGTAGGACTTTATGTCTCTGTAATGATCCTCACCATACTGTGGGGCAAAAGAATTAGGGGGTATGATGATCCACTTGAACAATATGGGCTCGATCTCACGTCTGCAGCCAGGGTATGAAATTTAATTTTGGTAAAAATGTAAACCCCTAAACTATAGGCTATTTTGAAATAGGCTCTCTTTATTTTTGATTCACAGCCCATAACACGTGCTCTTTTTTTTTTTATTCGACTCCAGTTGAATTAGCAATAGCGTGATACCATTAAATATAATGATGATTCTGTTAAATTTAACTGCTTTTATTGGTTTCCTGCTGCCCGAACTGTTGATTCTATTAACAGTTAATGGCCAATTGCCGGCAGCAATTAGTTTTAATGGACCCAAATGGAATTGACAAATAATCTTGAATCAAAGCAATAAAAAGTTTATCTATCAAAAAGAATACAGCTGTGAGATTATTATTTTTTGAAATTAGTTTGAGGGATCTTTTTCAAATTGGTCTACAATTGAAGGTTCTCCATGCAATTCCACCTTTATTTTTTTCCAGGACGTATCACATTTCTGGCATAGTTTTCTTTTTTCTTTTTCTTTTTTTTCTTCCATTTTTGTGAATTATCAATTTTGTAATTCACTGTCCCAAGGATTAGCAGTTGCTAACTTTAAGATATTTGCTGCAGGTCTATGATTTTCTGAAGGGTTTAGTTGGAGGGGTTATGGTTGTCCTATGTATACATTCGATAAATGGTTTACTTGGTTATGCTTGCCTCTCTTGGCCTTCAAGCTTGCCTTCATTATCGGCAGGTGCTTTTATCCTACTCAGAACTTACACAAATACAATAATGCTGGTTGCTAGAGGGCTTGTCACGGCAACTGGCATTGCTCTAGTGGAAGAGTTATTATTCAGGTCATGGCTTCCAGAGGAAATTGCTGTTGATGTTGGATATTACCAGGCTGTTGTAATATCTGGTATTGCATTTTCTTTGATTCACAGGTATGTTTTGTTTTTTTCAGTTTTGTTCGGCCTTTTTGCATTAAGAGTCAAACTCTTCCTGAAGTTGCAAAGGCAGGATCTTTGCAACATTGACCTGCTTTTCACCTTTTAGGATCAAATTAATCCTTTGCTACTGGACAATGGCTATTAGACCATGGTCCCATATATTTGGAACTCAAGATTGATCAATAAAAACTGCTTTCTTTGGTCCTTCAGTGGAGGGGCAGTTCAGCTGTAAAAGTTGGAGAACAGGCTAAAGATTTTTTTTTTTTAAAAAAGTCATTTTTTTTGCTGAAAATGAAAAGAAATGAATATGTTCACAAAAAACAAACACTTGTTAGTTGTTACCATATGTTGCCATTTTCTTTGACTCCATTCTAGCTTTCAACCTATTTCTTGTCCACTTTTAGCTTTTCACGCTTTTTTTTTTTTTCTTTCTTGCGCTTTACCTTCAGAATCTCCAATTTTGGACATAAGTTCTATTTACATGTTAGTGGAGGCACAAGGATTTGAGACACTCATGATGATAAATTCCTTATAGGAACTTAATTATTTTGTAGAATAATATAATTATCCCATTGAAAAAAAAAATATGCAGGAACTAAGATTTTTCTTTTAATTTCTTCAGAAATAGAGGTTGCAAATAACATTCATAATCTTTCATACTAAATTATCAACATAGCTAGTTGAGCTATATGGAGAAGCTGATCTTATGTCTTGTAAAAATTGCAGGTCTCTGCCTTCAATACCAGGTTTCTTGCTGTTATCTTTGGTGCTTTCCGGAATCAAGCAGAGTGCTCAGGGAAAGCTCGCTGCCCCTATTGGCTTTCGTGCAGGAATTATGATCGCCAATTATAAGTTACAAACTGGCGGTTTCATCATATACAAGCCTGGCACACCTTTCTGGCTGAGGAGTACCAACCCTCTGCATCCTTTTGACGGTGCCGTTGGCCTTTGCTTCTGTGTTTTATTAGCAATTCTCTTCTTTCCGCAAAAACCACATGAGAAGAATACTTAATCACTATCTTGAGAACTTTATTCAGAGACGGCAATAAATTGGTTTATAAAAATTTATTGAGAAACCAGGTGGAATCAGTGCGGCATAATATTGAAGACACAATCAGTAAATCAAACAGATAATCAGTTTATGAAACATTTTGTGAGAAGTGGGATGGAATAAACTCATCTTAAAAAGTAATACATGGAGTAAGTCTTTGTGGTGCGATGGCATTAGAGGTGATGCAGTATGCAAGAGGTTGAGATATCCTAATATCTCTGCAATGTGGAGATCTCAAACGCATTTTGTTGACGGAATAACTGTCATTGCTTAAATCATCAGATGACACAGCATGGCAGAAAAATTAGATGTATAGTGAAGCGAGTGTACAGTGTATATGTAGAGACAGTTATATTATTTGGCGAGAATAGGTTCTCGGTGCTTTATTTTATCCTGTTTTCCCTTCTGCTTTGTGTGCGTGCTTGTTCGTTTATGTGGATTTGCATATGTATAACCTTTTTGTTTACACAAGGAGAATGAATCATAGTGTTTGATAATCCAAGGCTTGAGAAAGGGATCTGATCAGAGCAACATCATGCCTTCTCTTCATGAACAGGTTAGTACTTATACAGTAGACTCTATCCCTTTTTATTCTCTCTCTCTCTCTCTCTCTCTCTCTCTCTCTCTCTCTATATTTTTGGCCCCCTCCCAGAACTTCCAGGATCTTTAATTTCAACTGTGCTTTGTTGGCATGCAATGCAGGAACATAAATTTCAAAGGCTCTGCCTCATACTTATCACGTGGGATGCATCTTTTTGAATCAGACACAATTCAACTCATATGCAGCTTCTTCCTAACTGTGTCTTTTAAATAGTGCTACACAAAGACACAGATTACGCCGCAGTTTACAAATCAAATCTCAGAGGTGGCTATACCAGGTTAAGGTCCGTATTTTTGGTTATTGATGATAACAATTTTTTTCTTTTTTTATTCTAAGCCTTGTTGGATTTTTATTCACTGCACAATATCCTTATTTCCCCCAGTCATTTTAAATAATGTTCTCTCATCTGAGTTTCTGTAAGCAATCAGCAGTAAAGAGGATTCACCTTACAAAGCAAGAGCAAGAAGCCAAAAAATTAGTACTTGTACTAACACACTACATTTCAAATCTCACACATACTGCAACAAGAGCAAGAAGAGCCAAAGAAGCATGGAAACTTGATCAAAACACCCTTGATTGACCCTTCCTAAGCTATGGTAACCTCAACAGTCTTTGTCTTGCTCTCCGGCGGCGGCAGCTTCTCGACGACCACGGTGAGCACGCCGCTCTCGCACTTGGCGGAGGTCGCCGACGGATTCGCGTCGTCTGGTAGCTGGAACTTCCTCAAGAATCGCGGTGACGCCCTCCGCTCCAGGCGCAGGTATTTGCACCCTTCCTCCTCTGCTTCCTCCCTCTTCCGCTTACCTGCACTCTTTATTACCAGCACCTTCTCATCCTCCAATGTCACCTGTGTTTAAATACTACCAATGTCAATAACTGGCATAGTTGGATATGAAATATTAAATAAATATTATTATTTAACATGGTATCATAAATTGGATCAATTCACAACTTTTAGTGCCTGCTTAGAAATAATATTTAGGGACTACAAACAGAGAAACTTGATAGTACTATTTTTTTTTTTTTTTTAAAAAAAAAAAACAAAAGTATTGAAATTCTGTTTAAAATTTCTACTTAGCAATTTTTAAAAATAAATAACAAAAACGTTAATTTCATATCAAACTACGATTATAACTACTCAGATGAGACTTAGCACCTGTATATCGGCCTTGGAGACTCCGGGGACGTCGAGGAAGAAGGTGTACTCCTTGGGGGTCTCGAGCACGTCGACGGGGACGCTCCCGAACCCCTTCTCGCCGCCGCGCGCGTCGGCTGCGCCGCCGCCGCCTCCGCCGTGGGCGCGGTGGCCGACGCCGCCCCCGCGGTGGGCCTCGTCGGGGCGCGGCGAGGGGAACACGAGCCTCTCGAGCGTCTCCGGTAGGTGGAAGAGGTGGCTCACCGCCGTGTCGAACAGGGCCGAATCCACCTTTAGATTCATCGATGCTTTCCTTCGTTCCTTCGTTCTCTTCGAATGCTTGGTCTAGGGTTTTGTTCGGGGCGGGTGGGACGGAGAGGGATTAATAGGCGGGTAGGGAACGTTCCAGAGGCTTCGCGGAGTCCCTCCTTGGCGAACGATCTAGAAGATCCGTGATTGTGAATCGCGTCAATGCTCCTACTATGAGCAAAGGATATTTTCTACTGTCCTAAAAAAAAATAATAAAATAAAATTATATCTTTATATATTTTTTTATTTAAATTTTATTTTATATAATAGTATTATATGAATTTTAATAACAAACGAATTCTAAGGCATATAATAACAAACGCTTTTTTGTTTTTTTGCCGATTATTATTATTTTTATTTTTTTATATTTTAGGCTATTTTATTTATTTATTTATTTATTTATTTATTTTTAACCTTCACTTAATACCCTATTTGGGGTAATCAAGGGGAGAGGTCTATGGATCTATTTGCATCCCTATATTAATACTCGATGTTATCATCTGTACATAAATTTGGGGTTCAGGTACGAACTCCAAATTTAATATTTGTACATATGTTCAGGGGGAAACAGCATACTATTTTAATTATAAATTGTGATCAGCCCAGATATTTGAATTGTTCAAGGTTGCATTACTTGTGGTTTTTTATGTCTTTTCATTTAGTAAGAACGGTATTTTTATTGGGCTGTGCTAGTTTGAGATGGGCTTTTATTTTTTTCACGGACCGGTTGATTTTAATGTTTTATTGGGCTCTGCTAATGAGGACCAACTTGCAATTTTACGATAGTATAAGGCCTATCCACATATCTCTTACGAAGGATGGTTTATGTTCGAGTTTGAATTGCAAGTCCTTCGTAAGGATGATGTTTTAGGATAATGCATTTCACCTACATTGCAATTTATCATATTTTCGAACTTGTTATTTAGCTAGTGGTGACATTTATTTATTTATTTTCTTCTAAACGAATATTATATAGTAAACAAGATATTCATGCAATCAAGGTCTATTTATTTAAAAGATGTGTGGTTGATATGATAGTTGGCCCATTTGGTTTAATGGGTGGTCGAGAAAATAATAAAATTAAACAGGTGAAAATAATTAAATGAGTTGATCTAAGAGTAGAAAATTTGATAGAACCAAATATTTGGTACTATCGATAGTATAGTAGTCGGACTATATATATATATATATATATATATATATATATATATATTGAGTTCCTATATTTTTAAAAGTATTAAGTTATTGGTGCTTGTAGGTCTTTAGTTCTTGGGTGAAGGAATGTGTCGTTAGAATAATAGTAAATTTTTTGGATTAAGTGATTAACGGTAGGAAACTTATAAACACCAAATTATATATATATATATATATATATATATATATATATATATATATATATATATATATATAATGCTATTGGTAGCACCAAGCATTTGGTGTTACTAAATTTTGTACCATTAGATTAATTTCTTGATCATTCTCAACCAATAGATTATATTATTCAACCAACTAAAATTATAGGATATTACTATCATTTTGACCGCATATTTTTTAATTTCAAGGGTCGAAAACGTAATTGCACCAATACCTTAGTGCTATTGATAGCATCGTAGTCTAGCTCTCTGTCTCTATAGAGAAAGAGGCTATTATACTATTAACAGTATTAAGTCATTGGTGTTGTTAGATTTTTAGTTTTTGGATGAAAAAATGTGTGGTTATGATGATAGTGTTATTCTATCAATTAGTAGGTGATTGGGGTAAATTTAACAGTGAAAAATTTTGTAACATCAAATGCTATATATATATATATATATATATATATATATATATATATATATATATATATATATATCTCGTAGAGTTTATATGTTTTTAAAAGTACAAGTCAATTTATGCTTTTGAATTTTTTAACATTGGATTTGTATTGAAATTTGTGCTATTGTAAAGTCAACTAAAAAGAGAAAAACCCAATTTATGTTTTTGAATTTTTTATTATTGAATTTGTATTGAAATTTGTGCTATTGTAAGGTCAACTAAAAAGAGAAAAAAATAAAGTATAATATATATATATCAGTGGGCCCTTTAAGGTTTATGTAGTTGTTGCCTAAAACCCATGCAAATGGCATCAAACTGATGAGCTAGTGCTGCTACTAGTACGGTAAAAGGAAAGGCTAGTTGAGTTGTCCATGTAATAAGGTAGCATCTTTATCACCTACCTAGCTCACATATATATATATATATATATATATATATATATATATATATATATATATATATATATATATATATATTATTTCTTGGCCCACTGTTTCACAACGACAGCACAAAGGCCAGAGCATAATCCGTATATTATTTCTTGGCCCACTGTTTCACAACGACAGCACAAAGGCCAGAGCATAATCCGTTTGCTGTTGTCCACAAAAGAGGAGAAGACTTTCCCAAAACACAACCCAACAAAGAAATTGCTGGGTTTCAGACTGTCTAATGGGCCTCCTACAGCAGGCATACAGTGCCTTTACAATCTGTTCTCTGCTCACTAGGAAGCACATCTCATATATAGAACACAGACCCATTGATGTGTGTTTATTATTATTGTTTTTTAATCATTCCCTTGAGTCTAGGCTTGAACAACATCATGTAGAAGAGAAACTTGAATTATTGTTCATGAAATGAAAAGGAAAATAATGCTTTTTTTTTTTGTATAGGGTTCAAAAAAAAGCAAAAGAAAACTGTGCATGATTGCATGAAAGTACATAAATGTCGAAATATGTGAGAAATTTGAAAAATACTAAATATATATTTTTTATAAGATATATATCATACACTTCATTCATCTAATAGATAGAATATAATAAAAAATTATTTCATAGTTTGTAAAATAATCTTTTCACCCTTAAATGAATCCATGTAGAATGTCCATATTCTTTATTACTCACTTTACTGCTCCCCTTCTAAAAAAAAATAATTTTTTTAACTTTCTCCATCACCAGTGATTACTGTCAACATTTATTGAACAACAATCATTCCTCTGTTGAAAAGACAGACATCAATGTCTGAGTTTGAACTTTATGAAAATGCATCATGCATCAGTCAAAAAGTTTCTCTGGTTTGAGAGACTCGCGTCAATCATAACTTTTTTTTAGTAGTACTAAATGTACATGCATTATGTTCACAACAATACTACTACATGTGTATCTATTTATAGATATAAATTTTATACTTTTTCCATCCAAAGATTCACAATTTGTTTTTTTTTTTTTTTTTATTTTAGAAAACAAAATAAATAAAAATTATAAATTTTGTATTGTAATCTAAATATATACAAATAATATTAGTCTATAATGAAAATTTAGTACAACAATATCATGTTTCCTCCATACGTTTTCAATGTAACACTAGCACCACATATCATATACTTCGAATCAATTTTAATTATGCCATATAGGATGATTATAAATAATCTAATAAAAAATTGTATAGTAATTAATTAATTTATAGTAATGTGGACATTTTTATTAGATATTACTATTTGCATGTGGAATAACTAGGAAACTTTCTCCCTGACCGAGGCCTAACAGTAGAGAAATGTCTTCTGTGCCGTTGTTGCTCCACATGGGAGTAGTAACATTCCATAGAAAGCTTTAGCATCATAGAGAAGTACAATAATTTTTTTAAAAAATATTATATTATAATAAAATTATCATACTTAATTAGACTATTTGTTATTTTGTATGGACCAATAAAATTGATATGAAATATTTTGATATGGCGCCACCGTTACAATTTAAAACCTTATTATCATAGCCTCGATCATGAATTCATTTCATTTAAATTTTACTTCAAATAAGGCGACGTTTGGATTGACGAATTTCTAGATCCAACGTAACTCAAGTGCATTAGTATTTAAATTCTCCTAAAATATAGTTATTTTTTTATTGTTTGTTTTGATATAACTTATACATTTTAAAAGTTAAATACAATTCATTTTTTTTGTTTTTTTTTTTGGTGTAACTTGATACTAATATAATCAGTTTTTTGAGTTATTCATACAAATATAATACCAACAACATAAGAAGAAAGATATAACATTTCTTCGTGGGCGACGAAAAATGAAGAGAGAGAGAGAGAGAGAGAGATAGAGAGAAAAAGAGGGAGAGCGAGAGAGGTAGAGGGAGAGCGAGGGAAAGCGAGAGAGGTAGAGGGAGAGTGAGGGATAGCGCGCATGGAAGAGCGAGGGACCGTGCGAGCGGTAGAGCTAGAGACCGTGAGCGCGGAAGCCTTCGCGGGCACGAGAGAGGCGTGAGGGAGGCGAGTTGGGCGCGTCCGCGTGGGAAGGTCAAGTTGACTGCGGATGCGAATCTTCCTAGGAGCCGCGACCGCGGTAAATGGGGCCTCGGCAAGAGGCGGGGACCCGACCGGACGGGATGCTTCACCGACCATTCTCGTGCTGCCTTGGATGGATGGGTTAGGGTGCATAGGCGGCGTACCCCCTCGCGCGCGACCTGGCGTCCGCGGGAGGGTCTGGGCCATCCTAAGCCTGATCCCCCTGCTCTGTCAAGGGACACCAGGTCTCGGACTGGGCTGGGAACTCGCTGGAACTTCCATCGCCATCTCCGTACGGGAGATTCCCGCATCAAAGCATCCCTGTCCGATCGAGCCGCCCGACACAAGCAACCGTCTCCCACCCCCCGTGACAGAGCCATCTTGTCCCCTCCCCTGCGCCGCAACCCCAAGGTCTCCTGGGCAGACCTCCGCAGTCTCCCGCGCCACCCTACGCCCGTCATCTCCACTCCGACGGGACGTGTCGCCCCCACCTCGGCAGGCCCCCCCTCGGTTGCCCCCCGGCCCAGCACTTTTAAAGAGGCACTACTTCTCCCACCCATCCTGAAGGCCCCACTCACCTCCCCTGCTAAGCCCCGTCCTCGGAACTCCTCTTCCACCGCCACCGGCAAAAAGTGCTTCCGGTGCTTAGCCGGAGACCACCTTGTGAGGAACTGCCGCGACCCCGTCCGCTGCGCGGTGTGCCACCGGACCGGCCACAAAGCAAAGAGCTGCACCACTACCCGGCGACGCACAACAATGCACAGAGGCCGCGTCCAGCGCCCGAACACCTTGAAGACCTTCATCCCGCTCACGGAGGACTACCGCATCCGCGAGAACAAATGCAAAAACGCCATCCTAGCCGACGTGATCGGCAGAGCCAACCTTGGCCACTTCCCCGGGGGAGCGATCGCGGATGACTTGGCCGCGCGGTTCGGTGGCTTCCCCACCGACTTCCTAGTGGCGAGTCACCTCAACCGCGAATTTGTCATCTTCCTCCCCGATTGGGTGCACTCCGACGATCTCATCAACGGAGGGCTCCTTCATCTGCAACGCTGCCGCCTCCGCTGCTGTCCTTGGGAGCCGTACCTCGGCGCCACGGCCTCGCGGCTCACATACAACGCTTGGATCAAAATTTATAACCTCCCGTTTGAATGTTGGTCCTCGGAGCGGGTGTGTGCCATTGTCAGCGCCTTCGGTCGCTTCATCAAGGCGGACGAAGCCAGTACCAATGTAACGGACATGACCGGCTACAAATGCCTCGTGGCGGTGGACGACTTGGAGGACATCCCGGAGAATCTCGCCATCTCGATGGGCAGCCTCATCCTCTCCGCGCAGGTGAGGATCGTGAATACCTCCCCCTTCGGAGGGGATGACCGGGGCACACCCTTCGCCGGCGGGGACCCGTCTGAGGGCGCTGATCAGACCGACCCCCTCGGCCGCCAGCTGGCTCGGCGGGTGGCGCTTGTCGGCATCCAGGGGGAGAGCAGCGATTCAAGGAACGCCCGGAACAGCCAGAACGACACCTGGGATTCCTCGGAAATCAGGGATAGGAGGCGCCGCCCCGCCGACCACCAAGCCCTTGGCCCCGTCAAGCCGGTCCCGTCGCTCCGGACAACGAGCGAACTGTCTGCCGCCGCGTCACCCGTTGGACCACCGGATGCCCCCCCTGACCAAGCTCCGCTCTACCCAGGGGTCCTTCACAGCGCGGCGCCCGCCCCAACTCCTCGGCCGGATTTTTTGGTTGGCGTTGGTCAATCGCGGCTCCTCGGGCCGCGGCCCCTGCCTCTTTCAGCAGTTTTTTCAAATTCCTTTCACCCTTCAGGCATCTGGGAATTCACCCTTGCTGGGCCGCCCAAGATTGGAGCTCGTCCCCCTTCCAAGTTTGTGAAGCTGGTGCTTCTCCTCTCCCCTCCGCTGCCTCGACTGCCGAGTGCCCTTTTTCTCGGTTGGCCCCCGTGCAACCCCGGTTCACCCTGGGTGCCTTCTGACCGGCTCCTGCTTTTGCCCCCCCCGCTCGGATCCTGGGCTAGGCGGGACCCTATTCCCGCGGGTGGGCCCATCCTGGGGGCCCCCGCCGATCCTTGGGGCCACCACTGGGCCCTGGGGCTTTCACCAGCGACGTGTGCCCCCCCTCTTTGTGTCCTGGGCCCACCAGCCTGCCCCCTGGATACCTGCGGGGCCAACCATGGGCCCTCTCTCCGCCCAGCCCGCGAGCCTCTCCCCCTCTCCACCCTACCCGCGAGCTCCTCTGCTGTGTGCCCACCTTGCGTGGACTCTGGCGCGGGCCCCTTGCCCCTTCTCCCGCTCGACTTGGGGGCCCGTAGGCCTTCATTCTCTGGGAGCCCATCCGACTGCCCTCTGTACTTCCGTGGGCCCACCCGCGGGCCCCCACCTCCCCCCTTCTCCCTCCCTGCATCTCCGGGCCCACCGCCTGTCCTTGTGGCTTCGGTTTGCTCGCCCCTCTTCCTTGGCCAGCCACAGCTCTGGTGGGGCCCCAGCAGCCCGGGACACCTGGCCCGCCATGCCACACCCCCTCACCACTTCTTCGCCGACGCCGCTGTCAAGCCGGGGGACCTCGCTTGGGGTTCCACCTCCTCCGCTGCGGATTGTTTGGAGCTGCCTTCCACCCTGGGGGTCGCCTCGAGCCCCCCCTCCTTGCCCCCGCCCGCCGGCGGGCATCTGGACGGTGGCCCGATCGGGCCCGCTGCGCCCCTGCCCCCTTCACCACCGCTTGCCGCCGCATCGGACAATGACTCCTCTCCTACCCCGGCTGTCAGGCGGTGCCCCAGGTTGGCCAAGCTGGCTGGCTCTAGTGCTCTGGACCGCGCAATTGCCCGTCGAACTCTTCTCCTGGGTGAGGGCGCGCAGTCTCCTCCTCCTTCGGACACTGCGGCAATCAACTTGATCATCCAAAAGTCAGCGAAGTTTGGTGTCACTCTCAATGCTTCGGAGGCCTGCGCTCTCCGGGACTTCTCCGGACCCGCGTTCTGATCGGCGGGCTGCTTGTAGCTTGTTTTAGGTGCCTTGTCTTTCTTATGTTTCGTATATGTTCCTGGAATGTTAGAGGGCTAAATGATCCCTCGAAGCGGGCTTTGGTCAAGTCAGTGGCCTGTACCCTCAAGTCGTGTATCTTCTGCTTCCAAGAAACAAAAGTTACTGCTTTCCCGCGTTCCTTCCTCTCCTCTCTTGCGGGCCCGGGCATCGATAAGTGCCTGTTTTTACCCTCCTCGGGGGCCTCGGGCGGACTCGTCACCTGCTGGAGCTCCAGGCACTTCACCTGCTCCGAGTCCATTGTGCGGGACCGCTCTCTCACTCTGCGGATGACCCACGTAGCGTCCGGCTCTTCCTTCTACCTTACCAATGTCTACGGACCTCCCTCCTGGGAGGGAAAGGAAGAATTCTGCCGGGAGCTTGGGGCGCTTAAATCTGTCTGCCATGGGGCTTGGGCTATCTGTGGAGATTTCAACCTCACCCGCTCTGTGGCCGAAAGGCAGGGTGGCCGCTGCTGCAACCGCCTTTTGACCTTGTTCAACAGCCTGATCAACGAACTCGAGGTGGTGGACCTCCCCATCCGCAACCAGCGCTTCACCTGGTCCAACATGCAGTCCCCCCCTTCTCTCGCTAAGCTCGACCGCTTCTTGGTGTCAACCGAGTGGGAACTAACCTTCCCCCTATCCGGGGTCTCAACGCTGCCTAGAATCACCTCGGATCACTCCCCTCTGCTCCTTAATTTGCCTGCGAACCTTGCCCCTCGCCCCTTCAGGTTTGAGAAGGTCTGGCTAACCAGAGACGACTTTGTTTCCATGGTGCCGATCTGGTGGCAAGAAACCCGGGTCAAGCCGGATAGACTTCGGAGCGTCCTCATCTTCAACGATAAACTCAGGCACTGTCGCAACCGCATCAAAGAGTGGCGGTCCACCAACTTCTACAACATCTGCAAAACCAAGAGGGAGGTCGCGGAGGAAATCCAAAGGCTGGACTCCCTTGAGGAACGCCAGCGCCTGACCCCACCTGAGCTAGCGCAGAGGACTAAGCTTAGAAATCAGCTGAAAGTCGTCATCGTAGAGGAGGAGGTTCTGTGGCGAACCAGATCCAAGCAGCACTGGCTGAAAGAAGGGGACGGAAACACCAAGTTCTTCCATGCAACGGCAAGCGGCAGACACAGATCTAACCGAATCGGGACCATCCTGGACGATGATACCACGCTGGATAGGGAAACGGACAAGTGCGACTACTTCTACCACAAGTTCAGAAACCGGTTTGCGCCTGACCATCTTCCGGCCACCTCTTGCGGTGACTGGAGCGACCTCTTTCCCGACAATACAACGCTGAGCCAGGCCGACCTCACCGCCCCCTTCACCCTTGACGAAGTTAAAAAAGCGACCTTCCAGCTGTCCGGGGATAAGGCGCCGGGGCCTGACGGATTCAGCATGGCCTTTTACCAAAGATTCTGGGACGTCATCAAGACTGACCTTCTCAAAATTTTTGATGATCTCTTCGAGGGCACTCTCGACACGGGCCCCATCGACTATACGCATATCTGCTTGTTACCCAAAAAGGAAGGGGCAAGCTCGGCAAATGACTTCAGGCCCATCAGCCTCCTCAACTGCGTCCAGAAGATTATCTCGAAGGTGCTCACGAACAGACTCCTCACTGTCCTGGGGAAGATCATCTCCCCGTCCCAGTCGGCCTTTATCAAGGGAAGGTTCATCCTCGACTCCTTCGTCACCGCCAGCGAAATCATCAGCTGGGGCTCCAGCAAGCGCATCGACTGTGTGGGAATCAAGGCGGACTTCGAGAAGGCTTTCGATAATGTCAGCTGGAACTTCCTCAAACACATACTCCGCTGCCTAGGCGCTAACCAAAAATGGTGTGACTGGATTGATCAGTGTACCGTTAACGGCAAGCTCGCCATCCTCGTCAACGGCACCGCCACCAAATGGTTCAGGATGAAGAGGGGGCTTCGCCAGGGAGACCCCCTCTCACCCTTTCTCTACCTGCTGGTAGCCGAGGGACTCGCGCGCATGACTAACAGAGCCGTTCTCAACCATTTGATCACCGGGGTGGGACCTTCGCAGGACACTAGAATCTCGCTCATCCAATTTGCGGACGACACTTTCTTCTTCTGCCAAGCCAAGGACAGACAGATCCGCAACCTACGCTCCCTTTGGTTACTCTTCGAATGGGCTTCTGGGCTTAAAATCAACACGTCAAAATCGGAGCTCCTCTACCTGGGCAACGGGAACTCTAAAGGAGTACGAATCGCGGCAGCCCTAAATTGTAAGCTTGCCTCGCTACCGCTCAAATACCTTGGACTACCGCTGCGAAAGGGACGCATCCCGAAGGACGACTGGCTGCACTTAATCTCCAGAATTGACCTAAGGATCTCCGGGTGGCAAGCCAAACTCCTCTCTTATGGGGGAAGACTCACCCTGGTCAACTCGGTGCTGTCGAACCTACCGCTCTACTACTTCTCGGTATTCAAAGCACCTGCCTGGGTGATCAAGAGAATCGACTCGCTTCGCAGAGCCTTCTTCTGGAGAGGAACCAGAGCTACCTCAGGCGGCAGTTGCCTTGTCAGCTGGAAGACGGTCTGCAGAAGCAAAAAAGACGGTGGTTTGGGCATCCTAAACCTAGAAAGCTTCAACACCGCCCTCCTGGCCAAGTGGTGGTGGCGCTTCCTTTCCACGAATGCGCCACTCTGGGAGCCTCTCGTCACGACGCTTTATTACCGCCGCAGAAAACCGCTGTGCGAGGGCTCATCCTTCTCGCCTCACTCCCACTGGTGGAGAAGTGTGGCTCTAACCAGGGATCTCTTCAAGTGCGCCACGACTCACTCGGTAGGAAACGGAGCCAGGACCAGTTTCTGGTCTGATATCTGGGCAGGGAACTCGACCCTCTCTACCCAATTCTTCTGCATCTTTGATCGGGTCAGCGACCGTAATCTCAGGGTGAGCGACTGCTTAGACCAGAACGGCTGGAACTGGTCCAAAATCCTGGAGGGCGTAGAGGGGGGCTCCGCCATTCAAGAGAATGCAATACAGGAATTGAAATCGACAACACCTCATCTGTACCCCACTGAAGCCAACGACGAATTCCTGTGGCGTTGGACCGCCTCTGGGGTCTTTACTGTTAAGTCATTGTACAGCTTCTTGCAGGACAGCGGGGAAACAGACAGCCGCTTCACCGAGCTCTGGCACACTAAAATGCCCCTGAAGGTTAAGGTATTCGTCTGGCTCCTACTTCGCAAGAGACTACCAACCAGGGACACCCTCCAAAAAAGGAACTACAACGGCCCAAGTTGCTGCAGCATGTGCCTCGGCCCAGCGGAAACAATAGACCACCTTTTCCTCGCCTGCCCCAGCGCTATTTGCCTGTTAGAGGCTCTTCTACCTAACAAAACGGAGATCCGTACCTGCCCGGACGTCAACACGCTTTGGGAGGCCACCAACCGTATAAGAGGGGCCTGGGGCAAAAGGAAACTTCTCACTATCGCGACCGCTTGGTGGATGCTGTGGCTTGAGCGGAATAGAAGGGTTTTCGACGACAAGAGCCGCAGACTCGACGCTACCCTCGCCGACATTAGGGTCTGCCGGTCGCATTGGTCCCGTTTCTGTACCTAAGACCGGGGCTATCCCCGACATCTGGTGTTTCGCGTTATGTTCTTCCTCTCTCTTTTTCGCCCCTCTTCTAACCCCTCCTCTGTCACCCGCCTCTGTGGCCGGGTGACAACTCTACTGTAGCTAAGTTCATTTCTTATTGAATGAAGCGGCAGCATGCTGCCTTTTCTCTTTTTTTTTTTTTTTTTTTTTTTTTTTTTTTTTTTTTTTGAGTTATTCATACAAAATTCAACATATTAAATAATTAAAATCTCCATTAAGCTAATCCTAACCTTTTATAAATAAAGTAATTCTAATTCATTGTAAAGCAAGTAGGGTTTAGATTTTAATACTTAATAAAAAAAAAAAAAAAAAAAATCTGAGAAGATTAAGTGCGGTATGAAGTGAAGATTAATGTAATTTGAGTTACATTATTTTTTTTGACTTACATCAAAACAAATATTGAAAGGGATGGAACTTTTGTTCCTTTAAGTTCCTCTCTCATGTATTTTCATTATTTCCTACCATGTCCTTTATTTATTTATTTATTTATTTTCATTTGGCACTGGCTATTTTTCCTATGATTGCATTGTTGATATGTCTCATGAGGAATCAAATCCCACTACGCGACAAAGAGGAACATTTTTTTGATTTGACAAATTTTTTTTCTTTTTATGCTCTGGTGGTGATGTTATTTAATTGTTAGAGAATACCCCCCAAATTAAGGGGAGTGTTTGGTTATTTTTTGATTTTTTATCCAAAAATAAAAGTTGTGAAAATTTTAAAAACTAAAATTCTACGTATTTTTCTGAAAAACCAAACAATTATATGTTTCCTGATCACAAACAATTATATGCTCAAATCACCACAAATATTGTTATTATGCTTTTGTTTTTGTGACTTAGGTGCTAATTAATGACTATTTGGCATAGCCAACATTAAAATGATCTTGGAAATAATGTTGTAAGATAAATTAACACATTTTCACAATGAATATGTTAATGCGATTTAAAGCATTGAGACTATGGTTATTGTTACTATTAGATTAATACTTTTGTCGCTTAGTTTCTCTCTAAGATAAATATTTTTACCATTATTTGTTCGATTGCGTCTCTATAGAGGGATGAACAGAATCTTTAACTAAATATGATCTCTAATAAATAAATAATTTTTTTTATTAATTAACTAATTTGACCAAAAAGTATCTTGTTGGTGTGATTAAAGAAAATAAAAAATTTGTTGGGAGACCTTCTAACTTCCATGCACATGTCTACACTTTCACTAAGCTTTGTTTAATCCTTCTCTTAAGTTTGTTTTGTGAGGTTGAAATGTGGAATTATATTTGTTTTTAGCTCTCACTAGAGACCTAGGCCCCTGTGGTTGGGACATGCATGATGGTCACTTAGTTAAAGCCCCTTGGTCTTCTCCAAAATTACAAAAATGCCATCCAAAAAAGATTCTACTTAATCATGTTGTTTAAAATGTCCCACCTTGCACCTTTGTACTTTTGCCTTTTGTTTTATTGTAAAGTGCTAGTATTTGAATTTCAGGGTGAAAATTACTTTTAAGTTGAATCAAAGTTCAGGAATTTATTTTATAGAAAGCTAATAAATTTTTTATTAATTTTTTTTTCTAGCATATAAAATAATGAAATTAATTATTAACTTACGCGCAACTTAGATTGAAGTCAATTATCACATCTTGAATATATTAAAATATATATATAATATAATTAATAATAAATTAAATAATTAAAATAAATATTTACCGTCAAAAATAACTTTAGGACTCCCAGAATTTTGACTCAAATTAATTGGGACAAGGAGACATGTGGCTCTTGTATTCACGTCATGCTTTACTTGTCTCTCCTAATTGGTGAGACATATCAATCAGGAAAATGTTATGTTGTACAAAAAAAAAAAAAAAAAAAAAAAAGAAGAAGAAATTAATCTTATTTCCTCTTGTTTTTACTGGAACATACCTTATAGTATATTAATACATTATTTTTTGGGTATATATAAATGTACATCCTAATTTGGGTGTACATCTTACATCTAATCTATTTTAGGGTGGGGTGAATTTTATTCGTCCCATCGATGAGACGAATGAAAGAATATCCACCCCAGAATGAGGTGGGTGTAGGATGTACACCCTATTTAGGATGTACATGTAGTATTCCTCTGGTCCTCCTCTTTTACTTGAAATGGACATAACATATCTTAAATATAAATAAAAATGATGCACCAAAAATAGGCTTTATTGTTTCTTCTTTCAATACATGGCCAATTAATAACACTACAAGAACTGATCCAATAAATATACCATAAAATAATAATAATAATAATATTTAAGAGTCATGAATATTATCATAGGCTCCAACAAAATCTCCGGAAAGGATCCTATCCTTTTTAAAGTTAGTTTTGTGTACTCTTTCAACTGTTTTAGTCTTATGTATTTATTATTATGGTTAATTTTATATAATTTCATATAAATATATTGAATAATAAATATATTTTTATAAAGTTTAATTTTTTATATTTATTCTTTCAAAAATTCTAAATTGTAGGTAAGAGAAGTGGAGAAGAGCTATAGACAAGTCTTTTCTCTTTTGGTGAGGAATATGAATAAATCAATTTCCCTCTTAACTACCTCTCTCTCTCTCTCTCTCTCTCTCTCTCTCTCTCTCTCATCCAACCCT
Source organism: Tillandsia fasciculata (assembly GCA_029168755.2). Classification (NCBI taxonomy): domain Eukaryota; kingdom Viridiplantae; phylum Streptophyta; class Magnoliopsida; order Poales; family Bromeliaceae; genus Tillandsia; species Tillandsia fasciculata. The sequence goes on along the minus strand of CM054933.1, from coordinate 845,808 downwards.
TCTCCTTCATCCGACCATCTCCTTTAACCCCAAATTTCCCTCAATCTCTTCTCCCAATCTCAATTTCCAACCCTAATCCACAATTACTGGAGCTTTAGATCACGGATCTACACAAGATGGTAAACCATCATCCTCTCCGCCATCCAAGCCTCAGAGAAATCTCATCACCGGCTGGTTCGGTTGCGGATCGTCCGGGTGTTACATTATATATATTCCTCTGATTTCTTACTTCACTATTTATTTTTTAACAGAATATATGTGAAATATTAGTTTTGTCTTTTCAAATATACCCCTTAAAAAGATCTAACTGTTAAAATAATATAAAAATATATAAAAAGATAAAAAGATAAATTTATCTTCCTAATTAATCAAGATTAAGTATGTTAAATCGAAACGGCGAAAGATAGATCCAAGAATAAAAATAATGTAAGAAAAGAAAAGAAAGAGCACACCAAGTTTTACGTGGTTCGGCCACCGGCCTACATCCACGGGCGAAGACGGAGCAAAGACTTGTATTAAAGTCAAAAGAAGAATACAAAGATTATATCTCTCAAGAAAATCGAAACTCCAAATAAATCCGAAATATCAAAATTTGCGTCCACCCTAACGATTCCTAAGAATCCAATCGTATGAACGCCCTCACCTTAGAGCTTCAATTTCTTAATTAATCGCCGGCTTCATTAGCAACATATGGCTCCTCCAATACGGCCTCTCTCCTCTTGGGTTGCTAAATTAATTAGAGTATGACCTCTAATTAAAATCCCGACTTCATTAATATGGCCGTATGTACCAACACCAACAACACGTATCTTCCTTGTTGGCCTAAATTAATTAGCGTTTCGGCTAATTAAAAGTTGCGGCTTCATTAAAGTGGCCGGGTATGCTATATATAATATATGCCTCAAAACTAGAATCTAATTAGGATTTGTAGTCTAATTAAACTCCTAATTAAATTCTAGTTTTACCCAACAATCTAAATCTCATATTATCCTAATTAGATTAGGATTTAACTTCAATTTAGATAAATACAAATCTAAACCAAATTATAACAATCTCCACCTTGGTTTGATTTGTAGTCTTTAGTCGCTGTGTTGAGGTTGTCAAAAAAAACTCCACCTTGACTTGAAATTCACCTTAATGCTCCTTAATGCTCCGTGCTCCGTCTTCTCCAAACGCCCCATAGGGCCTCAAATGCTGCTAACTGCCACCAAGTCCAAACAATGTTTGAACTTGGCAATTGTAAGAGACTTAGTAAGCATGTCCGCCGGATTGTCCTCGGTACCAATTTTCTTAACAGTCACTGTGCGCTTTCCGATCACATCCCGAACAAAGTGAAACTTTACATCGATGTGCTTCGTCCTATCATGAAACATTTGATCTTTAGACAAATGAATAGCACTCTGACTATCTGAATAAACAATCGTCGGCTCCCAACAAGAAGTAAGCTCTCCATATAAGCCTCTTAACCACATAGCTTCCTTCACACCCTCTGTCATAGCAATATATTCCGCCTCGGTCGTGGACAAGGCGACAATGGGTTGTAATGAAGCTTTCCAACTAACTGCACATCCTCCAATAGAGAAAATATACCCTGAAAGTGATCTCCTCCTATCCAAATCACCTGCGAAATCCGAATCAACATATCCAACCACACCATCCTTACACCTCCCAAATTTCAAACAAGTGCTAGTGGTACCTCGTAAGTATCTCAGAATCCACTTAACAGCTTGCCAATGAGCCTTACCAGGATTGGTCATATATCTGCTAACCATGCTCACTGCGTAAGAGATGTCCGGTCGTGTGCAAACCATGGCGTACATGATGCTCCCGACAGCGCTAGAATATGGAACATGTGACATGTACTCCCTATCATCATCGGACTGTGGTGATAACTCGGCCGAAAGTTTGAAATGCGCCGCAAAAGGAGTGCTCACCGGTTTTGCGTCTGCCATACCGAAACGCTTTAGAATTTTCTCTATATATTTTTCTTGTGATAAATGCAGAAGTCCTGAATTCTTGTCTCTCTTAATTTCCATACCAAGAATTTTCTTAGCAGCACCCAGATCTTTCATCTCAAACTCACCCTTTAATGAAGCCTTCAACTTATTAATCTCAACTATGTCGTCGGAAGCAATCAACATATCATCGACATAGAGCAACAAATATATGAAAGATCCCTGATCAAGCTTCCTAAAATATACGCAACTGTCACGCTTGCTTCTTGAATATCCGTGACCTGTCATAAAGGAGTCAAACCGCTTGTACCATTGTCGAGGAGACTGCTTCAAGCCATAAAGCGATTTTCTTAACAAGCAAACATGGTCCTCCTTCCCTTCAATAATGAATCCCTCTGGCTGTTTCATATAAATTTGCTCCTCAAGTTCTCCATGGAGAAAAGCTGTCTTAACATCAAGCTGCTCAAGATACAAGTCATTTATGGCTACTAACGATAAAAGAACACGAATAGAAGTATGCTTCACGACGGGTGAGAAAATATCATTAAAATCAACACCTTCTACCTGACTGTAGCCCTTAGCAACTAAACGAGCTTTATACCTTGTATCTTCCACGCCAGGGATTCCTTCCTTTTTCTTGAACACCCACTTGCAGCCAACAATTTTCTTGCCTGTAGGCGGTTTTACTAACTCCCATGTGCGATTCTTATGGAGAGATTCTATTTCTTCATTCATCGCCAACAACCACTCCGCAGAACTGGCACTAGAAATAGCTTGATTATATGTGGAAGGTTCTCCTTCTTCTTCTGTATCTTGTGCCACTGAAAGAGCATAGGCAACCATATCTTCATAACCATATCTCTGCGGTGGTTTTATCTGTCTCCTCGCTCTACTTGTAGCAATGCTCTGCCTCTCAACTTGTGGGGTTTCAGTAACTGAGGTGTCTGGCAACTGAACTTCTTTTGACTGAGAAGAATTCTGTGACTGAACTATACCATCGGTCTCTACCTCCACCTGCTTGCTAGCACTCGGGGTCTCATCAGAAGAATTTCGGTTAGGATATAGCATAATAGACTCATCAAACGTGACATCCCTACTAATAATTAATTTAGACGATTCAGGACACCACAATCTATATCCCTTAACCCCCGTCGCATAACCAATAAAGATGCACTTTTTAGCCCTAGGTTCTAACTTGCCTTCATTTACATGAAAATAAGCAGGACAACCAAATATTCGCAAATTAGAATAATCAGAAGGGCTACCAGACCATACCTCCTCCGGAGTTTTGCAATCAAGTGCCGAATGTGGAGAACGATTTACCAGATAGCATGCCGTAGAGATCGCCTCTGCCCAGAAACTCTTTGCTAAGCCAGCATTAGAGAGCATGCAACGTGCTCTCTCTAAAAGAGTTCTATTCATCCGTTCGGCCACCCCATTCTGCTGTGGAGTATGCCTAACGGTCTTGTGTCGAACGATCCCTTCATTCTTGCAGAATTTTTCAAACTCTGATGAACAGAATTCCAAACCATTATCAGTCCTTAATCTTTTGATTTTCTTTTCAGTTTGCTTCTCGATCATAACCTTCCACTGCTTAAAATAACTGAACACCTCGTCCTTACTTTTCAGAAAGAATACCCACACCTTACGAGAATAGTCATCAATAAAAGTCAACATATATTTAGCACCACCATGAGTAGGAGTACGAGATGGTCCCCAAAGATCAGAATGAATATAATCTAGAGTACCTTTTGTTCGATGAACTGCGGCCTTAAAGCTGACTCTCTTTTGTTTGCCAAGAACACAATGCTCGCAGAAATCCAACTTTTCTAAACTCTGATTACCAAGTAAACCTCTCTCGTTCAACTTCATCATACCATACTCGCTCATATGGCCCAGTCGCATATGCCATAATTTGGTGCTATCTGAATCTGACATAGAGGAAGAAATCACCGCTGCTGAACCTGTCACAGTGGAACCCTGTAGAACATATAACATGTCGGTCAACTTGGCCTTCATCACTACAAGATTTCCTTTAGCGACCTTCATTAATCCATCAGCCGAAGAATACTTAAAACCTTTAGCATCAAGTGTACCTAATGAAATCAGATTTTTTCTCATATCCGGAACATGCCGAACCTCAGATATAGTCCTCACTAGTCCATCGTACATCCGTACCTGAACAGTGCCAATACCAATAACTGTACACTTAGAGTGATTTCCCATCAATACATCTCCACCATCAATAGGCTTGTACGTCGAGAACCAATCTCTATGTGAACAGATATGGAAGGAACATGCGGAATCCATAAGCCACTCATCCTGTCTGCGTGTCTTATCCGTAACTGTGAAGACAATATCACCGCCATCTGATTCTCCTGCTGCAACACTTGCTTCTGGTTTAGCATTGGTGTTTTTCTGATCTTGATTCTTATCACCGTTATTCTTCCGCTGCTCTTTATTTTTCAACTTGAAACAATCAGCTTTTATGTGACCCTTCTTCTTGCAATAGCCGCAAATCAGATTCCTGTGTTTTGACTTTGATCTCGATGTACCTCTATTACCGGAACCCCTTTCCCGAGACCTCCCTCTAGCAACTAAACCTTCTCCTGAAGCTCCACCTGTCTCATTACTTATCTGCATGTCAATCCTTTCTTTTGATAGTAGAGAGGATTTGACATCATCGAGACATAGAGTATCCCGACCAAACAAGAAAGTCTCACGAAAATTCTTATAAGAGGGCGGTAAAGAACATAATAATAAAAGGGCTTCATCCTCCTCCTCGATTTTGACATCTATCGAGCGAAGATCCATAATAATAGAATTAAATTCATCTAAATGTGATTTAATAGAGGTACCTTCCGCCATGCGCAACATGAAGAGACGTTGCTTCAAATATAACTTGTTGGTGAGAGACTTCGTCATGTAGAGAGATTCCAATTTAAGCCAAAGCCCTGCAGCGGTCTTTTCATCCAAGACCTCTCGCAATACCTCATCGGATAAACATAATTGTATTGCCGTAAGAGCTTTGTCATCAATCTCCTCCTTCTGCTCCGCCGTTAACGAATCGGACATCTTTTCTTTTCCCAACAGTGCCTTTTGCAATTCTTGTTGCGTTAGTATAGCACGCATCTTGACTTGCCATAATGCAAAACTGTTGGTCCTGTCAAATTTCTGGATCTCGAACTTCGTCGTCATAATTCTTAATCCTCAAGGGAATAGAAGGCTCCGATACCAGTTTGTTAAATCGAAACGACGAAAGATAGATCCAAGAATAAAAATAATGTAAGAAAAGAAAAGAAAGAGCACACCAAGTTTTACGTGGTTCGGCCACCGGCCTACATCCACGGGCGAAGACGGAGCAAAGACTTGTATTAAAGTTAAAAGAAGAATACAAAGATTATATCTTTCAAGAAAATCGAAACTCCAAATAAATCCGAAATATCAAAATTTGCGTCCACCCTAACGATTTCTAAGAATCCAATCGTATGAACGCCCTCACCTTAGAGCTTCAATTTCTTAATTAATCGCCGGCTTCATTAGCAACATATGGCTCCTCCAATACGGCATCTCTCCTCTTGGGTTGCTAAATTAATTAAAGTATGACCTCTAATTAAAATTCCGACTTCATTAATATGGCCGTATGTACCAACACCAACAACACGTATCTTCCTTGTTGGCCTAAATTAATTAGCGTTTCGGCTAATTAAAAGTTGCGGCTTCATTAAAGTGGCCGGGTATGCTATATATAATATATGCCTCAAAACTAGAATCTAATTAGGATTTGTAGTCTAATTAAACTCCTAATTAAATTCTAGTTTTACCCAACAATCTAAATCTCATATTATCCTAATTAGATTAGGATTTAACTTCAATTTAGATAAATACAAATCTAAACCAAATTATAACAAAGTATTTAATCTATAGTTAATTACATCATTTTAACGAATATTAATGATATATATATATATATATATATATATATATATATATATATATATATATATATATATATATATATATATATATATATATATATAAAAGAGTTAAACTTTATACTAATATATCTATTATTCGATAAATTTATAAAAAGTTATATAAAATTAATTATTATTATTATAATCAGCATTACATCCTGGGGTTCCACAATTTTGTTTCTACCCACAGTTTGGGGTTCCACAATTTTGTATCTGCCCACAGTTTTACTACATTGAAGCTTATAATAATAAGCTATAAATTAAATTTTAGGATGCAACTACCCTTTCATAGAAATTTTAGTTTTTTTTTAAAAAAGGAAAATTGTGAATAAGAGATTGAAATGTTAAAGATTAATTTATCTCAATTTCAATTAGAGTTCTAAATCTAGAAAGTTTAGTTAATTTGTTGCATTTTTTATTCCTAACTTTAATTTCAACTTACTAACCTTCCATGTAGATAGTTGTATTTTTATTTTTGTTTTTTCTTAGAGAGAAATATAGCAAAATTATCTGCGTTTTTATTTTTTTAAAAAAGATAAATTTGGCTGAAAATATAAAATAATTAGACTTTAAATTTGAAGTCTCGGATATTAACCATCAAAACAAAAAATAAAAAAATATTATTTTCTTTAAATTCGTAAATTATTGTTTATACATATACAAATCCGGTGGAGCATTCGTTTGGATTCATTTCGAATAAAAATATAAAAAAATATGATCCGTTCTGAATCTGATCCGATCCACGAAGAAAGCGAATGGATGCAAATCCGTCAGCCCCGAATCCGCTCCCACCCGACAAGAAATGGGATCCGGCCCGCTTGCATCCCCAACCCAATCCGTGAGTGGCACTGTTGTAATAATCCCAACATCCGGGCCCCATTTTCTACACCCTCCCCCCAGCTGGGCCCCACCCATACCTCCTTTAAATACGCGAAGCTTCTCGCCCCTTTCTCTCCCCCGCTCCCTCAAACCCCCCCTCTCTCTCTCTATCTCTCTCTCTCTCTCTCTCTCTCTCTGAGACCCCTCATCAATGGCGAGGAGCTCGAAGCTGAGCAAGCTCAAGGGGGCGCTGAAGAGGTGGAACTCCAGCCCGGGCCGAGCCATCTCCCGCTCCGTCTCCGACGCCTCCTCCGCCGCCCCCGCCTCCTCCAGATCCCACCACCACGACGACGGCGCATGGCTAAACCCTAGATCCGACGACGATGATCACCTCCCCGTCCCCTCCGGCCTCCACCCCGTCTTCGTCGGTAAGTCCCGCCGCCGCTACCTCCTCTCCTCCGACCTCGTCTCCCACCCCCTCTTCCGCCACCTCCTCTCCCGCTCCGGCGACGTCTCCGGCGGGGGTTTGGTCGTGGGCTGCGAGGTCGTTCTCTTCGAGCACCTTCTGTGGATGCTCGAGAACGCCGACCCCGCCCCGGATTCTCTCGACGAGCTCGTCGAGTTCTACGCCTGCTGATGATCAATCCACACCCACCACCCCCATCATCATCATCATCATCACCACGAGCGCTCATCTTAAAGCACGAGTGGCCTACTAACGGGTAGGCGATGTAAATTTTCGGAACTATGGGGGGTACGTTGCAATGCGGATGAGAAATAATGCACTTGAGGATTTATTAATTAGAAGTTTTTTTTTTTACCTTATTATTATTATTATTATTGTTGTTATTATTATTATTGTTGTTGTTGTGTGGCCTTTTGATTCGGGCTAGTTTATTTAGTATTTCTAATTTTAATGTAGTTGGAGGGGGGTTGAATAATTTTGATGTACTCGTCTTGTACATTTGAATGTAAAGATGAACTTTGTCTAATTTTTTTTTTTCATTTTTAAAATTTAATCTTATCTTTGTTTTGATTGTAAAATTTGTTATTTTCATTGCAGATATAATATATGCTGTATTATCAAAAGGCGGTTGATGTAGTGACAAATTTACGCGGTGGTTAAATTATAAATTTCGGAATATTCGCATTTGAAAATTTTAAAATGTAGTAGTAATTTTTTTGAAAAAAAAAAAAATAATAATCTAATTTCTTTATATTTTTAATTGAATTCACTTTAAAGAGATGAGCAATGAGGATAATTTGTTAATATTTTTCTCCAACCCCTCTAAATTTTATCAAATTATAACTTAATATGATAATATTTAATAACATAATATATTATTTATTTATTTATTTATTTATTTATATTCATGATTTAAATTAATTTTTTTTGCTTTATAAATTTTTTATATTTAATTATTTTATTTTTATTTTTTATTAATAAAATTAATTTAAAAATATGAAATATATTTTATTATGATTTAATAAATAAAAAAATTATATATAATCATAAAAGTAATTTTTAAAAAAAAATTAATATTTTACTTTAAAATTATTTAATTTTATAAACTGGACCAAATATAGTAATACTATATATATTGTAATATTATTATATTAAATCAAATACGGTAATATAAAATTAGTAATAATTTGATTCTATAATACAAAATTAATAGTAATTTAATTTAAAATTTTTAAATAACTAATTATATCGATATAATTTATAATATTATATAACTTGAACCATCCTAAAATAAACGAGAATGAGCTAAATATTTATTAGTGATCAAAATTTCAATAGCAGTTGGGAAGTTACAATTTTATTCTATTTACTAGAGAAGTTTGCAACTTTCATAAGTAACATGCATATATATATATATATATATATATATATATAAACCAGAAATGTCACACTGTAAGTCACTTGCATTATTTGTGCATATCATTGTCAACCAGATAGATAACAGAGTAACAGGGTGTCGTGAGATATATATTATTAAATTTGATTATAATTAAAATATTAAAATTTAATTAATTTAGTGATAAAAATAAAATTATATTTATAAATAAACGTTAAAATTTTAAAGTATTTAATTAATCTGAAAATATTGATAGTACTATTCTAAGACGTATTTTTATTCTTACGTAAAAATTAACTGAATACAATTCGACTACTACAAAAATTCTTTCTTATACGAGCAACTAGCACAATCGTGACAGAAGTCATGACAGAAATGAATAAAAATTCTTTCAACATTTATTATAAAATAAATATAAAATTAAAAAAATAATAATAATATAATTTTTTAAATATCTATCCTACGCTCTATTCTCAATAAACAGGGGAGGGAGTTGAGGGAGATGAAGAACTCCAACATTGAATAAATAATAAATAATAATACTTAATAATTGATAATAAATATTATATAAATAATAAAAATAAATAAATAAATAACTTAATTTTAATTTTTTTTACAACACAAGGTACAAGATGCTGCGACATTTATCCGGCTGTTTAATTGGTCCCATTAAACTCCATGATGCCATACATCTTATTCTCCTTTTCTTGGAACCTCTTATGTTATCTTTATAATCATAATATATATATATATATATATATATATATATATATATATATATATATATATATATATATATATACATATAAGGCTATGCTACATGTATATTCTATTTAGGGTGTACATCCTACACCTAAGTCCATTTTAGGATAGGAATTTATCCACTCGTCATTTCGAAGTGACGAGTGAAATTCATCCCACCCTAGAATGGATGAGGTGTAAGATATATCCACTCGTCATTTCGAAGTAATGAGTGAAATTCATCCCACCGTAGAATGGGTGAGGTGTAAGATGTACACCTCATATGAGATGTAATATATACCAATTTTGCCATTCATTTTTTAGCCATTAGATCACATTGAGATTCGTGCAAGCTCTTTAATTAGAAAGAAAAGCTTTTTTTTTTTTTACTTTTTCTTTTTACTTTTTTTTTTTTCTTTTTTTCATTAAAGAGTCTTCAAGAATCTCAATGCAATCCAAAGGCTAAAAAATGGATGGTAAAGTTGGGCTTGTGCTATCAATAACATTCTAGCACAACTCTCTCTCTCTCTCTCTCTCTCTCTCTCTCTCTCTCTCTCTCTCTCTCTCTCTCTCTCTCTCTCTCTCTCTCTCTCTCTCTCTCTCTATATATATATATATATATATATATATATATATATTACATTGAAAACCACCTCTTATTAAATAGATAGCCCAATTGTCTTAAAGAGAAAGGGAAATTAACCATTTCTCATTTGCAACTTGCATGCATTAATTTCTGCTGTCTTAGTAGTTTTGAAGGTAGTATACTCTACATTTCACTTGCTCCACAAAATTGTATTTGTGCAGGGTCTCCTCACACCTTATTCTTTTTTAAAATTATTAAAATTAGAGGATAGTCAATTTTTTTGGATCGTTCTTATCTTAATAAATTTTAAATTTTTCATACATTTTTTATGGGTGGCAGAATAAATTCACAAATTGAATTGAATACGAAGAGCACTATCAGAATTCATTTCTACATTCAAACTTCAAAATCCCTTGAATTAGCTTGATCATATCACATGATTTATCAGTGCTGAAGTTAATTTAAAATTCTATAAATAACCATGACATACTTCATATATATATATATATATAGAGAGAGAGAGAGAGAGAGAGAGAGAGAGAGAGAGAGAGAGAGAGAGAGAGAGAGAGAGGTGGTATATGGTATATCAAGTTGTTGTGCTTTGATTTTAGGCGAGCAAGCTCTGTATTCTCTTTAAAATATTATTTTCAAGTAATTAAAGTAAGTAGAAAAAATAATTGCGAAGTTACGGATATCAGAGCTGTAGATTCTTGAATTCTCTCTTTAAAATATTATTTTCAAGTAATTAAAGTAAGTAGAAAAAATAATTGCGAAGTTACGGATATCAGAGCTGTAGATTCTAAATTCAGTCACGGATATCAGAGCTGTAGATTCTGAATTTAGATTCTGAGCTTTGACGTGCGTTTATACCGGCGAAAAGATAGTGGCTAATTGATGATTAGCCAGTGGGGGGGTCCTTAGAGAGGGATTAGGAGGAGGACAATGGGGATAGATCACATTAATTAATTTGTGAATTTTTGGAATAGTACAATAAATGGACATCAATTTCGAAATATTAATTAATATGTTAGGCTATTTGCAAGTTGCAGTGGTGTACCAAGAGCTTAATTAATAAGCCCACAGTTTCAGTTGCCCGAATATATATATATATATATATATATATATATATATATATATATATATATATAAACTCCGACTGAAATACTATTGATAACACTAAGTAAATAGTGCTATCAAATTTTTAGCACTTGGATGAAAATATGCGCGGTTAGAATTATATTAGTTTTTCAAAATTTTTACTATTCAACCAACCACCCACTAAACCCTAGGGGACCACTATCATCCTAACCACACATTTCTTAATCCAAAGACTAAAAACTTGATAGCACCAATGACTTAGTGCTATCGATAATATTCCAACATATATATATATATATATATATATATATATATATATATATATATATATACACTTCATTATTTGTGTTAAATTATATAAAACAATCACGTTGTACTCTAAAAATATAAGCAGTTAAAAGATAAAAATTTATATATTTTATATTTAATTAATACTTCTTCTCACATTTACACTTAATTGTTTTTTAAAATATAAAATTTTCTATTCTAATATTATATAAAATTATATAAAATAATCGTTCTATTATAAAAAAAATTTAGAAACTAGTAACTAATTGTTCTTGGATCCTATTTATATCCTCCAACCTCTTTGAATTACATAAGCGCTTTACATATTTCCATAACTTAGATCCAATATGCATTGAAGCTGTTGAATAATAATCGCAAAAAATATCAAACTCTGAAAGCTTTATCTAATATATAGTATCAGAGAAAGTTCAGATCAGATGTGATGAATTTTTGAGAAACCAGGAGTTCCAGTTTTTGATTTAATAATATTTTTGATAATATAAACTTAATTAGAATAAATAATAAAAATTTTAAAAAGGATCATAACAAGTTGAGGATTCAAAATGAAAATGAAAGTGAAAACAAAAATAATCGGCAGGAATTGAAGTGAAATTTATCTTTTTTTTTTTAAAAAAAAATTATAAAATGTATAAAATTTTTAGGACAAACGTGGTACTCTTTATTCGTTGAACCATCACCCTCCGTACGTTGACCGCCCATGTGCTATTAACGGAGATGAGGGAGCCTGATTAGGCCCCGGTCGTTCATAGAAAACTATTCCCTGCACTAGGTGTATTATCTATATCCCATACACCACACCATATATATATATAGAGAGAGAGAGAGAGAGAGAGAACTGGGTCGGAATATTATCGTTAGCAGATGGGTCTGAAGCTACCGATTTATTTTCGATGATGGAGCTTCGAAATCGACGGTCGATACTATTGAATATGATTTAGACCACTAAAAGCATTTAGAAATCAAATTTTAAATTTTTTGATATTGTTCTCATGTGCAAAAAGCCAACAAATGGATACAAATATGAACGGTTAAAAATAAACATTCTTCAAAAAATCATAATAGTATTCTTGTAATCAATATTAATCATATTTTAAATAGTTTACAAAAATTTCCAACCAAAATTTAATTGGTTTACATTTTTTTACACTGTTAAATGGGCAAACTTTTCATATCTACTATTTATATATTTTGCAACACTTTCGTCATTAGGTGAATAATGTTGAAAACAATTAAATTTTGATTTTTAGATATTTTCAATAGCCTAGATTATGTTCAACGTTATCAATTGTCGATTCGGAGGCTCTATCATCGAAAACAAATCGGTAGAAACGGAGTCCATTTTGCTACCGATAGTATACCGGCCTAGTGTTGCACTGGAATGTTATCAAAAGCAAACAAGCTCTATTGCTATCGATTCACTTTCGACGGAGCCTCCAATTCGATGTTTGCAACTATTTAACATGATTTAAACCATTTAAACCATCTGAAAAACAAAATTTATGTATTTTTTTAATATTGTTCTCTTGCCTGTCAAGTGGACACAAAAATAAATATCTGAAAATGAATATTTTTTAAAAAGTGATGATAAAAATATTATAATCAAGATCCAGAATATATATTTATTTTAAATAATATAAAAAAAAATTTAACCAAAATTCAATTACTTTAGATATCTTTACCCTCTTAAACGAGAAATTGCTTAATATTGACCATTATTGAAAACAAGTTGGTAGGAACGGAACTCGCTTACTACTGATAACATTCCGGCATATATATATATATATATATATATATATATATATATATATATATATATATAGTACAGCTTTTATGCTTTTAAAAACATAAGCAATTGATGCTTATAGGTTTTTTACCGTTAGATATATTTCTTTAATAATTTTATCTTTTAGAACATACTATTCCACCAACCACCTATTATACCCAAGGGGCCACTATCATTAATTTTAACTGCACATCTTTCATCCAAGAACTAAAACCTATAAGTATCAATGATTTGATACTTTTAAAAATATATGAGCTCAATTATAAATTTTAATGACTATTTAATGCCTAGGTGATATATTTATTTTAATAACTATTTATATACTTTTTATTTTAATGACTACTTAATGCCTAGGCGATATATTTCATAAATTTATAATGTTTTTATAAATATATATAGATTTTTAGATTTTGTAAATCATATTTATTATATTATAAATTTTTGTGGTGTATGAAATGTACTTGTACATCAAGTGAAAGAAACATTTTCTCCATTTTAAATCACATCATGCATGCGTTGTCTCCGACACCATACCACATGAGAAACTTATACATGTACAATAGAGAGAATTAAATCCTATCATTTTCCATGTTTTTAAGATTTTTTTAAAAAAATTAAATTGTACAATAAAAAGAGTAATTAAGAAGATGTGAACATAATCCCTCTATCAGCAACTAAACGACACTAATTAGATGATTAGAAGCATGTGACCTACTCATAAACTACGCTTGTATTAAAGAGTTTATATATTTGCTCCGTATTAGTTAGGTTTATTAGTCACATGATTTGAATAAAAAATTGTATTTAATTATATTCATTCTATGTAGGGATTAGGGCCAATTTAGGACGTTTGTTGTGTATAGTAGTTTTTGTATTGGACGTGCATAGCACTTGGTTCATTACACCACACTTAATTATTCAAGTGAATAAATATATAGTGATATGGATGCATGAACTATATATATATATATTCTAATTAATATAAGTATTTTTTCAAAAAAATAAAAACTATGTATTAGGAGTTAGTTGATAATTTGAAAGATATAATAATTATGATTTTCCTCAAGAAATTTATTTTTATTCTGCAATTTCGTTATGTCGTTTCATAATATTTTTACAGTTATTAATAATTAAGTATGTAAAACAATTTACTTCTGAAATTTTTAGTAAATATCTTTCGAATTCTGGTTAACTAAATAAACTAATGTTTTTTTTGAAAATTTGGTCACATATTTAGTGATAAAAAATAATTACATGAGAATAATATATAGTTCCAAAATGGATATAAACAAGATTTATTGAATATCAATAAACACCAAAACACTTAATAATAATTAGCTGTTCCAAAAAGTTTAGCTTGCACATAATGCACAAAGTTAAATTTATCTGTAACTTAGATTCGATGTATCTTCTTAAGTATGAACAAATATTTAGAATAAATTATCTCAGAATATTACGAATAGTCTTATTTACAATCATATTAGAAAATTCTTGCGGCGAATTCGAGTGGTGGAACAAAACAAACAAATTAATAAGAACATGATAAAGTGTACGCATACTCTTTGAGAAGCAAGTTGCGCAAGCTGTAGTTTTGGAAGAAACAGTGTAAGTGAGAGAGAGAGATGGAGATAGAGATCGAATAGCACATGGTTTGATTGTGTCTGTGGGTCAGATGAATAAGAAGCACATGACATGTTTCATGATGCTTCTGCTCACCATATGTAAGCTATATTATATATGTTTACTTAAACCCAAAAAAAAAAAAAAAAACCCTCGTGGGGAGGGGCTCCAAATCCCTTTTATCTCATCCTTTTTGTCCATTTAGTTGATAGGAACGAGAGATCTCTAGAGAGAGATGATTGCGTTCGTGCATGCATGGTAATTAACGTGGGTGGGTTCACAGGTGAGGCATCAGGGGCATGTGGTACAGTGGTAGGGGCCAGGTGAGATGGAACACACAACATGTACACACACACACAAAATTAATTTTATATATTTCTTTATAAAAGTATCAAATAACAAATAAATTTTTATAAAATTTCAAATTTTTTTTACTTTGCAAATATATCATTTCAAAAATTTGAGTAATAGAAAAATATATTTGTAGACAGAAGGATACTTTTGAAAAAATAAATATGATAATTTAAATTTTATAGAAATATATTTACTATTTAATATCTTTACATAGAGCAATATACAATTATACCAAAAAAATATGCAAATAAAAATTAAATAATAGTTTTCTTATTTATTTGTTTTTTCTATTATAAGAAAGGGATGGCATTTTTTGTTCGTACCTACCCATTTGTTATTCCTCTTTTGTTTTTCTCGCCATTTGTTATATATATATATATATATATATATATATATATATATATATATATATATATATCTTTCTGTTTTCAAATTGTTTTCGATGTTGAGACTTCCGAATAGACGATCGGCTCCGTTAGACTTGATCCATAATATTTAAAATATCTGAAAAATAAATTTTATTATTTTTCGATATGATTTACCTCGTTATCGAAAGAGCTCAAAATCAATGGCTGAAAATAAAAATCTCATAAAAATATTATGATATGATACTAAAATTTTAGATCAAAAATATTGATCTTATTATATATAGTATAAAAAACTTTCTATCAAAATTTTAGGTGATTTAGATATTTCTACACCGTTAAACTTTCAAACAGCTCACCACGACCATTAAAATTATTGATTTTGAGTCATTTTGATCACTAAGCAAATGATATCGAAAATTCACGAAATTTAATTTCTAAGCCTTTTAAATACTCTAGATCAAATTTAACGAAGTCGATCGTTCATTCGAAAATACTAATATCAAAAATAATTTAGGAGTACCGAAACTTCCGTACATATAAAAACATACGAGAGTCTATATATATATATATATAGAGAGAGAGAGAGAGAGAGAGAGAGAGAGAGAGAGAGAGAGAGAGCTAGACTCTTATGTTTTAGAAAGTACAGAGCTCTTCGTATTTATAAGTTATTTTTAATGATGAGACATTCGAATCGGCAATCTCCAGACTTTCGAAAGTATAGAAGACGTACACTCTTGTGTGTGTGTGTGTGTGTGTGTGTCTGTGTGTGTGACTGACTTTGATGGTCGGATTTTACACTGTAATATATATTTTAAAGTTGGCGAAGAATAAAATTTAATAATAAAAATTGATAGTAAGACATGTTGTGATGTTGTACTTGTTACTAAATTCTAATCCTGCAACTAACTGGATTCATTGCATAATTTGTTTCAGGATCCAAACAAGCTCTTTTTCATATACATTTAGGCCAAATAATTGAGAGTTTAGGGTGATAAAGTATTGGAAGGGGAAGGATGAGTTTTTATTATTGAAATAGAATCTTCTTCGTAGCTGGGCCTGAGCAAAATCAATCTGAGCCGTCCGATCCGACCCATTGTATTGGGCCGGTGTGGGCTTTGATATTAACGGTTCAGATTTATTTTCTTATTAGTTGGCTTGGGTCGAGTCAATTTGGACTGGGCTCAGGCTTAAAATTGTTGTGATTAAAAAGCCCGACTTGGTCCAATCTTTAAATCATTTTTAAATGCTAAAAATATACAAAATTTATTTGGACTATGGATCAAATTTCAAAATTAAATATCGTTAATTAACTCAAATTAAATAAATTGAAAAATTAGATAGTAAAATCAAAATTTTGAAAAAGGTTAGATAGTTCAAATATATTTTTAGTCTTTTGAATTACTAAATATATTACAAGATTTTTTAATATATATATATATATATATATATATATATATATATATATATATATATATATATATATATATATATATATATATATATATTAACCATTTATTTAATTTTAATAAAAAAATAACTATAATATTATAATTAGGGTTAATTTCATATAGATACTTTTAAATATATTTATATATTTATCTTTTTAAAAATACTACGTTGTTCATAGATATTTCTACCGTAAACATCCGTTAAAAAAATATAATTAATTATAGGTTAAATATTTAATTTGGTCAGTGATTAAGGTAAATTTATTTTTTTACTTTTTAAGATTTTATACTTAATCATAGATATATTTTTTAACAGTTGAGACTTTTGGAGGAATATATATATAAGAGCAAAATTGATATTTCACTTATATTCTGTTAAAAATTAAATAATAAATTAACGATAACAAAACGGAGGAATATATACAAAAACTTAAGATTTTTAAAAAAATAAATATAAAAAGTTAAATTTTATAGTAATATATCTCCTATTCGAAATATTTACAGAAACAGTATAAAATTAATCATTATAATTATAATTTTATAATTATAGTAATAATTATTATTATTGTAAGTTTCAATAACGGAGAAAGGTGATATACAATACAAATATAATCCTCGTTACATGTGCGGCGCACGTGTTACACGTGAGAAAACCAAATTCAAATTTAGCGTTTTGGGTTCCGCGACCGACTCTAACATCTATAAATACCTCGGCCACGGCGAATTTCGATTCCCCGCTATTTCTATTTCGAATCGGAGCTCTCCCCACCGACCCCTCTCTCCTACTCCTCGAATCCATCCCTCGTAGATTAGATGCCTCATCAAACCCTAGCTCGGAGCGTCACCGACCTCTTCCTCCTTGGATCCACTCTCCTCTCATCCTCCCCATACCACTCGACGAAGACGCATCGTCGAACCCTAGATCGTAATTTACGGTTTCGTCTGAGAATTCCTCGCATCCACGCCAGTGGTGGAGAGCGATCGAGGCCTTCTTCCCTGAGGAGGTGATCGATCGTGTGAATCGACTCGTGGTAAGTTGATTCGTACCTTAATTAGGGTTCTTGATGTGGTTCTTGATCCGATTGCATGTTTATTGTTGTTCTCCTTCAATTATCCAAGGAAAATGTGTTTACAATGCCGTGGATTTACGAAAATCTTAGGTTGTTTGCAGAGTTATGATCGTTTATTCATGGTATACTGATAATCTCAGGTTCTTCTATGCACGCCAATGGTGGAGGGAGATCGAGGCCTTCTTCCTTGAGGAGGTGATCAATCGTGTGGATCGACTCGTGGTAAGTTGATTCGTACCTTAATTAGGGTTCCTGATGTGGTTTTTGATCTGATTGCATGCTTATTATTGTTCTCCTTCAATTATCCAAGAAAAATATGTTTATAATGCCGTATATCTACGAAAATCTTAGGTTATTTGCAGAGTTATTATCATTGATTCATGGTATACTGATAATCTCTGGTTCTTCAATGCATGCGGATGCGTTAGTTCATATGCTTGAATCTTTTTACTGTTATATACCTCTCATATCAGTTGCAAATTTGTGTTTCTTTTAGTTGTTTCTTTATTGTAGTTGTTATAAAATGAGTGAATAAACTAGTTTATTATGTATAATTGTTTGTAATTCCACCTTTAGATGGCTTTATTTTTTTAATAAAATTTTTGGGCCTATTGATTTTATGGATATATTTGAGGTTAGTTGATCCAAAGACTAATTAGTGGTTCTAGATCTGGTTCTTGGTCCAGTTAAACGTAGGGCTGACAATCCAGCTCGCTGTTTGCGAGCTAGTTCGTGTTCGGCTCATAATGAGCTCGAGGTCAATCACACGTTTAATAAACGAGCCAAACATGAGCTGAATTTTTTAGCTCGAAATCTTAACGAGTTGAACACGAGTTGGGGTCGGCTCGCTCGTTCAGTTATTAGATTAAGATTCTAATTTTCTATTTTTTTTTAAAGTTTTTCATTCTGTAATAGAGCTAATAATCTAACTTGTTGTTCGCGAGCCATTTTATGTTCGGCTCATTAATAAATAAGCCGAACAAGAGTTGGATTTTTCAGCCTGATATTTAAACGAGCTAGCTAGTATTCGGCTTGTTTAATAAATGACCAGACACGAGCCGGCTCTTGGTTGCTCGTGTTTGGCTCGTTGACAGCCTAGTTACGCAATGTCTCTTCTTCTCTTTCTATGATACATTAGGTTCAGGACTCAAAGGTTTACTCTTATTAACTAAGTCTCTACCCTTTTATCTTCCTTTGATACATTAGGGAAACAATGTTCTTCCTCCTTTCCTTCAAAAAATTTGTGTAACACATTCTGTTTTCTTCTCTTTTTCAAATCTCTTTTTCTTTAGTTATCTGGTTTTTTCTCCAATTAGTCCTCATCTTAAAGTAATTTCCACTGTTTTCTTTCATTCTTAATTTATTGATGTCACAATTGTATTTTCTTTGGTTACCTGTTGAGTTTGCTATTTTTCATGGTACAATTACCTATAGCAGGTTGTTGCTTCTAACTAGTAAATATAACAAGATTCATTAGGTAGTTTATATAAGATCTTCTCAACTTTTCCCATATTGTTGGACGTCAGAAGATGTCTAATAGATTGAAGAACTTGAACTGATTAGTAGTAAGATGGTCCAGAACTGTGAGCTGCAATCGGTTGCAGACGGGCTATCACAGCCCAAGGAAGGGAGAACATGCTCCGACAAGAGTGGCTTCTCCTTTATGTCCGGCAGGATCTCCGGCACAGGAGATGCATTCCTGAGCCATGCATGGAAGCCGCGCTCCTGTGTCGTCTTCGCCCACACGTACATGGGCAGTCCCGTCGACCCCTGCGTGAGCCCTAGAGATATCCATCACTTCTCACACTTGAGAAAAGAAAATTAATAGAACGCGGGTTATAGGACAACAATCACGAGTCATTCTATATCACTAAATGAAGATATTGAATAACTAGTCTAGCACTTGGTGGTTTACTGATTGTTCTCACTTTATATTTACAAATGCACGGACTGGGTTTCCCGACTAAAAACCGCGTGAACTATGGAAAGATACTGAATGATAGGCAATATTGTCCGCCACCTAGTTGTCATCGCTCTCGATTATGTATCCGTGGTGGAAATTTAAGGGCACGGGGTGCCGCGGCGAGGCAAAGGGCTTTACAAATGGGTGGGACACACGAGGCAAATTGCTCGATCGGGCGAACGAGCATGACATGTGTGGCAGCTCATTCAGGCTTATTCGGAAGGGCTAAGTTGAGAACTTGTATTATCCTTGGTGCCAACTTTGAAGGCAAAGGGGCATTCGACTAAGTAGCATTCTCGATGAGAGTTTGCTCGAGTTCGTCCGGCGAGGCAGAATGCACTCGGCTTGGTGGCCAACCTCGATGGTGGGATTGTTCGTTTGGAACTCGTGAAGTAGTTCGATGAGGGATTCGACGTAAGGTATGGCGTCGAGCCGTCAGGCTCGCAGAGAAACATGCTTGTTTAACTCTTAATAAGTTGAGATCCTGCTGTTTAAGTTTTGGGGTGTATCCTTAGCAAAGAACTCAGGAAGGCTGGCTTGACTGTGCGATACTCGAGCGCCGTGCTTGAGTGTGCGATACTCGAGCGCCGCACGGCGATTTCTAAGGTGAAAAAGTTAACCCTCTGTCAAGATTACAACCTTTCTAGAAACAATATGAGTAAATTATACAATAACTTCCTAGGAATAATAGTTGGCTTTCTATCTTTCATGTAGATCCACAGAAATTACACGAGTTGGCTAGCTGCTGAAATTGGTAAGCATGAAATGAACAACAAGAGAATGATAAAAAGAGTTATAATGTCCAAATCAAGCATCAAGATGTCAAAGAAATCCAATTAAGGATGTCGATTCGGAACGTTACATTATTATAAAGGCAGGGAATGTTAGGTTAGATAGATCCTACCAGATTCCCTGCAGTTATATAGGTAAACAAAGAAAATGTTAATAATCCTAAAACACTCATTTTAAACATTGCCGGTGTATATTGATACAACAGTTTTGTTAAGCTGATAGAATATTGAGTATCCCCAGGAGGAAGAAAAGAACTCCTAAAGACGATGTTTCGTGCACGGATCGATTGGCGATAGGAAGCAACAAATCTTGAGGTGTGCTCATTTATGATGATTCCTCCACCTCCGTGGAATTCCCTTCTACAACACGATAAGAGAAAAGCAAGATGATAAAAACAAAATTAGGTAAGGAATGCTTAGAGCCAAAATGAGAAATTTTCCTTTTTTTTTTTTTTTTTTTTTTTAGTAAGCAACCGAATTATATAACTGCTCAGCAACTTATATCTCCAAATTCCTACAGGAAAATCTACCTCCTACTTTAGGTATGACACTACATAGCATCTCATTGGCGATATTTTTTTATTTGAGAGAAAAATAACATGTTACCTTTTTCGTTCATTTTTTTTTTAGAAATGAATTTCGTTAGAAATGTAAAACAACTAGACTTCAAACTAGAGACCTTGAGTGCCAATCATCAAGCTCTCTGCCACTCGCGCTAGGGATGGTCGGTCTCATTAGCGACTTTTATCGCTTAGTTTTAGACTCTTAACTAGTATAAAATCTCTCATATCTTAATTTCTGCATAAGAGAGAACAAAGCAAAGCAAAGAATAAAGAACAATACCATCATCAATGAGGCCCTGCTTGTGCCTCTCCATGCACTGGAGTATGTACTTGAATGTCTCGATCTCGCACGGCAGTGTGAGCGCGCCCTTGTGATCAAACCCAAACTCCTCCTCGGCCTTCTCGAGAAGCACCTTAAACACCGGAAGACCTAAATAACTCGTCGGTATCACAAACCTCCGGTGCTCTGGCCCCACGTACACAGGGCAATACCCCTTGGGAACATCCGGAGGTAGCTCCGGACTATGGCAGCTCTCCTCATCTGAGTCGCACGCAACGCTGACGCCCTTCAACCGCTTGTCTATAGAAGGAGGGATTCCTGAAGGCTTATTACTGGGTTGTTGCTCTTCCTTTGGGCCGAGAGTGACGGATTGCCACTTTTGGAGAAGCTCTCTGAGTCTTACTATTTGGCGGATCCCTGTTAATTTCCCTCCCTCGTCTCCCATGGTTTCGAAGTGGCTCACTAGTGATGATCACCGAACTTCGGGTTTCGATTCCGACGCGTTGCGATCATTTAGGTCTTCAGGTCCCTAAGCAAACTACTTTGTTCATGCTGATGACAATAAGAAAGAAAACAAATGTTAGAGATGCTAAAGGAGAAGATCTGCAAGTATGAGGCCAATGTCTAGAAAAAAGAAAGTAAATTAATGTATCATTCACAGTGAAATGAATAAGTTCATGAACCTTTTAACATATCTGAGATCAAATTTTACCATGATGCACTGCAGAGACCTATATAACCATACAATAAGAATGCACCCACTCATAATTTAACTAAACAGTAAAATTCTATCAATTTATGCTGCAACCATAAAAGAGAACATTGCCAAATTCTCCACACAATAAGAAGTTGTTCGCGAATGCTTTCCATACAGTAGCTACTTCGATGCTTTAAAGCTCAGCAAAATCAAAAATTGCTTTAGAGCTCTACAAATCAATCTGTGGAAACCATAATCTCCTGAGCTTTTGAGTCACTTAGGTAATTGCATGACCTATTAAAAAATCAATCTATAGAATAATGAAATCCTTAAACAGCTAGATCTGTAAGACCAGCATGAGATTATGGCTAAGAGAACTCTCCTGCAGTTCTACGAATATTAAATCATATCATATTCCAGGTTAATTTTTAATTAATCAGTCACCGCTGAGGCTCAGAGATTTTATCAGACACTTCTCGAGCATCACATGCAAGAAATGCTAAGAGAAATGAAATAACGCGATTAGTACTAAAATATTTCTGGATTGTTTCCTATCAGATTGCTCTTCTACGAGCCCCTGAACTCGCCACAACTGACGTTTGACGGATTAAATTCTCATCTGTTGTTATATCGTGCACGTGAGCAGGGGTGTTATAAATAGTTTTATATAGTTTCCTTTTTTCTATTAAATTATTCTTCTGTTTAGCAAATTTTAAACTAACTTAGATGGGGCTTTGTGAGTCTCAACAAGGACACTAAACAAAAACTTGTAAATGAGATTGGTGACAGAGCTAATTAATTCAACATCAACACATTTCAGGGCCCCATAAATCAGGGAAAAGAGAAATCCAAATTACACAATACCATTTATTGTACTTACAACAATTGTGCATCTAATATGTCATATAAAATTTGAAGATATGAATATTTAATTGAGATTTTGATTAATGAAAAACAATTCATATTTATATATTTACATATATTCCACATTCATTTATAAAACATCAAAATTGGGTTGTACTGATAGAAAAAAGAAAAAAAAATCCTAGAAAAATGCAAAAATCCAGTATTTCCAATCTACCAAGATGTAATATAACAATGTCCAAAATGAAAATAGAAAGGAAACCTAAAAAAACAAAATTAAATCTATTTCCTCAATAAATTTGAGGAAAAATTTTCAGAGAAAAGTAGATAAAGGGATATGTATAAATCTAAAAAAAAAAAAAAAAACTAACATGTATAAATTCATTGATAGGGTTTGTTACCTGATTCGAGAGGAGAAGCTGCCATTGTAAGAGAGAGAAAATGGAGAGAGAGGAAGAGAAAGAGGAAGGAGAAAAGGTGGTGGATTTAATAGTTTTGTACGAAATTACTAAAATACCCTTAAATTATTTTCTATTTTAGATTGGCACCGTTTGGATCGGAACAAGTTAAAAAATAAAACAAATAAAAATCTTATTGCATTTTTTTACAAAAAAATATTTTTTTTTATTTATAACCAGTTATTATAAAATTATTTTAAAATAATATGTTAAGACGGAGTAATTGTTGTTTTATCTTTTGATGGAACAATACTTTTTTTTTTCTTCATATCTTTATTAATTTAATAATAAATAAAAGTTTACTAATTTTATTAATATATTATACATTAGTTTATTAACTAATTAATTAGATAAATAATTAATAATTAACTATTTGAGTAATTAATTTATTATTTATAATTAATTAGTTAATTAAAAAAATAATCTTTTAACCAATATAACTAATTAAATTATTAATTTATTAAATTATTTATAGTTAGTTAATTTATTAATTAGCAGTTATCATGGTTAATCCTAATTAATTAATTAATTAATATTTATAATTATTTAATGGTATTCGTTATTAATTAATTAATTAATTTGTTAAATTATTATTTAATTAATATTGTGATGTTAATTAATTATGTAAAATATTATTATTATTTTAAAACTATAATTATTCTATTTCTATTATTTTTATCTAATTATCCAAATATTTTTTAAATTTTTAAAATTAATTTAATTTTTATTTAAACATAAAATTAATTTTATTTTTATTTATTTCTAAAATTATATTTTGCGGAGATCTACGAGGGCAATTATGGAACGAAGAAAAATGATGGGAGGAAATGATGGGAGGAACCGAAGAAGGGGAAGCGGGCCAGGTCAATTGTACACGTGGCAACCTCGTAGGGTTCCACGTTTATATTCTCGCCGAAGGAGGTGGTATATTATATTAATATATTTATTTATAAAAAATATAATAATAATAATAACATATTATATTATTATCGGCTTTTGGATTGATTTGGTCTAATCTGGGCTCAGACTAAGTCTTAAATTTTAATCCTGAATACCAAAAAAGATCGTGGACCGTTCCGGTCATCTCTGCTTGATTCGGCCGGCCTGATCCTTTTCAGTCGTGCTGGGTCGACCATCTTAGGCTTGTCAGCGCCGCACCACAAACCCACAAGAAACGGCCCGGCTCGTTTGGACTCTATTGTCGTGCCGACACGGCCCGGCTCGGCCTGGCTCGGCCCATCCCTAGTCAGGCCTTAGGCCTTTTTCTATATAAATATTTTAATTTTTTAATTTTTTTAAAACTTTATAAAAAAAAAAATTAAAAAAAATAAACTATGAAATAAAGAATTGGTTTAGAACTCTGCAAGTATTATTCAGAATCTGAGAGATTTGATGGATCCGAGATAATATTATCCGAATTTAAGATTGAATATCTTTTCAGCCAATTTCGGTCAGGATGAATATAGGCAAACATTGCACGCTTACGTAGACGGTTATTTATAAAAATACTAAGCAATTGGTATTTGTAAATTTTCTATTTTTAAATTTATTTTGTTGACTAATTTTAATTTTTAAATCATACTATTCCACTAATTACTCATTAAATCTAAAAAATCATTCTCATTCTCATTATATATTTTTTTCATTCAAGAACTAAAAATTTACGCATTAATGACTTTACTTTTAAAAATATAATAGCTCAATTATATATGTTAGTCCGGTTATGGTGTTTGTAAAAATACTAATTATTTTGTGTTTGTAAGTTTTTAACAGTTAGATCTATCCCTTTAATCAATTCTACTCTTTAGATTATATTATTTTAGCTAATCATTCATTAAATTTTAGGAGCCTATTTTGATGTATAGTAAAAAAATTATATGGAGTTAATAAACGGTTGGTTAAGTGAAATAGAAAATATTGTAACTTTAAAAAATTTCATGCTTTTAAATTTTAAAATATTTGAATGTATATTGTACAAAATTGTAAAAAAAATAATAATATTATTAATTTTATATTTAAAATTAAAATTTCATAATTAGAAATTAAAAGTTAAAATTTTGAAATTTAAAATTAAAATTTTTAGTTTGTAATTTTTTATTTGAATTTTGAAATTTAAAATTTAATATTTTAAAATTAAAATCAAATTTTAAATTTTAAATTTTAAATTTTAAATTTTTTAATTTTCAATTTTTTATTTCAAATTAAAAAATTAAAATTTCTTTCTTGTATTCTGATCAATGTCTGTTATAGCTTCAAATTTTTTTCGCTCACATCACACCTTCCTTCAAGCCAATAGTAATGTAATCTTTCTTATATTTTGTCATATTCACTTTTTTATTTTTATTTATTTATTGATCGATTGATTGATTAGCATTTGAGATTAATTGAGTTTAAGTACGTTAGCCAAACTCAAAAAGAAACGCCACTCCAGGCATGCGAAATTTTAATGTAATTAATAAAGTTAACTGTCTTTCCCGGCATTTATAGCAATCTTAATATGCTTGTAACTGACCGGAAGGGAATGTACAACGACTGCCATTTTCCTAGTCTTCACATCATCTCTCCTTCAGTTCAAAGTTTTCTAATCGTCATGATCAAACGATGGCCAGAAACCACGCCACCTCATTCCAGGTGGGGGTCATTGCAGCCTTCCTCTCTCTCGTCATCCTCCTTCCGGCGGCCTCTGCCGCCCGCCACACCATCCGCAACAAGAATGTCCGGCAATTCCTGCCACGACAAAGTAGGACTGCGCTAAATCTCGAGCCTATTCTTCTCCTCGCGGAGAACCACACGAGGGTGATAACGGTGCGGAAGGACGGGCGGGGGGATTTTACCACGGTCGCAGACGCCGTTAACAGCATCCCAGCAGGCGTGTCGAGGCGTACTGTGATTCATATCGGGCCGGGATTGTACAGGGAGAAAGTGACGGTCGACAGTTCCAAACCATTCGTCACGTTCTACGGGGACCCGCATGCGATGCCAAGGATTTCATTCGACGGGACGGCTGCGCAGTTCGGCACGTTCCTGAGCGCCACCGTGGCGGTCGAGTCGCGCTACTTTGTCGCATGCAATATCATCTTCGAGGTACCAAAACCGCGGGGAGAGAGAGAGCGAAAGAGTTTGAGATTCTCGCATTACTACCGTTTACGTTGTTAGAAATAGTAGAGATGATACGTTGAAGTAATTGTGGCGTTATAGTAGAATACAACTCCAAAGCCTGCTGACGGACAAATGGGAGCTCAAGCGGTTGCGATGCGAATATCAGGAGACAAAGCAGCGTTCTACAACTGCAGGTTCCACGGCCATCAAGACACGCTCTGTGACGACAGAGGCAGGCATTACTTCAAAAACTGCTTCATTACTGGGACGGTTGATTTTGTCTTCGGCAATGGAAGATCCCTGTATCGGGTATGCCCTCTCTCTTACATTTTGCTATGTGAATAATTCAAATAATCCTACGTACCATTTATTATGTTTTACTGCTGCCTACTTAATTTTTTACTCGGCTTAATTAATGACGGTCAAAACTTAATCTAATTACCGAGTTGGTAATTACACCGATCGAAGAACCTCTGGAATCAGAAAAAGTCTAAAAGATATTGAAGGGCTTCAACTGATTAGTAGTAAGATGGCGCAGAACTGTGAGCTGCGATCGGTCGCAGATGGCGCCACGACTATCACAGCCCAAGGAAGGGAGAACATCTCCGACAAGAGTGGCTTCTCCTTCGTGTCCTGCAGGATCTCCGGCACGGGAGATGCGTTCCTGGGCCGCGCATGGAAGCCGCGCTCCCGTGTCGTCTTCGCCCACACGTACATGGGCGGTCTCGTTAACCCCACCGGCTGGAGCGACAAGGGCTTCCCCGAGCGCCAGAGGTATCTATATCTATCACTTCTCACACTTCAGAAAAGAAAATTAGTAGAAGGCGTACTATAGGACAATAATCAGAGTCATTCTATATCGCTAAGATACCGTGGTTCGAAAATTATAAATTTAAAATAAATTTTTATAAAAAAAAAAAAAAAAAAAATAGAGTTTGATTTATAAAACTGTTATTTTTAAAAATAGTTGAAATTATATTTGATTAATTTTTTAAAATAAACAAAAAAAATAAAAAAATAAAAAAAATTATAATTTTAAAATAATAATATTTTATCTAATTAATTAATATAAAATATTAATTAAATAATAATTAATATTTGTATAAATTAAAGTTTATATTTTAGTAAATAATACCGTTTAATTTTTTAAAAATTAAAGTTAAAAATTTTACAATTTGTATAAATTTAAAAATTTAAAAATTTATTAAACTTATAAATTTATTAAAAATTAAAGTTATAAATTTAAAAATTTAAATTTTAGTTATCTCGAAAAATGTGTAAAAAATAATATAAAAATGATAATTTTTAAATTTTTATAAATTAAAAATTTTCTATAAAAATTTTCAAATTTTAAAAAATTAAAATTAAAAATTTTAAAATTTATAAAATAAAAAAATTTAAAATTTATAAAATAAAAAAATTTAAATTAAAAATTTTATAAATTTTAATTTTAATTTTAAAAAATATAAAAAAAATAAAAATAAGATTGTTTTCGGATGCAAACAATCTTTTTCCCACCCATAGGAGTAATTGTTATTTTTCCTCTTAACGGACTAGTCCAGTATTTTCTTTTTTATATTTGAAAAATAAAATAAAAATAAAAAAAAATTTTTTTTTTATTCCCAACTGAATATAACCTAAACATAGCCTAAAGGAAGATATGGAATAACTAGTCTAGCAGTTGATGGTTCACTGATGTTCTCGTTTTATATTTTATCATAGGACAGTTTATTACGGGGAATACAAATGCACGGGACCAGGTTCCGCAACTAGAAAACGCGTGAACTATGGAAAGATACTGAATGATAGGCAAGCGAGGCCCTTCTTGAGCAAAGATTTCATTAATGGTGCAACATGGCTTCTTCCTCCGCCAAGATTACGACCTTTCTAGAAACAATATGAACAAATTATACAACAGCTGCTTTCAATCTTTCATATAGATCCACAGAAATTACACAAGTTGGCAAACTGCCAAAATTGATAAGCATGAAATGAACAACAAGAGAATGATAAAAGGAGTTACAATGTCCAAATCAAGCATTGTCAAAGAAAACCAATTAAATTTTTAATTTTTAATTTTCAATTTTTAATTTTTAATTTTTAAATATTAAATTTTAATATATATTCAAATTTTAAATTTAAATCTTAATTTTAAATTTTAAAAATAAAAAAAATTATATTTATATTTTAAAATTTATCATATTTTTGGAGATAAAAAATTTTAAGAATGTTGATTTTTTTTTTTTTTTTTTGGTCAGAGTATATTATTTTACTCTATTTGGAGTATAGTTAACTATACTCCAAAGAGTATAATTTATCTATACTCTAAAAAAATAAGTTATTTTTTTGTATGCTAAACGTCTCATAGGATAATATTTCTACGGGTACAGTATAGCTTAACCATACTATATTTTTCATTCAAATGTTAAAACTCATTGGCACCAATAACTCGATACTTGCTCCGTTTGGCAATGAGTATAAGGGAGGATAAGAGGGGATAAGGGGGTTATTCCCCCCTTACACCCAAACGTGATTTTGGATAGGGGGAACAGCTGTTTCCCTCCTTACCAAGTTATCCGGTATAAGGGTGGCCTGTTGCTTTTTTTTTTTTTTAATTAAAATTTTTTAAATTATAAGATATTTAAATTTATAAAATTTAATTTTTTCTTTTTTATAAATTGTAATCCACTCTATTCTTTTTATTACTCTTTAATTTATCAAACACTATTTTTTTTATTTCCGGCTCAATCAAATACAAAATTATTTTAATTCATAGCTATCCCAGAAATAATTAATTTTTTTTTTTTATACTCGAAACAAACGCAGCCTTAAGAACTCATATATATATATATATATATATATATATATATATATATATATATATATATATATATGAATTGAGCTTTAATACTTTTGAAAGCATAAATCATAAGTGCTGGTAAATTTTTAGCTCTTGGAGGAAAAAATGTGTAGTTAGGATGATAGTGGGACTTTTGGATTAAATGAGTGGTAGGATGATAGTGGGACTTTTGGGTTAAATAAGTGGTTGGTGAAATATAATAATTTAAGAGATAAAATTAGTCAAAGTGGTAGATCTAATAGTAGAAAACTTACCAGCATTAATTGCTTTGTGCTTATACGTACAAGCATAGTAGTCGTTATCTATATATATATATATATATATATATATATATATAGAGTTGGGCTGGAATGCTATTGATAGCACCAGCCCAACTTTGCCACTCATTTTGTAGCCCTTGGATCGCATTGAGATTCGTGGAGGCTCTTTAATGAAAAAAAAAGAAAAAAAAAAGTAAAAAGAAAAAATAAAAAGTAAAAAATTTTTCTTTTTAATTAAAAGGCTTGCACGAATCTCAATGCGATCCAAGGGCTACAAAATATGTGGTAAAATTGGGCTGGTGCTATCAATAGCATTCCAGCACAACTCTATATATATATATATATATAGAGAGAGAGAGAGAGAGAGAGAGAGTTCGACTACTATGCTTGTAAAAGTACTAAGCATTTGGTACTTATAAATTTTTTATCGTTAGATTTATCCTTTTAACTAATTTCATCTTTTAGATTATTCTATTCATCCAACCACCCACTAAACGCAAATGACCTACTATTATCTCAATCACACATCTTTTTATTCAAGTGTTAAAAATTTATAGATATTAATGACTTATTATTTTTAAAAATATAGAAACTCAATTATATTTATATATAGAGAGAAAGAGAGAAAGTTCGGCTACTATACTATTAATAGTACTAAATACTTGTGCTAACAAATTTTCTACCATTAGATCAACTTCTTTTATCAATTTTAATTCTTAAATTATACTATTCAACCAACTATCTACTAAACTTTAGGAGCTCACTATCATTCTAATCACACATCCCTTCATTTAAGGGTTAAAAATTTAATACCATCAATGATATTAATAGTATAGTAGCCTAGTTCTATATATGTATATATATAAACTATAGCTTATATGTTTTTAAAAGTAGAAGACAATTCATGCTTGTGAATCTTTTACCATTAGATTTGTATTGGGATTTATACTTTTTACTTTATCTTTCTCTTTCTTTAATTGACTTTACAAAATCACTAATCCAATACAAATTCAATAGTAAAAAATTCACAAACATGAATTGTCTTGTATTTTTAAAAACATATAAACTCTAATATATATATATATATAGTCCGGCTATTATGTTTGTATAAATACCAAATAATTGATACTTATAAGTTTTCTGTCGTTATATTTATTTTTTTTTGACTAATTCATCTTTTAGATCATTCTATTCCATCAATCACTCACTTATACTAAGAAACTCACTATCATTCTAACTATACATCTTTTCATCCAAGGACTAAAACTTACAAGCACGAATAATTTATACCTTTACAAATATAAAAGCTTAATTTTATATATATAATAAAGATTATATGTTTTTAAAAACACAAGTCTATTTATATTTGTAAATTTTTTACCATTGATTTTATATTAGGATTTGTACTTTTGTAAAGTTAACTAAAAAAAAATAAAATAAAATAAAAATATAAATTTTAATACAAATTTAATAATAAAATATTTAAAAGTAGGAATAAAATTATACTTTTAAAAATATATTATATATATATATATACAAAAATTAAATAAAAATAAAAAATTACTTAATTTATTTATTTGATAATTTTCACATCACATCACACCACACCCGCCCCCGCCCTTTTTTTTTTATACCCGATAAGGAAAGCCTTTTCCAAAACACACCACACCACAACTTGCGGCGTCCACTTGGTACCCTCGGCGGGCCCCACACCGCACCTCACCACACCCTCCCACACAGTGGTCCCCACCACCACCTATTACTAGTGGCAATCTCGTAAATAATCCCCTTCTCCTTATCTCTCTCCCATAGCGCTGGGCTCCACGTCCTTTTCGCCTGCGGGTCCCACGTGCCGCCAACTGCGACCCGCGACCCGCGACCCGGCCCTAGAGGGTAAGGAGGGGGCGCGGCGACGGGGGTGGGGCGGGGGAAGTTTCTGGAGAGTGGCGCCTGGGTTAAATATCTCCTTGGCGGCGGATCTCGACCGTCCGTTGGATCCTGCGGCGGGGACTCGCTTTCGACTGTAGTCACGCGCAGTGAGATCACCGCGTTGTGCTTCGACCGGGTTTTGGGCTCGAGACTCGATCCCGGGTCGGAATCGTGCTCCGCCGTTGTAGAACCGTACCCGGGTACGAATAAGCTTTAGCTTGGACCACGACTTAACTCGAGTTCATTAAATTGGCCCGTCGCTCAGGCACTAAAAATCTTGAATCTCATAAACAATAATGGTTAAAATGCAAAAAAAAAACAAAAAAATATTCGATGAATAATTGCTAGTTTTTAAAAATTTATATTTAAATTTTTAAAATTTTAAAAATACTTTTAAAAGATTACAGCATTTATAGATAGAGCAAAATAAATAAATAAAAAATATATTTTTAATATATTTTTGCTGTTTTACTAGATATTTATAATATAAATTATATAGATTAAAAACCTAAAATTTTAAGAGAATAAAATATAAATTTTTAAACATTAGAGAAAAAATAAATAAATATTTATGAAAAAAATTCTGCACTTTTAATCTCTCTTCTCTGTAGAAAAATCAAAATGCATGTTTATTAGGTTTGGGAATCTTTGATTAAAGGTAAGTTGATTAACTAAGGGTTTTTTTAAAAAAAACAGTTATCTTTGTGGTTTCAAAAAATATCAAAATTTTTGAACAAGGCTTTTTTTTGTTTATTATTATTCATTACTTTTAACTCTAGCTTAAAAATATATAACTCTTAATTCCAAAGACGCGGTCAATTTATTTATCGAATCGTTGACGCTAATCAGTAATTTTAAAAATTTGAACAATTAAAAAAATATACCTAATTCATCGAAGACATACAGATATAGCACTTGCGTGTCTAGATTGTGACTCCGTCTAATTAATTTTACGTCGTTTTGAAAATAATTTGATTCGACCAAACCTTTGTCATTTCAAATATGACTCTGTCCAATCTGACATTCCGTCACCACATGGTGAAATGCTGATTTTTTTAAGTCAATAATAATTTTATAATATATTTTGTAATAAAATTTATAGGATTACACATAAGCATGGCATGCTAATGTGCCTAAACAACAAATTGTTAGTTTCAAATACACAATAAGAATTAAGAAACCTAATTTTGCTTTGAGTTTCAAATTCAAAAAAATCATGCAACTCAATTTCACTTTTACAAAGTAAGTTACTTTAACTATTATCCTATGCTTTACATTTTATCAAATAAGTCTAAAAGCTTTGTCTTTATATTTCTATTGCCCAAGCTGCAATTTAAATAATAAATTTACAATTCAAATTTAGCTGAATCCATTCGAATCCAAATTTAATTTAGGGATGCTAACGGATCGGTTTTGAAGCAGTGTTTATAAAGACACGAAATCAAATATGAATAAAAGACTATAAATTCACATCCGAAATTCAAAATCCGAATCCAAATATGTAATATAAAATTATTAAAATATTAGTATTATAAATAAATTTTTATATAAACTTGATTTCGAACTCAAATGGAATCAGATTCTGACAGAAAATTATGATCAATTTTGAATTCATCGAACGTTTTCTTTTACACTCGTAATTGAAATAATACAAGTTATGTTTTTATATTTGCATTCGAATTCGAATAATATTTGAAGTTTCTATACACATTGACTTACTACCTAAAATTCAGTGATTTAAAAATTAGATTGAGTTGACCGATTCGATCAAGTCTATAAAGTAGTTTGATTCAACTCGTTATACGGAATAAGTCAAATAACTATTTCAATCTGTTCGAATTAATGATTCAATTATTGAATTGGTTCAGTTTTAATTAATCAACTGGTTTTTTTTTTTTTTTTGTTAAGTCATATTAAAATTAATCGACTTAAAATTAATCTAGTTGATTTTATTTTCTGTTAATACATTTTGATATAATAAAAAGTAAAACTTAAAATTTTATATTTATTTAATGTTATCTAAAAATTAATATATTATTATTAAATATTATATATATATATATATATATATATATATATATAATTAAATATTTACGATGTTATAATCACATTACTAGTAGTTTAACAAGTGGTTAACTCATTTGTTGAACTAATGATCTTTGATCTAATAATAATATTTTTAGATAGCTAAAATATAAAAAAATTTCGTGTAAAAATTATTTTTTCACTTTCCGTTCTTAACTTTTAAAATTTTATATTTTATCTTTTTAAAATCTCAAAATATATTTATAAAAATTATGGCGTTAATAGAACGAATGAAATAATCAAATTATTTTTATTAATATATTTTTGTAAATATTTTTGGTATAAATTATAAAAAAATTAATAGAATAAATCATAACGAAAAGAAGCTAAATGTATCTACTTGAATTTTTTCTAAAAATAAAATATAATTTTTTGAAATGATAGAAATATATATATATATATATATATATATATATATATATATATATATATATATATATATATATATATATTTACTTAAAATTTTTTGTAATTCAATTTTTTTTTTAGACAGCTATTTAAGTATTTGTCCCTATTATTTTAAAAAGAATATTTATGGTACATCTCAATAGAGTGTATATTAATACACTCCATCATTTCAGAATAAAATAAATTTTTTTAATTATTTAAAAATAATTAATAAATTATTTTTTATTTTAAATAATTACCTGTGTACCCCTGTAATATGATGAAATTTCTGATTTACCCTTCTTATTTTTTTCTTTCAAATATACCCCTAATACGTTCCACATTTTTTCTGATATACTCCTATTTTGAGGGTATATCAGAAAGAATTTGGGTTTTTAGAAGGGTATATTAGAGAGGAGATTTTTTGAGGGGTAGATATGAAAGTTGGGAACTTAATAGGGGTATATAGGCAATTGCCCCTATAAAATATATATTTATATATTAAAAAAATAAATGTAGCATTGCTTACACTAAAAATCAGCTTTTAGGATTAGAGTAGGGCGGTGAGATTACCGATTAGCGTGAACCAATGGATAATCACACCTTATTATAAAATAAAAGGATTACGAAGCAGCGAATCAAAACCCCTGAAAAATTAAAAAGGAAAAATATATATTAAAATTTAAAATAATAATATATTTCTGTTTTTAAGAAAAAAACACAGGGGACTGTTTCTGGAGAGTTCCTACGGGGGGAGGCATTGGGTTTTTCTCGACCCCCCTCCCCCCCTCTCTCTCTCTCTCTCTCCTGTTCCCCTCTCTCCGACGAAACAGCTAGGGTTTGCGTGTGGGAGATGTAGCCGCAGCTTTCGATCGTTCATGGTGAGGTGAGGCGAGGCGACCTCGAGGCGCTCCAATGGCGGCGGGAGGGGAGAAGAGCGGCGATCTCTACGCCGTGCTGGGGTTGAAGAAGGAGTGCTCCGACGCCGATCTCAGGATTGCGTATAAGAAGCTCGCCATGGTACGTTACATATATATATAGAGAGAGAGAGAGAAACCCTAGTTTTTTTTTTTTTTTTTTTTTTTTTGGGTTCAATATTGAGATTTGGAGTAGCGAATTCTCCCAATGATTCGATTTTTCGCTTTTTTTTTTTTTTTTTTTTTGTTCAGGGAAATTTTAGATTTGGAATCGCTTTTTTTTCTTTTTTTTTTTTACATATAAATTTGATTTGATTAAACAATTTAAAAAAAAATTAGATTTTTGCAGTATTATTTTTTTGATTTTTTGTTTTTTATTATTATTATTTTTGCTTTAATTTTGGACGGTAGAGATGGCACCCTGACAAGTTCTCGGCCTCGGGAAACGCGAAACGCGTGGACGAAGCGAAGGAGAAGTTCCAGCAAATTCAGGGAGCCTACTCCGGTTTGTTTTCCGCTCCGGCCCCTCTACCTCTTCTTATTTACTTTTCAGGACCATATTTCTAAACTATACATTTTCTCCTCTCAATATAAATTCAATTTGCTAATCTTTAACCCCCCACGTTACATTAAATTATTTAAATTAGCGCATTTTTTTTATTAATAATAATAAATAAATAATTTTATGGGGGGTCGTGCATTGCATTGAAACAGTTCTCTCCGACTCCAATAAGAGATTCCTGTACGATGTTGGGGTCTACGACAGCGACTGTGACGATGACGACGACAATGTGAGTGTTTTTTATAACGTTGTTGGTTACAGTATTTTTTTATTTTTATCTTAATTTAATTACTATTTCAATTGATTTTTGTTCTGATATGATTGTTTTGGGTTTTTTTTTGCTTACAGGGAATGGAGGAGTTTCTGGGAGAAATGGCCCAGATGATGAGCCAAACAAAAACCAGCGTAAGCACCGTTTATTGGTCCCTGAATATTTAGTAAGCTTTGTTTTGGTCCTCGAAATTTGATTTGGGATTGTCGAAATTTAAAAGTTGCAACGGTAAAGTTGATTTGAGTAAATGTCCGATCATTAATTCTAAAAATTCGAACTATTAAAAATATATGCATGCAGATTCAACATTCACAAATTTTGATCTTGGATCTCTTGCTTCATTCAATTTATTGAACTTATTCAACTAACCCTATCAGATCTATTATCACGAGATAAAAAAATTGGATCTTGAATTTTGATGAGGCCATTTGCGGGCCGTTTGATGTGCAGGAGAACGGCAACGAGACGTTCGAGGAGCTGCAGCAGCTGTTCGTGGAGATGTTCCAGGGCGACCTGGGCTCTGGATTCGGCCGCGGATCCAACGGTCACTATCGCGCCTCATCGTCGTCATCGTCATCATCGTCGTCGTTCTCGTCGTCGATGTCACCCCCGGGCGGGGGCAACGGTAACAAGAGGGATAGCTCGGCGATGAGCGCGGGGAAGCCCAAGACGAACGGGTTCGACCCGAGCGCCAGCGGGTTCTGCTTCGGGGTGAGTCCCGGATCCGAGCCCGACATGTTTTACTTACATATTCCTTTACATAATCTAAGTGCTTGGATGGCGCAGTGCAACATCTGTGCTTGTTTTTTTTTTTTTTTTTTTTTTTTTTTTATTTATGGCCTAAGATATAGTTCGACTTCGAATGCTCAAATCAGAAGGATTTTATTGAAATAATTAAGAAAAATATAGGAGTTTAGTAGTAGAATTTTCTTTAGGAAAAAAAAGGGGTGGAGGACTGAAATGTAAATTAGGATATTCATACGGGTGCAGTAGTGCAAAGTTTAGAGGTACTTTTCTAATTTTAATATATTCTTACTATTTATTTTTATAGCTGTGGAACTGAAATTTTTCTAATTTTAATTAAATTATATAAGAACTGAAGTTTCCTACCATTAATAATTTTTTTTTTTTTTTTTTTTTTATTTTTTAGGATATTTTTTAAAAATTAAGTTTCGACCGAATATAAAGTTACGAAAAATCAAACAACAAAAGTTGATTTTTACTCCACCTTAAGTAGGGATAGGAGCCATTTATGTTGATCTGGAGTTAACTTACTTTTCGGTTGAGTTGGAGTTTGAACTTTAATTAGTCAAATACTGTTTCTTAAATTTTTACTTAAACGGGTAAATCGCTCTTAAATTACTTGTGTCGGTGCCAATAATTAAGTTGGATCATCCACCACATATGTTGAATTTACAATGTTGGCTTTTTCATGAGATTAAATCCACATTAAAAGCCACTTATTCTGGTTGCATTAGAATAAAATTTTATTTTATTATTGTTTTCCAATGCTGTTTCTTGGTAGGTATGTAATTAATTTCGTGTCTCGATTAGTTTAAGACGTGGCTTTGAAATTAGAAATCGTTTCAATTTTATGTTTTCGGTTCGCTGACTGTTTTGCGTTGAAATTTTGAAAAAGAAAATTGGATGTCTGTGGTCAAAACGGAGGTTCGAGCGAATCCGATAAGAAAATTTTGTTAAGAATTTTTTTTTTATTCTCTTTCTTTTTGTCCTAGAAAGATCGAGCGATTGTATTATCAAGAATATTTTGTATTTTTTTTTTTTTCATACAGTGAAACCTTCATTTTTTTGTCCGTGAATTTTTTTCTACAAAAAATTTTTTACGTAAATTTGTATTTTATTATTTTATTCATGCATTTGAGATATGCTTTTATGCGGTGATCGTTTTTAATTTCGTTAAATTTGTGCGCTTGTTGTTAAGGGTTTAAATGACAAAGTTTGAAGATTACCTTCTAGATGTGTCCTAAAAGGTCATAGATTAAATTATTAGTAAATTAAACTTTACTGTTCTTTTTTTTTTTTTTTTTTTTTTTGTTGTATCTTTGTTACCTTTGAAATTTTCTTTACTTTTGTTAATATCCGTGATTTGTTCGCGTTTTCGCAGTTAAACGATTCGGGGCAATCGTCGAAAGGCAGAGGTGGGCACTCGTCGAAAGGCAGAGGTGGCGGCAACAGCAGCAGCAGCAGCAGCAGCAGTAGTAAGAGGAGGAACGGGCGAAAGTAGAAGGTGTCGTCGAAGCACGACGTCTCGTCCCTCGACGCCGAAATCTCGGCTTAGGTATTATTCGATCATTTAATCTCATATTAATTCGCCACTGCGTCGACATTGCAGGAGGAAAGAAAGGGGGTGCTGTGTTTGTTGTTCTCTTTTTAGTTCTCTTTTTAGTTGGGGTTACTTGTTTGGTTAATGAAATGGGTTTAACTTACAAAACTCTGTGTGTGTGATCTTACATTCGTTTAATTTAGGATTTGTTTGGATGCACGAATGTCTTTTTCAGTGTCATTTGCTCGCTCGAATCTTAATTCTGATACTTAAAAACCAAATTTATAAGCTCAAGAACTAGACATGAACTTCTTTGCTTTTTGTTTAAGATAAGGTAAAGTTTAGATCAACACATCTCTTGAAGCTTAAGATTATAGTATTGGTTAGTTTGGGTTAAGTTGTTCATGTTTTCAAATGTAGAGTAAATTAGTATTATTATTAAAATAGAATTATCCAGAAGTTGGTGACATCATAGGTGGACACATTCACAGTTCTTCTTATTTTACAAACCGAAAGCTCATTAACAAAAAAGAAAAAGGGAAAAAGATTATTCTAGATCCTTTGAGAGTGTTTGTTTTGTAGTTGTATGGGACAAGGAACATTTTCTAATTTAGTATGCTAATAGTTTTTCATCAATATCGTCGGAATATTTTTTTTTTTTTTTCTTTTGTAGAGTCAGATCGAGATCCATAAATCCTAATGTAGGTATGATCTGTTCCTTTCATTTCGAGTAATTAAAATTATTAAGTATAAATACAGAATCACGGAAACAAAGATTGAAATCATAGCTGAAAATAAATTAGATAACAATTGAATTGTAACAGAAATAAATGGCATAGTGCTAAATCCGCATCTTCGTAAAAGCTAGATCAAACAAGTATTAAATGATGATAATTTTAATGAGATTATATTGTGATAGTTAAATCCACTAATTCTATTTTGTCATGCAAGCAGGAGCCTTCCCAGAAACAATGAAAAGATGATGCATTTCTGTTTCATACTGCCCAGAGCAACTAACAACTTAATTTGAGCAAATTACTGCACTGTTTTGGTGGAACAGCAAATGCCACCACCCAAATTAGGGTTTGGCCATCAGCCTGTCAACTAAAGTTGCAAGGGGAGCCACTGATGCTCTACTACTCAAGTGGGCCCCAAATTTCTTAACTTGTACCAAGTACAAGGTACAATACATTCTCTCTCAATTGTAAATTTTTCTTTACCAGCTTAATATTTATAGAAAGTAAACTAAATTCAGTAAGAATAGAAATATTAGTTGTGATCTTAAGTTAAAGAACAAAATAATCTTCTTTTGAATGTTGTGGTCCTCCACAGATGAAATTAATATTTCTAGTTTTTGTAAACTTTGTTTAAGATTACAAATTTATCAAAAATTGACCCCCCCAAAAGGCCTAGAATGTCTCCAGTGTGTGTGTGTGGGGTCCCATGCACCTATCAAATCAGTAAGGAGAAAATTCCAAATTCATTAGCATAATAATAATAATAATAATAATAATAATAATAATAATGAAAAGGAGAGGCTCAAAAGACTCCTTTCTCATAGCTTACTTTGTGTCGGTAACCATTAATTCAAAAAACTTGAGCTGTTAAAAATATATAACTAATTCATTTATGACACTATCAATATAGTGTATATAAATCTTAATTATAACTCGATCCGATCTAGTCTCATGTTGTTTTGAAAATTGGGCTCATCGGGCCCATGGGGCCCATTACAAATGTTCCTTCTTGGTTTTTTTTCTTTTTTCTTTTTGTATTTCTTGTGTGTGTGTGTGTGTGTGTGTGTGTGTGTGTGTGTTTTGTGGTGGGCGCTTTACTTAGAAGACCATTCCAATAATGAGTAAAAATTATACAGGGAATCTCTTTCGGAAAGATCGTGCGATTAACTATCTATGATTGCTTTAACATTCGTACATTATATATATATATATATATATATATATATATATATATATATATATGATAAATACTCTTTTTTTTATAGAAAAACTTTTTATGTAATGTTTTTTTTTCTAAACGAATCTATTCTAAGATTGCATAAAGATTGTGGTACCTGCAATAAACAAGTAGGACGAAATATTATTTCGATTGTTTTCTTACGAAAATACCAGTTGATGGCATTAATTCAATTACAAGGTAACTAGTACAGCTCATTTGAAACCGAACTAGTCTTTCTTTATTTGATGTTGTCCAACCACTAAAGATTTGAATCTCTCTATAACGATCTGATCCATTAGCACTAATAACTTATTGAATCGAAACCATCAGCTTAAAATATTTAAATTCAGTTATTATACTAATATTTATGGTCTCTTATGTATTCAATCATAATTTTATTTTATCCGATGTGAAATTATTAAAATATGATCAATTCTTTCGATTTTGATCTGTCATCCTCGTCAGCCCAAACACACACATATTTTAAGATTATCAGATGATATGAGACTTGTCATGCTAATCTTGGCATTCAGATTGCTGATATAGTTTGTCAACTTATCTTTCAGACTCTGACTCAGCCGAAACTCGTCACATACTTTCGGTTGATGATTTGCTCTGATATCAAATGTAGTGACCCGATCCACTAACAGTAATAACTTGTTAAATCGAATAGTTACACTCCCAAATTCTTTTTGAAAATCCGTTTTTATACGGCTGCTCTTCGAAACAGAAATTGTTAAATACAAACACAGATTTTACCAGGAGCAAGTGATAGCTAATAAAGAATGGGTATATATAAGTATACACACCTTTAGGGGTGTATATCTTACACCCCATCCCATACTGGGGTGAGGTGAATTTCATTCGTCACTTAATGTGACGAGTAGAATAATACCCACTTCAGAATGAGATGGGGTGTAGGATGTACACCCCTAAAGGAGAATACACCTAGCATCGCCCATAAAGAATGGTGGTGGGCTCTACTATCCCTTCCCAGTTTCCTCAAGTGGTTTCTAGTAGTTTCCTCAAGTGGGCAACTTGTGAGTGCAGGTGATGGAGACCTTGTGAAATAAGTTGCCTGCTTATTCCTTCCTCCTCTTATTGGAGGAACATATAGCCTAGACTTGGTGCACCACATCATCCGCGAACCGCATTAAGTAATAATTAGATAATAATATTTTTTTGTAAATTTTACATCCCTAAATTCAAAGGTTCATAAAAAATTAATTGGATATTAGTCAAAAAAAAAAAAAATAAGCCAATAAAATTAAAATAGGGTGTATAAGGGGCATTGTTCATCATATATATATATATATATATATATATATATATATATATATATATATATATATAGAGAGAGAGAGAGAGAGAGAGAGAGAGAGAGAGAGAGAGAGAGAGAGAGAGAGAGGTGCTTTACTATTAATAGTACTAAGTTATTTGTGTTATTATATTTTCGACTCTTGAATGAAGAGATGTACAATTACGATGATAGTGATAATAAAATTTAAGGAATAGAAACAATTAAAGAGGTAGATCTAACGGCAAATAACTTAATATTATAATCACTATATATATATATATATATATATATATATATATTTTTTCATTCTTTGATACCATTTTAGAAGCTTGAGAGTGTGACTTTATTAGAAAGTTCCTCAATAACATGACATTAAAACAATTTAGTGAGCCATTATGATTTACTCTGTATTTAGTATTTTTCTTCTTTTTTTCTTTTTTCCTTTTTTTGTGTAGAAGATTTTTGTCAGAATTATAATATTTGTATTAGACTACGAAATTCATGCATGTGAAGATTCATGCTTGTTGTCATGTGCATGAACATTTAACAACATGTGCAGCAGTCCAGGTACAATTGCTTTTTAGATACATTTATTATGAGATGCATTGTAATGCTTGGAGTGTGAGTTGGATCCTAAGGTGATGTTAACTGTATTTCTATTGTCACCATCCAAGGCTTTTGTTCTTTTCCTCTCCTTTTTTGATAGGAGTGTTATATTAGGGACATGACTGTTAAATATAAAA
Organism: Tillandsia fasciculata; assembly: GCA_029168755.2. NCBI lineage: Eukaryota > Viridiplantae > Streptophyta > Magnoliopsida > Poales > Bromeliaceae > Tillandsia > Tillandsia fasciculata. Next base: position 803,549 of record CM054933.1, on the reverse strand, counting down.
TATTAAATTATTGATTTTTGATAGTTCAAATGTTTTTTTTTTTTTTTTTTTTTTTTACATATAAATGGTTATTTTATAAGTTTGTATTAATATATTGCTCACTAATAATATTCAAAATTTTAGACAAGTTTCACTTTAATTTTGAAATATTTCAGTTTAATATTTGACATTCCAACTTTTTAAATATTTTAAAATATCAACGAATAGAGATTAACCAGTTAAAATAAAACCTTAATACAAACGACTTTGCAAACATTTCTTAGTTAGAGGTGGAATCGGGCGGAGGCCCGAGCCCAAACAAGGCTCGCCGGGTCGGGCCTTGTTTGTGGCAAGTTTCAGATACCCGAAACATTATCCTCTCACCCGACGGGGTGGATCAAAGTAGCAGAGAGGTGGAATCGGGCGGAGACCCGGACCCAAACAAAGCTCGCCGGGTCAGGCCTCGTTCATGGCAACTTTCGGGTACCCGAAACGTTATTTTCTCACCGGACAGGGTGGATCAAAGTAGCCGGTTTTAAGTTTGGTCACCGCCGGTGAGCTCACCTCACATACAACACGCAAAATAATTTTTTCCCTGAGGCTTGGCAAAAAATAAAATTATGGATAGGAATACCAAATAGTGAACATACCGAGTGATGTAAAACGGGTCGGATTGGCCCTCCAAGCCCAGCCCGGTCCGGCCTGTAAGGGCCCAAGAGAGCCCTACATATATATATATATATATATATATATATATATATATATATATATATATATATATATATATATATATATATATATATATATATATATATAGTTTTCAAATTAAAACTATCCAAATAATATGTTTCAAAAAAAAATTTAAAATTTTATTCAAAAAAAATTCCTATTTTCAACTTTTTTAAGCTATGTACAGATGATTTTTTAAAGATATATATAATTTTTTAAAACTTTTATTCAAAAATAATTTTGACAAGTTGTAAAAAAATTTAATTAGCCTTTTTATAGTTAAAAAAATATTTAGAGATCTTATAAATATTTTTAAAGATAATTTTTTTTTTAAATCTAAAATTAAATACTAGCCATAACGGGCCCGGCCAGATTTTTATCCGGGCCGGGCTGGGCTAAGGCCTGTTCAGACCTGCGACCCGGTAGCTCAGTGTTGGAGTTGTTTGAGTATGGTCACCCCCGGTGAGCTCACCCCCCTCCACAACATCGCCTCATTCGCACGAAAATAATTTTTTTGTGGGTTTTTCGCTAAAAAAAATCGAGGTTATAATTACTCGGCGGTAAGTGTACCGGTAAGGGGCACAGTACAACGACGTTGTATGGTTAACGGGGCGGATCCTTATATTGTTGGGTGCAATCCGTACATAATATATATATATATATATATATATATATAAGGGGAATAAATATTTTGAGAGAGATGAAATTGTATATAGAATAAAAAAATATTCCAAACAAATAAAAAAAATTAATTAATTAGGTTTGAAAAGTAGAATAGTTTAAAAATTGAGCTATCAAATCAGTAATTTTTTAAATTCAAATAATAGATTCAAAATGAATTTCAATTTTCATATTGTTTCATAAATTTAAATATAATTCCAAACTTTAATTTAGATAGTTTTCAAATTAAAAATATCGAAATAGTATGTTTCAAAAAAAAAAAAATTATTCAAAAAAAATCCTATTTTCAATTTTTTTAAGCTATGTACAGATGATTTTTTAAAGATTTATATAATTTTTTTAAACTTTTATTCAAAAATAATTTTGAAAAGTTGTAAAAAATTTTAATTAGCCTTTTTATAGTTAAAAAATATTTAGAGATCTTATAAATATTTTTAAAGATAATTTTTTTTTAAATCTAAAATTAAATACTAGCCATAACGGGCCAGGCCAGATTCTTATCCAAGCCGGGCTGGGCTCAGGCCCGTTCAGACCCGCGACCCGGTAGCGGGTCCGGCCAGAATTTTATCCAGGCCGGGCTGGGCTCAGGCCCGTTCAGACCCGCGACCCGGTAACGGGCCCGGCCAGATTTTTATCCGGGCCGGGCTGGGCTCAGACCCGTTCAGACCCGAGAACCGGTAGCGGGTCTGGCCAGATTTTTATCCGGGCCGGGCTGTGCTCAGGCCCGTTCAGACCCGCAACCCGGTGACGGGCCCGGCCAGATTTTTATCCGGGCCGGGCTAGGCTCAGGCCCGTTCAGACCCGCGACCCGGTAACGGGCCCGGCCAGATTTTTATCCGGGCCGGGCTGGGCTCAGGCCCGTTCAGACCAGCGAACCGGTAGAGGGTCCGGCCAGATTTTTATCCGGGCCGGGCTGTGCTCAGGTCCGTTCAGACCCGCAACCCGGTAAAGGGCCCGGCCAGATTTTTATCCGGGCCGGGCTAGGCTTAGGCCCGTTCAGACCCGCGACCCGGTAACAGGCCCGGCCAGATTTTTATCCGGGCCAGGCTGTGCTCAGGCCCGTTCAGACCAGCGAACCGGTAGCGGGTCCGGCCAGATTTTTATCCGGGCCGGGCTGTGCTCAGGTCCGTTCAGACCCGCAACCCGGTAAAGGGCCCGGCCAGATTTTTATCCGGGCCGGGCTAGGCTCAGGCCCGTTCAGACCCGCGACCCGGTAGCTCAGTTTTGTATTTGCTTGAGTATGGTCACCTCCAGTGAGCTCACCCCCCTCCACAACATCGCCTCATTCGCACGAAAATAATTTTTTTGTGGGTTTTTCGCTAAAAAAAATCGAGGTTATAATTAGTCGGTGGTATGTGTACCGTGAATGGGCACAGTACGACGACGTTGTATGGTTAACGGGGCGGATCCTTATATTGTTGGGTGCGATCCGTACATAATATATATATATATATATAAGGGGAATAAATATTTTGAGAGAGATGAAATTGTATATAGAATAAAAAAATATTCCAAACAAATAAAAAAATTTAATTAATTAGGTTTGAAAAGTAGGATAGTTTAAAAATTGAGCTATCAAATCAGCAATTTTTTAAATTCAAATAATAGATTCAAAATGAATTTCAATTTTCATATTGATTCATAAATTTAAATATAATTCCAAACTTTAATTTAGATAGTTTTCAAATTAAAAATATCGAAATAGTATGTTTCAAAAAAAAAAAAATTATTCAAAAAAAATCCTATTTTCAATTTTTTTAAGCTATGTACAGATGATTTTTTAAAGATTTATATAATTTTTTTAAACTTTTATTCAAAAATAATTTTGAAAAGTTGTAAAAAAACTTTATTAGCCTTTTTATAGTTAAAAAATATTTAGAGATCTTATAAATATTTTTAAAGATAATTTTTTTTTAAATCTAAAATTAAATACTAGCCATAACGAGCCCGGCCAGATTTTTATCCGGGCCGGGCTGGGATCAGGCCCGTTCAGACACGCGACCCGGTAGCGGGTCCGGCCAGATTTTTATCCAGGCCGGGCTGGGCTCAGGCCAGTTCAGACCAGCGACCCGTTAACGGTCCCGGCCAGATTTTTATCCGGGCCGGGCTGGGCTCAGAGCCGTTCAGACCCGCGAACCAGTAGCGGGTCCAGCCAGATTTTTATCCGGCCGGGCTGTGCTCTGGCCAGTTCAGACCCGCGACCCGTAACGGGCCCGGCCAGATTTTTATCCGGGACGGGCTAGGCTCAGGCCCGTTCAGACCCGCGACCCGGTAGCTCAGTTTTGGATTTGCTTGAGTATGGTCACCCCCGGTGAGCTCACCCCCCTCCAACACATCGTGGGTTTTTCGCTAAAAAAAATCGAGGTTATAATTACTCGGCGGTAAGTGTACCGTGAATGGGCACAGTACAACGACGTTGTATGGTTAATGGGGCGGATCCTTATATTGTTGGGTGCGATCCGTACATAATATATATATATATAAGGGGAATAAATATTTTGAGAGAGATGAAATTGTATATAGAATAAAAAAATATCCCAAACAAATAAAAAAATTAATTAATTAGGTTTGAAAAGTAGGATAGTTTAAGAATTGAGCTATCAAATCAGCAATTTTTTAAATTCAAATAATAGATTCAAAATGAATTTCAATTTTCATATTGATTCATAAATTTAAATATAATTCCAAACTTTAATTTAGATAGTTTTCAAATTAAAACTATCGAAATAGTATGTTTCAAAAAAAAAAAAAAATATTCAAAAAAAATCCTATTTTCAATTTTTTTTTAAGCTATGTACAGATGATTTTTTAAAGATTTATATAATGTTTTTAAACTTTTATTCAAAAATAATTTTGAAAAGTTGTAAAAAATTTTAATTAGCCTTTTTATAGTTAAAAAATAATTAGAGATCTTATAAATATTTTTAAAGATAATTTTTTTTTAAATCTAAAATTAAATACTAGCCATAACAGGCCCGGCCAGATTTTTATCCGGGCCGGGCTGGGCTCAGGCCCGTTCAGACCCGCGACCCGGTAGCGGGTCCGGCCAGATTTTTAGCCGGGCCGGGCTGGGCTCAGGCCCGTTCACACCCGCGACCCGGCAGCTCAGTTTTGGATTTGCATGAGTATGGTCACCCCCGGTGAGCTCACCCCCCTCCACAACATCGCCTCATTCGCACGAAAATAATTTTTTTGTGGGTTTTTCGCTAAAAAAATTCGAGGTTATAATTACTCGGCAGTAAGTGTACCGCGAATGGGCACAGGGCGGATCCTTATATTGTTGGGTGCGATCCGTACATGTATATATATATATATATATATATATATATATATATATATATATATATATATATATATATAATATATAAGGGGAATAAATATTTTGAGAGAGATGAAATTGTATATAGAATAAAAAAATATTCCAAACAAATTACAAAAATTAATTAATTAGGTTTGAAAAGTAGGATAGTTTAAAAATTGAGCTATCAAATCAGCAATTTTTTAAATTCAAATAATAGAGTCAAAATGAATTTCAATTTTCATATTGATTCATAAATTTAAATATAATTCCAAACTTTAATTTAGATTTTGGAATCAATTCTTTGTATTATATGGAACATATATAAAAAGTATTTACCGTATACCTAAATTTAGAATATACTTAGAAACAAATTCATATTTGCAAATAAATTAATTAACAAATAGACTCGTGTCATAAAAAATCATTTAAATAATTAAATTTAAAGTCTAAATTCAAATTTTATTTTAACTTAAAATGTTAATTATATTTTAATTTATTTTGTAAATACAATGCAGGTGTACTATAACTAGTATATATACATACAATACATACAATATACTAACTAACCTATTACAATTTTTTTTTTTTTGGGTATAATTTAGTGAACATACCGAGTGATGTAAAACGGGTCGGATTGGCCCTCTACGCCCAGCCCGGTCCGGCCCGCAAGGGCCCAAGAGAGCCCTATATATATATATAGTTTTCAAATTAAAACTATCCAAATAATATGTTTCAAAAAAAAAATTAAATTTTATTCAAAAAAAATCCTATTTTCAATTTTTTAAATCTATGTACAGATGATTTTTTAAAGATTTATATATATTTTTTAAACTTTTATTCAAAAATAATTTTGAAAAGTTGTAAACAATTTTAATTAGCCTTTTTATAGTTAAAAAATATTTAGAGATCTTATAAATATTTTTAAAGATAATTTTTTTTTAAATCTAAAATTAAATACTAGCCATAATGGGCCCGGCCAGATTTTTATCCGGGCCGGGCTGGGCTCAGGCCTGTTCAGACCCGCGACCCGGTAACTCAGTTGTGGTTTTGTTTGAGTATGGTCACCACCGGTGAGCTCACCCCCCTCCACAACATCGCCTCATTCACACGAAAATAATTCTTTTGTGGGTTTTCCGCTAAAAAAATTCGAGGTTACAATTATTCGGCGGTAAGTGTACTGCGAATGGGCACAGTACAACGACGTTGTATGGTTAACGGGGCGGATCCTTATATTGTTGGGTGCGATCCGTACATTATATATATATATATATATATATATATATATATATATATATATATATATATAGGGGAATAAATATTTTGAGAGAGATGAAATTGTATATAGAATAAAAAAATATTCCAAACAAATTACAAAAATTAATTCATTAGGTTTGAAAAGTAGGATAGTTTAAAAATTGAGCTATCAAATCAGCCATTTTTTAAATTCAAATAATAGATTCAAAATGAATTTCAATTTTCATATTGATTCATAAATTTAAATATAATTCCAAACTTTAATTTAGATATTGGAATCAATTCTTTGTATTATATGGAACATATATAAAAAGTATTTACCGTATACCAAAATTTAGAATATACTTAAAAACAAATTCATATTTACAAATAAATTAATTAACAAATAGACTCGTGTCATAAAAAAACATTTAAATATTTAAATTTAAAGTCTATATTCAAATTTTATTTTAACTTAAAATGTTAATTATAATTGAATATACATACAATATACTAACCTATTACATTTTTTTTTGGGTATAATTTTGTATATTATGTTACTTATGTACATAAATAATTATATATATAAATAGTATTTCATAAACTAAATGTGAGCCTAAATATGGTCCGATTAGTATAGGGCTAAAGGCCTTTGGCCGAGCTTGTTGGGCTTGGGATAATCGGATCCGAACCCGCTTTATTTTGAAGCCCAAATTCTGAAATGCGCACGGATTATGTCTCGGATAAAAATAAAAAAAAATCCCACATAACCCGATACGAGTACAAATTTCAAATTTTACATGAAGTAGCTAAAATTTTATGAGCTTTAATTTAGTTGATTAAGGTTTATCGGATTGTTAGCGCTAATCATTCATCCTAAAAACTCAAGATATTAAAAATACATAGCTAATTCATTTAAAGTGTATATATATAGTGTCAACGAGTCTCGATTATGACCCAGTTCAACAGTTTCATGCTACTTCGAATATGACTCTGTCCAACCCAATCTCATATCATTTCAAATGTGACTTAGACCCAAACTAATCTCCCGCTACAGAGTAAGATGCTGGCCCCTTTATGCTAATGAGCAAGCCCATCACATACAACAAAAAAAGTGCGAGGAAAAAACATTCTGTTTATTATAGTAAAAAAAACCACGTTGTATAGATCGCAGTAACTCAATTATGATACAATCGAAGAAAATCAATAGGAGATATTCAACGGTGTACAAACTATTATGGATGCATCACTACTAATTTCAAAACACTAAGGTTTCGTTTGGTAACGAGAACTAGAAGGGAATAAGGGCTTATCACCCCTGGTCATACCCAAACGCAATTAAGTAGGGGTGAGAACAGCTGTTCTGGTCTTTCTGGAATAAGCCGGTATAAGACTGGAATTACTATTCCAGTCTTTTTTTGGAACAAGACTTGTTCCTATTTGAGAATAAGCTTAATTAAATTAATATAATTTTAATTATTATTTTAACTCTTTAATTAATCCAATATTTTAATTAATTTAATTATTTTATTAACTAATTATTTAAGTATTTAGATAATTAACTAATTATTTAACACAATTAAAATTAAAATTTTTAACATTTATAAATTTATAAATTTTAAATTTTAAATTTTATAGCTTTTAAAATTTTTAACTTTAATTTTTAATAAATTTATCATATAATTTTAATAAATTATATGATAAATTTTTTAATAATTTTTTTATATATAAATAAAATATAAATTTTAATAAATATTTTAATAAATATTTTAATAAATATTTTAAATTAAATATTTAAAATTATATCAGTAAAATTTTAATCATAAATTAAAATTTTAGTTTTTTTATTTTTCTTATTCCTTTTTAACTTACCAAACACATTTTTTTTTTATATCCGGTATAACTCTTAAATCCAACCAAATAGAAATTTACACTAGTTTCTGCTAATATCATAACTTTTACCTATTCTC